>RJWH01000688.1:128849-627470 GCA_004363575.1 Solenodon paradoxus | reverse complement strand
TTATGTATACCTCAAACCAAGTTAATGTTAAAATGCAATATTCCTTCAATAAAATCAATCAAAAAAATCTTTTGCATGCCCCTTTATTTAACCACTCCACCCTGACACTGTTTTTCTGTCCTTTTAGGTTTGCTTCTCCCCAACATATACTATGAATGGGCGTATAGAGTACATAGCCTTTTCAGTCAGGCGTCTTTCACATAGCATGATGTACTGATCTCTGTTAATAGCATCAGTGGTTTGTTCCTTCCTAAGAGTTGAGTAGTACCAATCATATTGTTTGGATGTACTATAGTTTGTTTCATCATTCTCTAGAAGAAAAACACTGGGATATTTCCAGATTTTGGTGATTATGAATAAAGCTACCATAAATATCACTGAAATGTTTTTGTGTGAATGTAAATTTTCATTTTTCTTAGGTGGAATTGTTGCATGGCAAGGAAACTGTATGCTTAACTTCACAAGAAAGTTCCAGACTGTCTTCCAAGAAGGCTAGACCATTTTGCACTCCTATCATCATGTAGGGGAGCTCTATTTACTGCACATCCGCATCACCACTTAGCACTGTCAGTTACGCTTTTCTGAATGTTTCACAGACATATAGTACTACACTGTAGTTTTACTTACTTTTACTTAGTGGATAATTACATTAAGTCATGTGTTTAGATGCTATTCATATTTGTCCTCTGGTGAAGTGTGAGGTCACAATTTTTATAAGGTGATTTTACATCCAATATCAAAGAGTTCTTTTTACTGACATATATTATAAGCCACAATACATAGTTATTTTCATTCTGCATTACTTTTAATCATCTCCAGAGAACTACATTTCCTGTAACAAATATGATGAAATTACACAGAATGATACACACATGGTATATCAATGTCAATGTCCTGGCTTTGATATTGTACTGTTTTTATATAAAATATAACAAATGGGGAAAACTAGATGAAGGGCACACAAGAAAATCTGTACTATCTTTACAACATTCTGTGAATAGGTAATTATTTAAAAATCAAGTTTTTAAATTTAAACTGAACATTTGTGAACTTAATAATTATTTATAATATCTTATATATGAGAATCCAAGTGATAAAGGTAAACATAAAAGCAAACTTTTATTTATGTATAAACTGCAGGTGACTTCTATACATTATTATATCATTTAACATCATATTTGTGATCATATTTAAACATAATAAGATCAGAATAATAAGGAACACTTACTGAGCACAAATGGTGATCAAGCACTGACTTACTGCATTTGATACAACACTGAAAAATACCATTCCTATTTTACAAATTCTTAACAAGAACATAAATAGTGAAAAAAGTTTCAGATTGAAACATAAACACTCAGGAGAAAGACAGGGGTAGAGGAACCTTCAAGGAAACCTGAGATTAAGTGGTCAAAGAGGGAGAAGGAATAGAACAGAGCTGAGATGAAAGTCAGGACAAATCCCACAGAGGACAACACATTCTCAAATAACCAATACATTGCAGAACCCACATTGTCAGGCCCTGAAACTCAAGACTTTATTATTACATCAAATGCTTCTAAACTTGTAGCAAACAGTGCACCCAAAGACCAGTCATTACTACATACATTTACTGTAATTCAGGTGATTAAATTGTACTTTAAAATAAAACAAAACTTTTACTCACATATACATATGATCAGTCAATTTATGACAAAGCAGTCCAAGAGCATATAATGGAGAAGGAAACTATTTTCAACAAGTGGTGTTGGGAAACTGGACAGCCACATGCAAAGGAATGAATCTAGACCACTATCTAACATCATCCACAAAAATTAATTCAAAATAGATTAGAGACTTAAATGTAAGACCAAAAATCACAAAATACTTAGAAGAAAGCATAGGGGATAGTTCCATGACATAGGTCTTAGAGATTCAACTCCAGCAGCAAGGGAAACAGAAACAAACATAAACAAAGGAGATTACATGAAACTAAAAATTAGCTTCTGCACAGTGAAAGAAATCACCAAAATGAAAGTGAATCTTACTGACTGGGAGAAAATACTTGTACATCATACATCTGACAAGGTCTTAATGTCCAAAATATATAAATCACTCATAAAATTCAGTAACAGAAAAACAAACAACTCAATTAAAAAAATGGACAGAAGAATTAAATACATTTCTATAAGAAAGATATACAGATGACCTACAGGTACATGAAAAGATGTTCCACAATCCACTTGCTATTAGGGATATGCAAACCAAGACAATGAGATATCACCTGCCACCTGGGAGAATGCTATTGTCCAAATGACTGGAAACAACAAATGTTGATGAAGATGCAGAGAAAACAGAACTTTTATACTGTTGGTGGGAATGCAAATTAGTGCAGGCTTTATGAAAAGCAGTACTGAGATTCCTCAAAAAATTGAGAATGGAAATCCCTTATGATCCTATCATTCCACTTATGGTTATTTATCCCAAAAGAACACAGAAATATTAATTTGCAGAGATATACTCACCCCACTGTTTACTACAGCATTATTTAAAATAGCTAGGAATTGGAAACTACCTAAATGTCCATTCTCAGATGAAGACAAAATCTTGTCATTTGTGACAACGTGGATGGAACCAGAGGAGACTGTGCTAGGTGAAATAAGGCAGAAGGAGAAAGACAAATACTGGATGATCTTGCTTAAAGGTAGAATATAAACAAAGGAATATACCCAAACCCTTGGACACTGAAATGAAATTATAAGCAGGGAAGGGGAAGAGAGGAGGAAGAGAGGAGGAAGCAAGTGGTTCAATGAACAATGGCAGACGTTTGGTAATTTGGTGATGGGTGTGATGTGCTATCATTTATTGGATGAATGGTGAACCTACACATATGAGCTTGTACTATTTTGAAACTCAGTGTTAGCTTTAAAAAAAAAACCTTCTAGGTGTGCCCTTGTTGCTCAGGTGGCTCAGGTGGCTGGGTGTGGACCATGTAAAGCCCTAAGTCCTGGGTTCAGGACTCAGCACCAGGAATAAAAACCAAAATAAACAAACAACTAAACAAAAATGCTTTCCTCCCTTCCTCTCTTTAAAAAAAAGCAAAACAAAACTTCAAAAATATAGCATGAAAAATTTCTAAGGGAGTGAGATAAGCAAAGGGGTATAAAACGTTATGCAGCTGGTGGATTCATAGTAAGACGAAAGGAAAAGGAAAACACAACCACCCTTAAGAGAAGGTTGCTATTTTTATAAAACAGATTTATGTATACGTGTCTTATTGTCATATATATGTATAGTTTGCTACTGAATCACATTCTTAATTATAATACAATATGGTAAGATGCTGTGCTCTCCTAAGCAGTTTCTCCATAGAAACAGGGTAAGAATCATTACTCCAATATGTTAAATGTGATCACTTCTGTGGAGTGGCATGTCTTTCATTTTGTATTTTATATAGACAGTTATTTAAAAAATCTGACGATAAACACATGGTGTTTAAAACTAAAACAACAATTTAAAAATAAAACTTAAAAATACGGACCAAGAGCCTTATATGATGTGTGTGTTAAAAGTCTAACCAACAAACAAGTCAAAGTTCAACAGGACCATTTAGGCTTATCTACTGTGGACACACCTTGCACCTCCAATGTCTCAGGCTGATAATCTTAACTGAGCGTGGCCTGTCATTTTCGTGGGGTGTCTCTGGGAGCAAAAGAGTGTGATTACGGATGAACAAATCTTGCTTGCTTGTTTGCTTTCCCTAATGCAGGTGGGCTGTCACCCTCTGCTTGCACAGAAGCTGAGGTTAAAAAGGCTGTCATGCCTTATCTATGCAGAACGTACATTTTGCGGGGATGTTATGTGCCATAGCTGAGGGGCAGGGCTCCCAAATCAGCAAGTGGCAAAGAGCACAGAAACAGTAATACTGTCACAGACAGGAAAAGGAGACTCAATAGTTCTAAGGCTATCACTAAGATAAATGGAATTTTGAAATTCAATGGTGATTGCCCCTGTCAAATTGAGAAGCCTCAGAATGCACATATATTAACCATGGGGCCTGCCAGGAACAGGAGTTCCTGTTGCTGGTTTTTTCATTTTCTAATTATAAAAAAGGATTCTTAGAGAAACAGTAACTAAGAGTTGGAAACATTTAAATTTTCTTATACATTTGGGCAACTATCTCAGTTTTAAGTTGAATTGACAACTAAAATGTTTGGTAATATTAACATTTATTATTTGAAAAATATTTATGAATTTCTTTGAAAATCATAAGGGATAACTCCAAAGGATAATCTCTGGATGGCTTCATCCTAGAGAAATCTTAAAGCAAATTTCTGCAGCAGTACTGAGTTTATATCTTTTACATTATACTCTAAAAGAAGTAACAATAACAATATAATTCCTCAATCTTTAAAAAAAAAACCTAAAAGACATTGTTATATATGAAAACATTGCATATTATGAATAACATTTCATTATTACAAATGTTTTTTATTTATGATATTTCATTTTGTTGTAAGCTAAGAAAATGTGAAATTTTATGCTGAGATTTACTACCATTTCTAAATTTTATGTTGTTTAAGATGTTTATTATAATTTCTAAAATGACTGCAAAATAGTTTCATAATATATAAAAATATACACTCCTGATTTGTTAGAACTTTTCTATACTAGATATATATCCAGATATTAGGGGGCAGAGATTTTTATTACATCTCTTTGTAAAGAGATGCATTAGCAGAATGCTTTAACTAGCACTTCTCTTTTGTCTTCCAACACTACCAACTGAGCGATGACATCTTTGGAAGCTCTATATCTAAATCCTTCCAAAATGTAAACCCATGAGAGGGATGACCCTGTCCATCTCGTGCCCGCTATTACTGAGCACTGAACACTGCGATCGGCTACAAAGAATTTAATGAATAAAATAATAATAAATGAAGACAGAATTGTTTATTCCACAAAAGTTCTTAAAATCTTAAAAATGATGATAAACTAAAATCCCCAAATGACACAGTAGAACATGATTTTAGTACATTTCAAGTATATGCTTTGTGGTAGAAATAATTCTAAGTAGATCCCTAAAGCCATGAAGAAAGCTGTTGCTCTCCCATTGCCCCCAAAAGCAACAGCTGTCAAATATAAAGCTGTGCCATCATTAAAGCTAGGAAAGAACAACTGAATAGATCTGTGGATCAGGATGCGATTTTTGTTTTTTTTAAACTACAGTGGCTGACATTACATTTCACACCACTTAAGAGTTTTTATAAATAAATATAGGTCAACAATCACTAAATACATCAACAAGTGACACTCACTGAAATAAATCATACCAAATGGCCAGCATATTATAAGCTCCTATGACACTACCACTGCTTTCATAAATAAAAAATGAGAATTAAACTTTCATAGTAAAATATTTCACCAGACTAGATTGCAAATTTTGACACAGTCAATTTGTCATTGTAAAAATCAGACGAGGCTCAGTCGACTCTGGTGAGAAAACTCATTACTTTATAAAAATTATACCTTTGCCAGGATGTCATGATTTTCTTTATTGAAAAATATCTATTTGGTGATAAGATTTCACAACATTTGTGCTTTGTCCAAATGAGGTAAGTTTTTTACATTGATAAATTTAAAGTCAATTATGCACAACAGATGACTCTAGAAAAAGAAATTTTAAAGTTTTAATTACCTTTAAGTACCATTCCTATAATGAAAAGTGGTCAATATGACTTTCCCTATTTATTTAAAAAAAATAATTTGTTTCTAAAGAAAGATGGCATTTTATATTCCAAACCAAAAAAAAAAAAAAATCCATGATCTAAAATTTTATCCTAAGGCAGTTTTATTTCAAAAACTATTAATAAAAAGTTGATTTTTAAACTGAAATTAAAACTAAAAGCAATTCTGAAATGAATACTTTTTCCCAAGTTTATGGAAACTCCTGTGGTTCTCACTGCAAACCTCCTTTCACATGTGGCTACACATCTGGGCGACAACAGCCTACAGTGAGCTGTGTTTTTATTGGTTGTGGGACCCATTTATCTTTCATGAGAACACTGAACTTTCCTTCTTGCTTGTCTTTTTGGAAGTCAAATTATTTCACTTGTACAAGCTTTGTTTTCATTTTCAATGTATTTCATTTCCTTTGCACTAAGAGAAAACATGAATGAAACTTCCAGGGCTGGCACTGTCTTACCTGACTAATAAGCTTCAAAAAGAGCATGGAGTGGAGGACACAATATTATCACTAACCAAATTCACATGCAGACAAAGCGCAGTTGCTCACACACCTGAATGACTGATTCTCCAGTAATAGTGAACATCATATGCTTCCTAACAACCTAGGAATAAGCCATTTAATGGCCAAATACCCAAGGAGAAGTAGGAGTCCGGCACGTCTCTCTCCTGAGCCACACCCAGTCAGATTACAAGGACCTCAAATTAAGCATATCTAAAATGTCCCCCTCAGTGCTGTGCCTCTTCCAGCACTGAGGAGCCCTGTGTGTAGCATGACCATTCCTTCAGCTGCCTGTCCCAGAACCCCAACAAGATCCATACCTCATCTTAGTCAACCCTGCCTCTGATCGGTTCACTTCTCTCTATCCCCTGGTTCACACCAAAATCATCTTTCACACCATCCTTAGACCTGGCCTCTACGCCTCTGTCCTGCTCTCTTGAAAACATTCTCCCAGCCAGAGGCAGCATACTCTTCTGAAATACAAATCTGATCCCACTACTCAGCTTCTTAAAGGGCATTAAAGATTCTCTAGTGTGTTCAGGATAATGTACAAGATCCTCTATACTTAGCACCATCCAGTAGAAATACACTGCAAGTCATATTTGCAAAAAAAAAAAAAAAGAAATTGTTTCTGGAGCCGAAGTCATATTAGAAAACAGGTGTAAGAGAACAGAATGGGGGACTACTGTTCAATGAGTACAGAGTTTCAGTTTGAAAGATGAAAGGGATACGTCAGTAGAAAAATGTGATTCTACTTAATGCCACTGAACTGTACAATGCAAAATGATTACGATAATAGATTTTATGTTAAATGTTTTACCACAATAAAAATGAAATATGTGAAATATTTAATAATGCACCTTATTTAACTAAACAAATCCAAATTATTGTCATTTTGACATGTGAGCAACATAAAAATTGAGACATTTTACACTTTTTTTCATACTAAGTCTCTGAAATATGCTTTGCGTTTGCAATTATAAAACATCTCAATTTGCAAACTAGATTTTCAAGAGTGTTTGAAATGTGGACCTACCAAAAGAGTAGTTGTATTTCAAGTGTTTATGCGGCTTCAGTTTTTAAATTTAGCTCATTAAAATTAAATAAAACAAAGTTCAATTTTTCAGTAACACTAATCACATTCTAAATGCTCAAAAGTCCTGAGTGGTCAGGTGCTCTGGTACTGGATAGGCCAGTTCTCAATCCTACGAGGCTTCCTCTTCTCAAGATTCATTCTCCCTCTGCATACTTCAGTTTGAAGTCCACAGAAATTAAATTTTCTAGTCCCTCCAACTTCATCCCATTTACAGATTACTGAGAAGTTCACTTTCCTGACACTCCCTCTTGCTAGCTCTTTCTCATCTTTCAGATCTCAGATTAGGCATTGTTAGACATTGCTTCTCCCAGGGAGCTTTTCTATGCCTCTACCACCAGTCCTTGCACCCCATATCTAGTGGGGTCCTTCACTACATTCTGGATATTTACCAGATCTTTTCATACTGCTTTGCAACTGTTGGTATAATGTCAATAACATCCACTGTTCTGTAATATCTATAAAATAGAAATGAATTATATCTAAGTAAGTCTAAATAAATATTTATAGAACAAACATATAAGAGACTACCAGGAATCTACTCTCTCCTTATTAATTCAGTTGCAAACAATTCATTTTTTTGCTGTTGAGAAAAAATTTAATTTTTTTAATTCTATTTAATTCTAAGAAAAAAATACACTGATGAAAAATTTAATTAAGAGTTTCAAAATTTAATGGTGCTTCAGATCTAGTGGTCCATAATTTTCAAATATTTTATAAGTTTATATCACTCTGAAAATGAGAAAATAACTAATTAGTTAATTAATAAAATTCATTTGATTTCTAAATAACATAAGTAAGTCCATTCCTCCTCAAAGTGGGAAAAGAGGTCAGTAGCACTGTTTCTCCATAACAAAAGCATGAGCGGTTACTTCACTGAACTTCTGGATTAAAAGAGAAAACAGAACACAAAAATCTACCTGCAATTATAAATTACAAATTCTCCCCAAACTGTAAAAAGCATAAGCCCAAATGAAGGTAAGAGTAGACAAAGGAAAATTGGGAAGCTACGGAGTCAAGAGACAAGCAATGATTTGACTTAACAGAACTGGGAAAACTGAATCCTAAGGAGGCAAAGTGACCGGCCACAAAGCAGAGCGTTTGTACTGCAGAATCCCCATCTGGAGGCACCAGCAGCCTCTGGAAGTGCAGAGATTGAGGAGGGAGCTAAATAAAGTAGGAAAGACCTGAAGCTGAAGTAGTTATAGCTACACTCCCTCATTCTATGAAGCTAAGTGACTACCCCACCTCCAAAGCAGAAAAAATCCTAGTTTCAGTCTCAGAGACAGTTAAAAAAGGGGGGGGGGGGATGGGGGTTGGGGTGCAGGGGGTAAAGGCTCTCTCCAGAATGAGGGAGGGCTGAGGGAAGAGACAGAAGACTGGGAACAAAAGGGGACACAGTGAACTTGCCATGAGGAGGCGCAAGGCCACCGGGCTCATCTGGCTCCAAGAACCGGCAAGTAGCCTTTCACCTTTGGTCTGGAGACTGGCAGTGTTCCCAAGACCTGACCAGCATGTGAGTGAAGATCTACAGATACTGACACTAGAGCTTCCTCAATAATATTAATATGCCCACTTAGGTATTCATGCTCAGGTTTACAAACAGTTGAAAACAAACTCAGACCGCCTTGGCAGGGCTTCCCACTCAGCTTCCATTTGTAAAAATGAGCATACGATCAAGGATTATCAGACATCAAAGAAGCTTCTCCCCTGGGAGAGGAGAGGAGAAAAAGGGCAAACAAAAAACTTCACAAAACTTGTAGAAGACAGATACTATGCAGAGAAAATAAAAAATAAAAAGTATAATTAGCCATTAAAGAATTGATGCTGAAACATAAGCCTCCAAAAAAGGAAATAGTTTGAAAATATGTAACACAAATTAACTCTTACATACTAAAAATATGATAGCAGAAATGAAAATCCCAGTAGGAGGAATGGAAGCTAAAAGAACTCTCCAGTAAACGCAGGATGGCGGGGGTGAATGAGTGATGCAAAGACAATGAAATAAAGCAAAAGCAAAATGATAAGGAATTTAAAGGAATGGTTAAAGGTTGTGTATATCTAACTGTTAAAAGACACAGAAAGAAAAAAAAAACAAACAAACAGAATTCAGAGGAAAGTAAATGGTCAAATAAATAACTTGTGAAAATGAAAGACAAAAGTTGCCAAACTGAAGTGTCACTTCCCCACACAATGGGTGAAAACAGACCGAATGCACAGGTAACAGGAAATCTCAGAACATGAAGAAAGGAGCTGATAATAACTCCCAAAGAGTGAAAAATAAATGGTCATGATGCTTTTAAACAAACTTTGCTAGAAAAAAATAATGGTACAATGCCATCAAAATTAAAAAGGCAAAAATGTTCCAGCACAGAATTCTAAACCCAAATTATTAAATAAAGTCATAAAATAAAGACACATTCAAACACAGTTTTCAAATATTTATCTCCATTAACTTTTTCTGAAGAAGCTATGGATTTTCACCACCAATGTAGAGAGGACCACAGAAGAATAAGGCTAAAGATGAAGGAAACAAGAAACAGAAGCCAGAAGATAAGCAAGGAATCCCCAGGATGGTGGGAAATAGAGACTTTGAGATATAAGCGCTGCTCCTGGTGCAGATGACAGCCAGTCAGGACAGAAACAGGTCAGAAGATGGTGAGACAAATTTCTGGAGAGCACTAGTAGATGCCTTCTGATAAGCCCAAACAGCTCAAGAGGATATGATGGCTCAGACAGGAATAATGTTTATAAAGCAATAATCATGAAAACCCTTAATATCTATTCAACCTTTGTAGGCAAAATACAGTGAACTCTACTGGAGAAAGAGGAACAACAGATTTGTGCAGTAGTGGGCAGAGGAAGGAAAGGGTTAAATTGCTCCCCTCCACAAAGAGAGATCAGAGGTCATGCTTAAGATTCAAAAAACAAATAACTATAGAGGCATATAATTTAGGTTTCAGAGGCAAATGACAATAAATTCTAGTAAACGGACAAATACATGTGTGCAAGGGAAAAAGCGACAATTGTCTTTGATCAACACAAAGCCAGTTGAGTGTGGTTTCTTCTAGCAGGGAAAGAGGAACAGAGATCTTTCACATTCCATCTTGTAGAGGACTTCACTATTTAAACTACATATAAATAACCTAAAACACGTGCATGCATGCACATTTGGTATGTCAAAATTCTACTCCCTTCAGAAATAAATCTTGTAAGAATATCTCCCTTGATTTAGAATTCATATGTACTTAACACCTACTACTCTGGGTGATGTAGGGAAAACAAAGGAAGAGAAGAGGGTTAACATTTTTTAAATCATATTCACAGGAAGTAATTATAAATCAATGAATACAAATATATGACTAGATATACAGATAGAGTGGTTATGTTCAAGCTTCATTCCTGCACTCCTTGCCAAAAACAAAGAAAATAAATGGCAATGGCACTAGGGTAAGGATGAGGACAGGAGGAAGCAAAGTCCATGTGCCTGAAAAATAGTATGACACATAAGTAAAACTACTGCCTTCCACCCAGAAGTTACAGCACGACATAAAAAAACATCAGAACCATTTTAAGAAATATGATAACTAAGGAATGAAAGGAGAATGTTCCAGAATTTTATCAATGAAGAAAGCCTCTACTACTGTGGTTCTCAAACCTTTTGATGTCAGGTCACTGCCACACTCAAAAAATTATTGAGGATCTCAAAGAACTATTGTATTGATGGGTTTTATCTGTCACTGTATTCCAATTGGAAGAATTGTTTAAATAGTTGTGTATTAATCCATTTAACAATATAAACCTATTACATGATAAAGTAAATAACATGTTTTCATGGAAATAATTATACTTAGACAAATAGAAAACATTAGCATGAAGCCTGGTATTATTTTAAATTTTTGCCAATTTCTTTAATTCCTACTTGAATAGAAGAGAGGTGGGTTTGTCTTAGGATTTCTACCTTTGATCTGTAGTGACGCTTTGAAAATCTGGTCTCACATATATAAATAGTTGGAAAGTGGTAGATTTCAATAATCTTTTCAAATAATCATGTATATTCTGCATGATAAACACACCAAAGCTTAACAAGTGGTAGTTTCTGTGAATTATAAAACTATTATCTATTAACTTTTTCTCTTATGTTAAACTTAAAATCCATAACGTTGGCACATTTCATTAAAAAACTATCAAAAGGTTGCATTAATAAATATCACAACCATTTCCATCAGAAAAGCCTTTAGGTTCTAAGAAATTGTCACGCTTATAGTGACAGACACAAGTTTTATAAAATTCTCAACTTTCCTTTTGAAAGCTTAATTTCCATTATAGCAACAGTCAGTTCATTTTTAGAAAATGTCCTGTCAAATACCCATGCCATAATATTGGTCATGCATCATTCTTTCACTTTAAAAGAGCATTCCAAAGGTGGACTCCAGGTGAACTCATGTTCGAAGGTGGACAGTAGTGGATGGGTAACCACATACATTCCTAGGTTCCGGTTTCTTGACTAAGGCCAACAGGAACAACCAAGATGAACAACTAAGTCAAAATGCTTCTTCCGTTAAAAAACGATATGGTGGGGTGGGTGGGGCAGGGGCATCCCAAGAAAGTAAGCTGCTAGTGTAACTGCTTATTCAAACACATAATTGTTTTCCCTCAAGACAACCAGTATATTTCAGCATATTCTAGAAGTGCGTTTCACTGTGCAAAGAATATTGAAAATGGATGCAAATTAAGGAGTGAAACCTCATATAATTAATTTTATGACCATCAAGGACTTTCTTAAGTGAAATCTTTTGGTTTTTAATCCCAAATGTATTGCCAGTGAAGAATGCAATGACTGCTTGATACAATTTGGTGACAGGATTTGATTTGTGATAAGGTGTCTATTGTTTTTCAAGAGTGACCAGGAGCAGGCATACACAAGCTCATGATAGTGGTTATATTTTTAGGAATTTTGAGACCTGGATGACATCATATTTGTCATGTTAAAGTGGCCATTGAACTTTCTTCCAACAATGAAATTTGCAAAAGGAAACAAATCAGCCCCTTTTCCAGAGAGCTGTTGGTTAACCATTTACCAGCATACCACTAACTTTACCCACTGGCTGTATTTACAATGCCTGCACAAAATCAAACACTCAGAGAAAATGTAAACAGGGCTTGAAACGAGGTCTGTAGATCACACTTCTGATACCTCTGCTCTAACTCCAAACACTGATTTGGTCCCAGAGACAATGAGACTTGCTCAGGACTCTTCGAGCTGCTGCCTCCTGATCTTGGAGAGCATCCCAGAGCCTACTCTGAGGTTGTTGAATATTTCTTCTATAGGCAGGCAGATAGAATAGATAGATGAGAACATATCATAAAATAAGAGAAATCCAGTGGCCACAGTCATTCCCCCCACGTCCCAAACCACAGAGGTTTCCAGCAGCTGGTGCAAGGCAAGATGACAAGGCAACAGGCTGGTGTTCAGCAAAACCACGCCCTATCGATCGCTTTTCAACAAGCCCATGCCAGGCTCAGAAGAAAACTGGACTCCAGTCTTAGAGACCAGACACCTATTCATCTTCCGGTGTGCAGCAATGACGTCAGGGCAAGTTAGGTGTGTGCAGAAGAACCCCTCTACGCCCTGCTCCCATGGACTGATGGAACACTCCTACAGAATGAGAGTCCACTCAGAAGAAAACTCCTGTAGTTTACATGCTGCATCCTCCCACGCTCAAAGGCTGTTTAATCTATTCAACTTCTTTCTAGTAGTAGAAAAATAAGGGGAACAAACCATTCACACATAAGGGCTAATAGCTCTAACTTTGAATGCAGTTGTGTTTCAGGCCCTTCACTTTCTCATTTCATCCTCACAAGCACCACAGTCTGTAGATGAGGTTCAGGAGGGCTAGTCAGCATGGCCAAGTCTGTGCAAGCAGAGCGCGCAGGCTTCAGCAGTCTTAATCCAGAGCCTGTACACTCAATCTGGGTGTAACAGAGGCTTAGAACTGCATGATCCGAGTAAGACAGATGAATGCACAGACCCTTTGATAGTAAATTAATAAATCGAAACCCTGGCTGGCTCAAAGTATGCTCATAGCTACACTGAACTTTAGACTCGTGCTAGAAAGTAACATCACGAAATTGTGGGAATGTACCTATAATTACCACCATGAGTTATGTTACATTAATGACCAGATTCTTACTTAATACAAAAAGCATTTAATAACTTATTCTGCTGACTTTTAAAAACACCCTTCTGAGGAAATAAGTAACCTAATTCAAGTGAAATACAAAACAGAGAAGGAAAAGTTACTAAGCCCTCTCTTCCCAGTACAACTACTAATAATGAATCCAGTGTTTTCAATAATGCTTGCACCTTTCCAAAACTATATCCTCACTGCTGTCAACCACTGCTGACCTAGCACAACCATCTGAATGGTTTAGAACCATCTGGCAGCTGTCTCTGTTCGGCAGGCATGTGTTGGTATTGACCCAGTCAGTGTTGGAGTAAGACGGGTAGCCTGTTCTCTGAAACCCCAACCCCAGCTCACTCACGCAATTAAAAGATCCATCAGCAATCGCAGCTCACACAGACAAGACCCAGGGGGAAAAAAACGGACCATTCAGCATTGCAAACTGAAAAATAAGATTAGTTTCTCACAATACTCTTTAATCATGAATTATCTGAAGTTCTACTTATCTATGGAATAATGTTTTTAAAATTAGTCCTCAGGAAAAATGAGTTCAAAACTGAAAATTTAAAGGCTCTAATCAATTTTCTTTTGCTGCACAATTTTCTTTCAGCAGATAAAAAAAAAATCCATAGTAACAAGATAACATTTCATGCATTTACACATTTTCTCCTATAGACATCCACAGCCTTCAGAAAGTATATTATTTGTAGTCATGCCCATCTGACATTTTCCATTTTACTCAAAAGATTTTATGGTTTGGTATTACAGCAATATACAAATTTGACAGCTTGCAATAGGATCTAGTCCCTGCAGCAAATCATTCTGACAGTTAAGTACTATATGGCTACTAATGTACGTTTTTTTACACTACACTTATTTTAAAATCTTACAAAGTTGGGGACATGTGTGTGTTGAAATCCTGAAACATGTTCTTAATGACACTGAAAATTTATATTAAACTTATAAAACAATAAGGCAGTAGGCATTATACCATAACTGTGTCATTTATAACATGGCTTATTCCTCCTTCACTTGTTTACTGTTAGAAGCAAATTTTTTTCTCAGTGGCATATAAATAATAAACTTGCTCATCACAATCCATGTTTTAATATTTTCTAAAAAATCTCTAATTGTCTTTAAAAATAACTAAAGATGTGAATAAATCAACCCATGAGTTAATATGGAACCTAATGACTTTTTTGATTATCTTTACAATCCTACATTTTTTTCCTTTAAAGTGATGAAAGATAATCAACATGTCTTTACATTTCCTGAAATGCATTAACAGAGTCTCTGTCAAATACAAGTTTGGTTCTTCTAGAAAGAAAGTCAAGCTGTTCTCTAACATTGAGGTAAAATTAACTAAATGGCACAAGAAGCAGACCCCATCTCTAGCTCTCAGTAATTCTGTTTTTGGTATTCAATATATCCAATAACATAAGCCAGTTAGCAAGAAAACAGTACCTTCTAAGAAACAGGAAGTCTGGATGTATTTTTTTTTCCCTTGATTCAGCTCTTCAGATGGAATGCCACAGTGAAACCACTCTATTTTCAGAATTGATGTACCTTTCAAAACTATAATCTTTGGCTTTCAAGTTCACTATTATTTGCCTTCAGGTACAAATTTTAAAGTGTATAGAGGCTTCTAAGCAGAAGAGTTGGCCTCAGCCAGATACCGAAAGGCTTGTAGCTCAGTCATCACTGCAGCGTAAATTCCTTTTCAAAATAATGTTCCTCACTCAGAGAACACTTGTACCTCTGCTTGGTTCACTGGTCAAATACAAATCAGAGGTCATCAAATGCCTGGGGGCAACTTTAAGCTATTTTGAAATTCATTTCTGCCTCTATTTGGTTGCAGAAATAGGATTTCAAATGTAAAAATCTTAGGAAAGTCTGCAGACATGGAAACCACAGCCACGCTGCCATGCCCCTGTGAGAATGGATTTGTGGGTCAATGAACAGCACCATTATGCAATGACAGCACTCAAGATAAGACATCATTGCTTGATACATGTCATTTAAGATTTAAATATTCTTACAACACTCTTATTTGAGAGTTTTCTCTCCAAATAGGAAGAATGTTCAAATCTAATGGTTCCATTCAGGGCCTGGTGCAACATTCCAAGATTTCTGAAAATCTAAAATCTTGCTTTGTTTGCTGTATTTTTAGAATTCCACAGATTTTTAATGCATTTAATCTTCAAGAAGTGATGAACATATGTAACAGACATTCATGGCAAGTATATAACAAACATCAGAAAATCAGACTGTCTTACTCCTCTGATTGTTTTTTAAAATGTTCTTCCCTTAAATTTTATCATCAAATCTAAAGATTTTTTTGGAGATCTTTTTCCTGATGACACTGTAGTCTTCTGTGTGAGCACAATATAAAAATATTGTTTGCCTTCTCTATATTCCTGTCCGTTAATTCTTCCTGATTTTACCTGTGCTTTTTTTATTATTATTACAAAAGAAAAACAAAAGACATTCTAACTCCTTAGGATGTGTGTTTTAGAAATCTACTTTTGTTCTGTGTTCTCATCTTTGCACAACTTTGGAATTCTCCCCGAGATGCAGTTAGCACTATGGTCAAACGATCATACCAGGAAAAAGAAAGGACGAAGGAAATAAGGAACAATCCTGAGTAAATTCTAAAATCTATACCTCATGGGGGCAATTGTTTTCCTTCTGTCCTCAGGCATACCAATCATCTCTGACTTCACAGAAACCTCTAGTGAGTACACTCGGGGTGGACAGACCATTCAAGGAGAGATCCAGAAATGTCCTTAGCAACTGATTCTCCTCTCCTTTACCACCTGCCAAGATGCTAGAATTCTCTGGATGATCAGTGAAGGTGTTAAGAGACCCTCAGGGACGGGCGGGGAGGGTGGTTGGGAATGATAGGACTTGCCACAGAAAAACTTTTCCCATATTGAAAAATCATTGTGAAGCAAAGAATTTATTCTAAATGCATAGGTCAGAAAAAAACTAAGAAATATAAAATATGCATTAGTAATCATGAAAATGCTTAAGCTAACAAAAAAATGGTTCTCCTTTGGAGTATGACTGGATATACCCTATTCAGGCAACTTTCTGTTCATTCTTTCTGTAAAAATATGATGCTGCTAACTAACGTGGTGCTTTTAAATAGCAACCTGTATCATTTCTTAGCTGAGACAGCAATTACTTTAATAACTTCTGAGCTCACTGCATAAAGCTAAGTATTATTAAAGAAAGAACAAATTAACTGGAAGAAGACCACTATAGCCAAATATGTTTGTACTAAAATTTAGTTTAAAAAATATATTATTTAAGTATTTAAAATTATGTCACAGAAGTAAAATAAAATACAATGTCTTGAAAATAAGTCTAGCATCATCATTATTATTCATATAATTATATAACAAGTACAGGTCATACTTGTTATATTATCCAGTAAGGCAGATGGGTAAGATATTTCTTCAAAAACACAAAATATTTTAGGCTCAACATAATCCACAGAAGAGCAGTGAATGGGTTGCTTTCCATTTGCTGTTTCTCTCTTTTTTTTTTTTAAATGGTCATTATAAGTAAGAGAGAAGATCTACTCAAGTAAACAAGCCCTTTCTTACATTTGCTACAAAACTCTTCCTATACAACTAATTCTACAGAAGGATATGTGGAAAGCTGCAAGTTGAACATATGAATAAATAAAAGGCTAACAACAGTATTACCAAAATATTCAAAAACCTCTGCATAAATATCAGTATTCCATATTCTGGAAAAACTGCTAATAATGATGCACATTTTTTTTTATCTACAGCTCTTTCATAGTTTAGAAGACATTTTAAACATATTTGTTACCAGTTGCTCTTTACACCACTAGCAGTTAGTAGCTGTTACTAGTGTTGTTTATTACTTATACAGAAAAACACTAACTAACCCCAAGGGAAAGCAGCTCTTTTTATATAGTTAAATGAAAAATATGCCCTCTAGAATTCAGCACACTGAATGCACAGTAAGCAGCACTTTCCCTGTCCAGCTGCCATCCCTTGGGCTAAAGCACTCCCAGAGTGTACTGTATCACACACACACACACACCCCCCACACACGCACGCACATGCATGCATACACACACTCCTACAAGTGTAAGCAGAACTCAAAATAGGCATTTGCTTAGGGAGGTGGTTTAAGGGCAAATGCCTGAGAAACTGGTACAGCAGCACCACCTAGTGGACACTGGTAAGTGGCTCAGAGAACCCTGTGCAGCTGCTTCAGGGATAAATCACCTGATCAACGTTCGTACTCCCCAACTTATCCAAGGTTCCAGGATCAGAATTCTCAACCAACACGGCCAGAGCTACAGATATTTCTTTAGTCTCTCTGAGGTGCTTCTAGGATCCATAGTCTAATCATGGAACCACAGTGATGCCTTATTTTAGATGAATCAAAACTATGCTTCAGAGCAGCATTCACAAAGGCAGATTTTTAAAGGGGAACTCATGAAAAGTCACATGCTATTTGGCATTGCCTGATCAAATCCTCAAGACACAAAAATTTTAAACTAAATAATAAATAACAATTTGCTGCCTTTTATAAAATCCATCAGTATTTATTAGACAACAGTATGGATGCATACATGCATATACCTGCACACCCCACAGAATTTTCATCTTTATGAAACTTGATTAGCATTTCTAGAAATACGAATTTCTGTAAAACAATTTCTATAAAACAGATAATTTAACAACACTAAACAATTCTTTAGGATTGCTTTAAAAAAACAATATTGTCTTTTTTTCTCAATCTCTCACTCATTTCTTTCAATTAAGAAATTCTCTTAAAAAAAGGACAATAAATTAAATTCTTTGCTTTATTGTATATCTTTCTTGCAGACCACTGAGTTCTCAAATGGGAGTTATTTTGTATCTGGCCGTGTAGGCTTGCTCAAGCTGCAATCCTATGCACAGGGCAGTCACCCACAACAAAGAGTTAACTAAAATATCAGTAGAACCAAAGTTGAGAAAATCTAATCTAGACAATAAAATGTTAAAGACAAGAAACAATGCCTTACTCAAAAATATATACTAAGTGTTTGACAAGAAAATAATTGTTTGTTGAAATAAATAGACACTGGCATCTAATATCCTCCATGTGTGAATAAGAAGATGGGTATACAGTTTATCATCGAGAAAAGTTGCCGACAGCTACAGAAAGATTGAAACTGACACCAGCAGGCACACGTACATTCACTAGACAGGCCTCATAATATTACAACCGCTGGAAGAAATACCATGCAGAACTGCTGCTCTGACTTCTTGTTGCTCTTGTATCTACAGATTACTTAAACACTTTCAAAGAAAGCTAACGTCAGAAAGTACACCCTTGACAGCATATGCAGGACAAAGCATGTATGCATATGAAGCATAATTTTCCCATTCCCTAGAAAAGTGCAGTCCACTCCACACACAAGTTATCATTTGTAAACTTCGTTATGTAAAGCCAATCTCTCTGAATCTGATTACCATGAGACACCACGCAAGACTGGAACAAGACTGGTGGTACTTTCTTGATTCTTGGTTTAAAAAAAAAAAATTCTTCAAACTTCTGCTGTTGTCCCCTTTGAAACATTTATGAGTCATATTTCCCCCCAAATGTGGTTTCTTCTTGTATTCTCTCACCTAAAATAACTACTGTGATGTGACCATTTTGATAAACATCATTCCAAGAAAATCCCTATGCATGTCAAAATATATTTTTTTAAAACTCTGATTTATAGCCATCTATTTTCACCAAACTTGTGTCACAGACATCTGCATGTTGATAAACACAGTCTTACATCTCCATTTTAATAGACTTTAGGGAATCTTAATTCAGTCAAGACATAATCTTTTAAAGGTATCACTGTTTAAGGATGGAAAATATTCCATAATGAATATGTGATATATATAATCAAGGCAAAGTATGACATTGTGAAGAAAACAGTAAGCTTTGCCATTTTCACATGTGATCACCAGATTTTAGGTTTCTAAATATAACTTCCTGAATCGCATTGGAATAATCCATGTTGTCCTTCCCTGCTGATCCCTGAAATCCCTTTGGATGGATGTGGGTAAGTCATTAGGGAAGCATTTATGGACAAGCGTGGCCAGGATATAGGTCCTTACATGGAAGCACCAAGAGTAGTGGTGACTCACTCTAAGAGAAGTTAAACTGGTAAAAGAAGTCATCTTTCAGAAGAGAGAACCAAAGATTTCTTTTAAATGTGGTATTTGATTGTTTAACTATCACTTATAAATCAGAAAAAAAACTAAATGCAAGATAGTTTTAAATTTTGTTGAAACAGAAATATTAATATTTATTATACTAAATATTAAATCCTTTAAGATGTGGTGACTCAACATTTTTATATCCTGCTTTATTATTCTTGTATATGCTTTTTGTTTATTTTTAAGTGGGTGACCAAAGTGTAAGATTTCTAGCTTTCCTCTGAAAGTCCAGAAGCCGAAGAGATTTACCCTCTTCTGGTAGTCACTGTGAGCTTTAAAGGTCCACATATGTGACCCATTCACTTCACTTCCATCTCAATTCACAAAACTTCTAACAAATGCTAAGCAGCCTGGTCCCACCCCTCATCCCCTCCAAGAGCAACCATCAGGTCTAAAAGCGTCATATATTCACAGAAATGCAAAATTATTGACAGAGCTATAATGAAAACTCAATGTTGGCTTTCTCCTCTTTGAGAACAAAAGACAGGAGACTAGATTGTAAGTTCCTGGGACAGAAGTCCGGACGGACACATCAAGCATTCCAAGCTCCTCTTTTGGGGAAGAGATTCTTAGCTATATAATAAGCAGCATTCAGTTAGATAGTTAAAGTTGCAGTGACCAAATAGTCTGGAGCGGAAAGAACTTAAGTTAAAAAATGGGATAAAGAAATTCTAGAGTTTTAAGTCTTCCTGTAAGACATGCTCTAGTCTTCTAAGGTCATGCAATTTAACTTTAGGGAAAATTCTCATTAAATATGAAATATAAGGGCCTGAACTAAAGATACGTTGACTCAAAATTCAACAGAATTACAAGGTTACTTCAATGTTAAAGGTATTAAAGACCTAACTTTTCAATGAAAACTACTCTTAAAAAAGAGAACCAGTGGGAAGATTTTTATGAAAATTCCTGAACAGTTCAGAAGATAATTGACCAGAGAGTTTGGTACATTATATGATTTACATCTATTCGTAAGTGATAAAATCCCTTGGTAATAATAAAATTTTTGTATATTTTTGCAAAGAGATAATGAAATCAGATTAGATGCATTTTCCTAAGTCAAGACTAACCAAATAGTCAAAAGTGAAAGACAAAACAAGTTAAACAGAGATAGCTCAGGTTCATTAATGAACCAATCTCACCAGATAGCCTGCAGCCTGAAAATTCACATTAAAGCAGTAAATGAAGTATTTCTATGCTTTATTTTAAATCAAATTTGAGGAAAGTCATATGCATATTTACAATGTAATAGGAAAAGTCTATGTATGGATAAGTTTAAGCTGAAGGAAAATAAAGGTCAAATAATAAAACTAAAGCTAGGAGAAAAATTATCTTGGGAATAGGTGCATAATGGAAAATTCAGAACTTAAGACTAATTTATGAGGTAAAAAAGAAGCTTTGCCACTCACCAATTTTAACCTCTGTAAAGGTATTCTGTCTACATCTATTTGTGTCCTTTCTGGGACATTAGTGAATCGAACTTCTGGGACCGCAACCGCGCACATGACATGGGCCCACCTACAGAAAAGGAGACATTAAACATAAACAAGTGTCCTAAACTTACATACCTTTGTTTAACCTGGCAATGGCAATTCTTGCAGATGGGAATCCAGACAGAAAGAAACTCAAAAGCCTAAACTCTTCACATACAGACTCTTTGAATTTGAAGCCTACATGATAATACCTGAATAGATTCAACAGGAAGAATGAAGAGACCAAAGACTCAATCCTATCAAAATGCACATATTCTTCTACACTTAATCTCTAAAATACTGAAATGCAGCCTTGCTACTTCATTCGATATTAAACACAGGTGTTTAATATCCTTTAGCTACTCAATATATGGTAAAACATTAGTTCAATTAATAAGTTATAAATCTAATATATAACATATAATCTTTTAAGAAAATTTAAATGTCATGAAGCAAATGTATTATTTTAGATAATATAAATGTCACTGAAATGGTATGAATAGCACAAGTTTTCTACAAGAATACTGATTGAGTCATTAATTAAATTGTTTCTAATTGCAATCCTACTATAATCAAAGTAACCTAGATAGGGAGAAAGTAAATTAAGCCTATTTCCTTGTTTCCTACTTAAAACCTGTATCTCCTTTCAAATTTGAAATTTTTCCAGAAAAATGACAACTTCCCCATTAACACTACTTAGTTTCTGATAAATGTTATGCCCAAAATAAAGTCTTGAAATTTTAAAGAAATCTAGAAAGAATTATCAAATTCATCGATCTATTTTTAAGCCAAAGCATATTTATTTCACTCGGACAGCATAAAACTACCCTGCCTTTAAAGACCATCAAAAGAGAAGACAAGTGTCAACCCCACTGAGCATTCTTTCACATCTAAATGAATCTAAATGTACTTCTATAGGAAACATTGTTTCTTTTTGTCCCTAGCACAAGGGTTAAAAAAAAAGTTCCCATCATCTCTGCCTTTACAAGAATCACCTAAACCATCTCACAGCTTCTATGACCTGTGCAATATCTGAGAACTTGTTAGCACTTTTTAGTATCATGTCAATCACATCAACTAAAAAATGCAGATGCAAAATTAGAATTTCGTAGGCTAAACTCTATACATGTAGCAATGATAAATGCCTCTACTCTTCCTTATAAGCAATCAAAAACATAGAAATACGCACATAATTATGCTAACTGCATCGTTACCGAAGAGCCAGGCAGGATGTAAACAAATACAGATATTCTAGTGAATGCTGGTGACCGGGGGAGTGCCTACCCAATTAAGGCCAAGTTCTTATCCGATCTTGCTACTGCTATATAGATGAGCACAATCATTTTTCAAATAAAGATGAAAATCTTGATTATTAGGTCATTTCTCTCAATTTTTAAAATTCAAATCAAATGTATGAAAACAGTACATGTCAGTGAAATAAAGCATCTCAAGGCTGAATCTAGCCCTCGAATGCCAGTTTGCAGCCTCTTCCTAAACCACATCTCCGAGTTTCCATTTTCAAAGGAAGCTACGCTGTACTTTGGCCCTATTTTAAACATTAAAACTAAGTCATGAAAATAAAATTGACTTAAAAATGTATTTCAATATTGGCCATAAAAATGAGGTCACTTCATATTCTCCAACTGTCCCGTTTAAATCTTAAAATCAGTGCTTTCTTCCTATTTTAGTATATCTACTTTTGTGTTAATTTGCTAGCGTTCGAAGCAAATGAGACATGCCCCTGTGGCTCAGCAGCTAAGGTGCAGCCATGTCAAACCCAAGGACCTGGGTTCAAGCACCAGGGCCACAGGAGGGTTGGGGTGGGGGGCAAAAACAAGTGTAATACTTTTTGTGTCAATCATACCTCAATAAAGTGTTGCTGCTGTTGTTTTAAAGAAAGAAACATAAAAAAGGAAGTGGTTCTATTTAAATGTCATGACTATAATTTAATTCACCTAAAGATAACAGATTACACTGTTTTCAGGCATATTGTTTTAACTAGAGTAATGGGACTTGTCACATTGACCACTAGGATTCTAATGGCACCTAGGTGATAGGACTGCCTTCATTCTAAAAACTGAGTGAAAGAGGGGCTGTTCTTCCTGGTGTCGAAGACACAGAGCAGCCAGTCATAGAGCATCCACCATCAGTGAAAGCGCTGTCAGGGATGCGCTGTGCAGACAAGGGCGGAACCCCAACCTCAATCTAGACAGCAAAGGCTTTGGAACAATGTACACAAAAATGAGAGGTAAAGCAAACTATGACCCAGAATGTGATATAATAGAGAGGAAAAGCATAATGAACTGAACTCGATTAACAGAGTACTTACTTATTGTTCTTAGTTTGTTTCAGAGCACCCCCCCTCAAATTGCAGAGACAACATTCCTACGGAAGAAAAAGACACCACACAATTATCAGATCCACATAACAAAAGTCATTACTGTTAATCTAAATAGTCTAGCAAATTCAAGTATTTTCAAAATTAAACCCAGGAACTTCACGAAGGCCTATCTGTGAGCAGTTATAAGAAGGGAAGGCCAAAAAAAAAAAAAAAAGAGGTAGGAAGCTGAGGGGACAGCTAAAAA
Source organism: Solenodon paradoxus (assembly GCA_004363575.1). Classification (NCBI taxonomy): domain Eukaryota; kingdom Metazoa; phylum Chordata; class Mammalia; order Eulipotyphla; family Solenodontidae; genus Solenodon; species Solenodon paradoxus. Next base: position 603,664 of record RJWH01000688.1, on the reverse strand, counting down.
TGTTATCGGTATTTAAGGTCTCAGGGGAATCATCAATATCCTGGTACCATGTTCGACTGCCATCACTGCAGGAAAGTTGTGACACGGAGAGCCTGGCAGCCTCAAGAAGCATTTAAATGCTGCAACAGCGAACACAGGTATGTAGAGCTGGGCTCTTCTGAGCTCTGGGAACCCGCTCATGCATACAGCGGGCAGAGAGAATCAGCCCATGAGAAACAGGGTCAAAAAGCAATTCAATGCCTTTGTGAACTCAGAACTTTTTAAAAATTTCTTTAAGTGTTTACTTAAGTAACCTGAAAATTTCAACCTCAAGCTTGACTTCCCAATTTACCAGATCCATAAATTTTCAAAAATTATAAATAATTTAAAGATTTTTTTCCTCCAAGCAGTATACATAGATAATTTCTTTATCTGTTCTCTAAGTGATCTCCTGAAACTAATTTGGACAGTTTTGCTTAGATTCACAAAAGAATTCTCCTAACTTATCTACTATTAATAGTGGGGTGTCTAATTTCATTGCTTTTATTTTTCTGGTATTCTGAACAGCACCTAAACGATTAGGAGAATCCATATATCTGTATAACTTGCATTAAACAGCAAAAGAACCAAGGAAACAGAAATATTCAATAGTTTTATGTATCCGGGAAGTCCCTGCCAATCTATTTGAAAATTCCTGGATGATCATTAGAGGTTCAGAGTAACAAAAATTTTCCTATATACATACATTTGAATCCATTATAAATCCAGCTCAGAAAGATAACTCAATATAGAATTTCCTCTATCCCACACCACAAAGTCAGATTCAAGAGGGCTTTGAAATAACTGTTTTTAATGAGGCATACAATGAAAAGGAAAATTGTACAATCCAAATACTGAAAATGAGAAATCAATTAAAATTGTTCAATAGTAATTTCATGAAAACATTATTGATTTTAAGTATTTTTCCTGTAATTTAACATTCTATATCAAAAGGGGAAGGATATGAAAATGAAAATAAACTCTAGGGAAAATATTTTCATTGTATATAAAAAGATGCTATATTGTAGTATGAATGCAGCAAAGAAAAGTTGCAGACTATGAGGACACTAAGAGAATGAGATGTCTGATTAATGAAACTCTTAGTGAGAAGAAGTCCAAAGGGACAAGTTAGCAGAGTTAAATACAGCAAAGCAGCATGGAAGCTACTTTAGAGCACCCGATTAAGATCATTAAAAGGTACACATGTTCCAGAGAATTACTACAAAAGGAGGGAAATGTCCTCTAAATTAGAATATGTGAACTCGAGATTTTAAATGGAAAAACCTCCCACCTACATGATATAAAACTGGTTTTTTCTAGAATCACCAATGACCTCTATGTCACAAAATCTAATGGACAATTCCAAGTACTTGGCCCCCTGACCTCTTAAGCAGCAATCAGTACTGACCACGCCCCAGCAACATGTCTCCCTAGGGCTTCTATGACCCTACACTCACTGTCCTAGTGTCCTGTTTCATCTCCAGCTGTTCCTTTAACAGGCTTCTCTTTCACGTCCTCCAACACTGTAATTTAGTAATAGGTCCCATTTGCTTCTTTGTCTGCACATACTTGCCGGACACCTGATCAACTACTGTGAAGCCAGTGACTCAAATGTTTACTTCCTAAGGTGTATGCCTGACAGGCATTTTGAGTAAAAGTGCAAAATGGAAACCACCCTGCCTCCCCCTACTTCCCAAGCGTGTACTTCCCATCTGTTTGGCATCAAGCATCCATTCTAGCTCATTCTAGAAGATCTACTTTTCTTCTCATCTCAATCCAATGAATTTAGTTCTGTCAGTCCTGACTCTAAATCCACCCTCTTTTCTCCATCTTCACTGCTGTCACCTGAGTCAATACCCCAAGAACCTACTGTAATGGCTGTCACTCAGTCAATGTGGAACCCACCAGAGAGTGGGATTTAATGGCATCAGTACGTCACATGGCCGAAAAGGGCAACTGCATCAAGTTGTGGCCTTGTTCAGCCTCACTTTGCAATGATCTCCATGCTTTCACACCGAAAGTGACTTATCCCTTGAGGTGCCTCTATCTCCAAACACAGACACGTTCTGTTCTTCTTTTCCATTCATTAAACTGAATATGTCACTGACATCTCAACCTCGTGTTCACACCTGAGAGAAGGCTCTCCTAATCAGTCCCCTGGCTCACTTACTTTTCTCTTAATACCATCGGTTGAATTCTCTCTGCTACCTTATTAAACTGTAAGCTCAGTGAGCACTGTCAGGTTAATCGCTCTTTCTCTATTATGATGCCCTATAGAAAGAGTACACCTTTTATATGGATCTGTTAAATGAGAAAATATGGCATAGTAGGGAAGAGTGAAAATTCTGAAATTATCAAAGAATTAAAAACCTGCAGAGCTCATTTCACATACCAGAACATGAAGGCAAGGAAACTAGGCTCTGATAATTCCACAAGGAATTAAAAAATAACCTGACATGGAGTTATTTTTGTCATGATTTATTTCAGAAACCTTATTTCTTAGTAAAGGAAAAAACATCCATGGCCAGGTAAAGTTGTATATACGATTGACTTGATATTATATATCATGATTTCTGTCCAACTCAGTTACTTCATTGATTCACCATAGCTCATACTGGTCAAACTAATTGATCTGACTAAAAATAAAATAAATAAATAAATTTTAAAAATAATTTTTAAAAAATATCCACGAAGATGTTGAACCGTGATTCATTTATAAATAAATTTCAATCAAATACCTATGTTCACAACCCAGTAGTTAAGTGATTTTACACCTTCTTCCCTTTGTTTAAATAGCACTTTATTGTCTGAGAACAAAATTATTTCTAAAAATTAATAGGTCAACATTTGACTAAAAAGCAGTACAAGTTGTCCTTAAAATCCATACAATGCCTGACACACAAAGGTTAGCACCTGTAAAATATATTAACTGTACTAGTATCGCTAATCTTCAAATTTAGCCAAAGAATTAAATGAGAAAGTAGGAGCTAATAGAGTCCTTCAGGACACTGATTCATTAAACTGGTTACCAATAGTAAAAATTATTCTATAAGAGTAGAAACTATGTATGAAGGCCTAATACATTCCAGATACCATGTCATAAACTTCATGTATTTTAGGTCCCCTTCCTTAACATGAACACATAAGACAATTAATATTCCACTTTATAGGTGAGATACTAAGACCCAAGAGATTCAGGAAATTGCCTAAAATAATCCAATCAAAGGCAGATCCCCCCCCCCCCCCCGCAAGTGGGCAGGTATTTGTTAACTTCTTTGTATAACAGCAGAGCTGTTAAAAAACTAATCAACTCTGCCATTAGAGGCCACTTTGTAAATGAAGAATGTGACTGTGTTTCAATAATAATGTTACTACAAAAAAGATAGTGAGTTTAATGAACCAAAGACTGTAGTTTTGTAGTCTCTGAACCAACTGGCACTTGGAAACAGGTCTGACTGACCCTCACATCCATACTCTTCTTCCTTAGGAACTCTGGGTACAAGGCATTGCACAAAAGGCCAAGCAGAATGCCGCAATAAAGAGGAAACTGCTGGCCTGGGACACTCACAGTTCAGGGGAGAAGACCTATGTGTACGTAACCACACAGTGAAGAAGATAAAGGGTATAACCAAGTTCCCCTTTATCATTTCTATAAATAACTCAATTCATTTTTATAGCTAACTAACTCAAAAGAAATCGTATCATAAAAAACTGTGTTACCACGCAAGACAAATTACATAACAATTCATGATCCCATTCGTTCCATTCTTTCAGTTAATAAAACTTCTCATTGGTATGAGATCATTAAATTAAACCCCATTTCATCCTTCAAAGAATGATGCCATTCCAGGCAAAAGCAACATTTTGGTAAAGTTGTATACTCTAACCTCAGGCAAAATGAATCAAATTGAACTGAACTGAGAGAAAGAACAATAAAACTGGAGAGCCAATGCATAACTCAGTGTTTAACAAGTGCAGATGGCCAGCATAGGAACCACAGTTCTGCCATTTGCTAGAGGTATGACCTTGATCCAGCTATATACCTCAGATATCTGTAAAAGGGGAATATATTACTCCCTTAAATGAGTTAATAAATTTAAAGCATTTTATAAACACACAATGAAAACAGAAGAATAGGAGCTAAATATATGAAAGGCCAACTTGTTCTAGACAACTTAGAACACTGTCAGTGACTGATGATGGTGTAGTTGTTTACCAGAGAACAAAATATGGATCAGTTATTAATAATTCCCTTCAGGTACCAAAAAAGCAACATCAAAACTAGAGAGAAAAGAAACTTTCCAGAAACCCTAAATCCAGGCAGCTAGATTCAAGAAAAGCAAGAGCTCTTCCATTGTTCTAAAAGTTGCCAACTGACCTGTGAAAAGCAGACAGACTCTAGAGTCTCCTAGTGCTCAGGTAACAGATACTACCAATGGAAACATCCTGAACTCACCCTCACAATATATGAAACCAGAGTGGATTGAATCAAGCTAATGCTACAACGAAGCTCAAATCCAGATCAAATACAAAGGATCAGATGCAAAGGAGTGACTTCATTCCTACTGTAGACCTGACAGAAATAATATTAATTTGGCTACTACACTAAGAACGTCAAGCACAAAATCAGAAACAGTACATAGTACATTTAAAAACAGTAAAATCAAGAAAGGAAATAAATCAGACACAAAGATGGACAAGATATTAGAATTAAGCAGGTGGAGGTTTTGAAAATGATTGATTCAAAATCTCAGCAGAGGCATGAAAACTATTTTAAAAAATAAAAGGAAGAAATGAAAAGATTTCCAAGTAGACTGTTACATTTGCCACAGTAAAAGGACAATGACACTAAAGGATGAATAAGAAAAACAAGATTAAAAAACTTATAAGAATGAAGACAGACTGAAGGGAAAATAGTAACCTATTCAATGTACATATAATTAAAGTCATAAAAGCAGAGGAAAGGAGTAGGTGAAAGAAATCTTTGGAGGTAATGCCAGAGAACATTCCAAAACTAACAAAAAGACATGAACCCACAGACCCAAGATCCCTAACAAACCCCAAAAAGATAAAGAAAGCTAACCTCATTACAAAGTAATCAAAATTCTACAGGTCAAATATAAAGAACATATCTTAAAAGAAGAGAGAAGATGCAGTCAGTAAACAACTATATGAAGTACACCAAAAATGTAACCAGAAACAGAAGATGCAAAAGCAAAGGAAATATATCTACCTATACAACACTGAAAAGAACAAATGTCACAATCCTGAATTCTATTTATAGGCAAAATGTGTCTTGAAAATGAAAATAACATAAAACAATCCCACAGAGACAAAAATCTAAGATAATTTGTCTCGAGAGACCTGCACTGTGACTTCTAAAAAATTCTTCAGAATGAAGGAAAGTGATACTACACTGAATCAGGGGCAAGCAAGAAGGAATGAAGAATCCCCCAAAGGGTAAATACAATTTTAACTGTCTTCAAAACACAAACATACAGAGAGACAGACAGACACACCGAGAATGCATGCTTGATTAAAAGACTTAACTGCTTAAAAAAGAGTAACAGTATTGTGGAGTGCAGTATATTGAGGAGGCTTGGGGTCACACTCTTCGTGAAATAAGATGATATTGGAAAGTGAACTGTAACAATTCAAAAATAAAAACTGTCACTTTCGGTAATCACCTATAATAAAAACCTCGACATCTCCAAATATTAAATTCTAAGAACTATAAACTCACTCAAAAAAAACCAGGAAGAAAAGATTGGACAGCAGAATTAAATGCACAATGATCACAGACAAGATAAATATTCTAATGTTTAAAAAGTAAATTTTGCTACTAAGAGATTATAAATAAATTACAAATCACATTTTTTTAAAAATGGTGAAATAAAAATCCTATAACCAAAAGCTGTCAGTGAGAATAAAAACTTAAACGCTTAAGCTCAAGCAGGTGAATCAGCTGAGGTGCAGGCCATGTAAAACCCAAGGATTTGGGTTCCTAAACAGGAGTCCCTGGGTGAAACAAACAAACAAACAAAAGTAAAGGACATACTGAACAGCAAACTCTCCTAGCTGAAAAGACAACTAGAAAATGAAAGCACTGAATAAATAACCAAAATTCATACCAGAAAACTATTCAATAATGAATTCCACTGAGGAGTGAGAGAGTGAGTGTGGGAGTGGGGAGGGGAGAGCAAAGAGTGATTCATAAAAATAAATTTTACAGATCTAAAACTCAGAAATGAAACAAAACTAGGAAAGCACTTAGGAAAATAAAAGTATAAATACTGGAGATTTTAAGGTAAAAATAGTAAGATATTTAAAAGACAAACGGCATATCAGAAACTCTGACCATATCAAAATGTTCAAATTCCACAGGATAAAATACTATTTCATTAACATAAAATGAGAAAAAACTATTTCCAATATAAAACAATAGTGTTGGCACACCTATATCTGAGGTGGCCGAGGTGACTACATTGCAGATCCCATAATGTTCACAGCCTGAGGCCCACGGCAACAGGGGAGACAGATCAAACAAACAAACAAACGAAAACATATTATTGTCCAAAGACACTGGTTAAAGCCCACACTTTTGGCACATCCTGGTGGAGCAGCAGTTTGGTTAGCTGCCTTCAACCGTGCAGTACAAGCACATCCCAAGGACCCAGGTTCCTGTCCCAAGGTGGGCTGGGGGGCAGGGAGGAAGACAACCAAAACGAACAACTAAGTAAAATAAATAAAGTGATTCTTCCACTTCTATCTTCCTGCCTTTCTGCCTGTGTGCCATCCTTCCTGCCTGCACCTTTCCTTTGAAAACACACACATACACACACACACACACACACACACACACACACACTTTTGAAAAATAGACAAAAGATTCTTCATTGCCAATAAGCACATGAAAGATAAGCAAATTCAGGAACAAAGAAAATGAAATTGAAATTATGAAATAACTTCATATTTCTGTATCAGAAAATATATAGATGTGAGGTCTCAGACTTGTTATAGAGATTTTCAAGAACCAATTGATATTATTAATCAAAATTTTAAATGCACATAATTGATTCCCAGCAAATCAAATTTTTGGATATTAGATAAACACTGATATTTGTGCAGAGTGTGCATCATGCAATGAGTATCCCTTCATTTATGTTTAGAGAGAGAAACATGACCCCACAGAGGCACATTATTAGTAATGTCTGAATTTCTGATAAAAATTCAAGCTTCAAATTTAAAATAGTAAGGAAAAAGATAGGGTCAATCCATAAATATGGAGTTACTAAGAATTACTTAATGTAATATAAAGGAAAAACAAAAAGGCATGTTAAATAAACTGTTACACCGGTTAATTTACTCAAGAATAGTGACAGCATAGAAAAGATCTGACAATTAACAAAATAGTATCAGTAGAGGGTTCTGTTAAAAAACACAGCAATTAGAGTCAGGAATTTGAGAACATTGGGAATGGGAAACATTCCTAAAAGAATTTCATGTTCTTATATTTAAGAAGAAGAAAACACAGTAAAATTAATACTTTTACATTAAATATGTGTAATTTAAAATTAGCTGAAGGTTTATTCTGGTTTTTATTTTTTTATTATTTTTTTTTTTTTACTTAACTGAACATTTTAAATGAGTACCTATTATTTCTTCTAGAGATCCTTCAGTATATTGTAACTTTTTTCAAATCTAACCTACAAAGATATCAAAACTAGCCTTGAAGAACAAAATAAATAAAATTAAAGTCAGTGTTCTTTGCCAGTCTTGTTTTATCTTATGGTTAATAAGCATGCTTTTCCAAGAATAACACCCAGTATAAAGTGACTCGCTATTATAAAGATTTAGAATTACTGCTGGTCAATCAATTTTTCCTATAATAATACACACACACACACACACACACACACGCTCACACACACGCTCACATTGAAATGCCTGTTACAACATGATTACTCTGTAAGGCAGCTGTTATCTTGTCTCCCAAGCACAGTATTGAAAGAGCCATTCTGTTGTATTCCCCACACCCCAATCAGGACGGCTAAAAGCTGAATAAACATATCAGATCATATTCTGAACACTGTACCTTTCCTGTTTAGGTCCTTTGTCCTTACCTAAACACATTCACAAAATCCCCTTTTAGCAATATCAAGCATTTTAAAATCTGATTTCATTTAAAAAAAAAAAAAATCACCACTGAGATGCAAAGCTAGTTTACCAATTTACACCATGGAATGATTTCTTTATGGCTCAGTTATTAAACCATGAAGAGGAGTGTTTATAATCAAAGTGCTGACACAACATCAACAACAATAGTGAGGACACTGTTATAACACAGCTATCGCAGTGGTTCATTATTTGTAGTAGACAGAAATCATGTTCCAACGGTTCCTCTGTAAAGCATCAGTTAGAGAAATGCCAATACCAACATTCTCAAGCTGCCGCATAAGAAGCTCTCATTTTAGCTGACATAACCATAAGTGCCACTAAAGTCAATTTTCAGTGCTATGGAAAAATTGTTCGACTGAAGTACTTTCCCACACCCTTATTTATCTGACACATTCATAAAAGGGATGCAAAACCATAAAATAGGCTGTCTGAGCTGGGAAAACAAAGAGTAATTAATCATATTAACGGAAAACTAGCTTACAAAGTGCTGATCAACAAAAACATAGCGAACCATTTCTAGAGATGTGGTTCATTTATCAGGGTTGGAGAGAGGACAGAATCTCACTTACGGGCAGAGCTGACATGAATTCTGAGTGACTAGGAAACTGAATGACAGGCTTCCTGCAGTTAGCTTCTGAATGGGAGTTCCACATGTTCCAATGCATTTTATACTAGCAAGTGAGTTCTCTAATTTAGCCCACTTATAATTTGTATTTTAAGTGAAAACAAATTCATTCAACAAATACTGGTTCATCACCATGCTGTGTTCTAGACATTGGGTAACAGAGGGAAGGACAAAGTCCCCGCCCTCTGTGAATTTAATTTCTGAGTAGCAAACATTTAAATCAGTTGAGTAGTTAGACAGTAGAGGATACTAAGAGCTATGGGAGTGGGCCTGGTTTTTTCTGATAGGAAAAGTGGTCAGAGGTAAGAGGAAGGATGTCTGATTTCATAGACCATGACAAAAGATGATGGCTTTATTCTGACTTCGATGGGAAGCTACTCTAAGGCTGGAGTACAACAAGGACACATTCTGAAATACATCTGAATCAGGTCATTCCAATTGAAAACAGACAATTGCAGTCCATGGATAAAGTGGGAAGAGAACTTAGCAGGCTACTGCCATAAGCCATGAAGCAGGTCTTGATGAGGTTAGGCTGGGTAGTAATAGGCAGAGGTGATAAGTGGTCAGGAGTCTAAGTTCATTTTTAAAGTAAACAAGATAAGATTTGCTGTCAAGATAAACGTGAAATATGAGAAAAAGAAAAACATCAAATCTAACTCTAAAGATTTTGGCCTCAGAAGCTGGAAGACCTGGAAATCACCGTGCAGCAGAATCGGACATGGAATTCAGGTTGACACAGGGTGAACCTGAGAACCCTCTTGGATATGTGCAGGGAGCTTGCCTGAGGGTCTACACTTTAAGGGAAAGGTTGAGCTAGACCTGCCATCAATGACAAGGTGCTGTTTAAAACCATCAAAGTCATGAGAAGGGGAGTGAAAAGAAGTAATCCGTAAAGGAGGAAACAAAACAGGGACTGAGGTCCTGGGAGCCGGTGAAGATAGTGATTCCCACAGGAGGCAGCGATCAGCTGACTGCTGGCAAGAAAAGAAGTTTCAAGGGAAAAATCATTGACTGGAATAGATTTAAGAGACATGGGGGAGAGAAACAGGAGTGAATAGACAAAGGTAAGTCTTTTAAGAAGTTTTACTACGTACAAGAATATGGGGAATTATGCATAGGGATTGGCAGAAAGAAAGATTGAGATTTTTTGAAATTTATTTTAAGATGAAAGAAAAAGTAGCTTATGTAGGTAAACTCATGTGGAAAGCAAAACATCAGAGATGTGGAAGAGAAAGGGATGCAATGCTGGGACTATGACCTTGTATAGAAAAGAGGATGGCCTCACACAGGGGAAGAGCTATTACACATATGGAGGCAAACACTGGCAGATCTCTTCTGATGGCTTCCCATGAAGTGGTCTGTGAGGTGAAAGAGGAGGAGCTTCAAGAGAGGAGAAGGCATGAAATGATCACCCAGGGGAATGGTAGAGCAAATGGAAGATGGAAATGCAGTGTGAACTACTGGCACCAATGAGCACCCACCTACCCTTACAAGTTGAAAGCAAGAGTAATCTGTGCATTAGGTGTTTCTCCACTACAGCTACAGCACTACAGGTGCAGAGTATATACAGCTGGACTCACCAGTTATGCCAAGGGAGAACAACACACAATGAGACAAGGCAGCTGAGAGTATATACAAAGGAGCATAGTAGCTGAAAACAGAAGGACAAGAGGGGAGTGGGAGGATGAAGAACTGAGAGCATCACAGAATCCCACATCACATTGAGGGTAAAGGATTTGCTGGAGTCCAGGATCAAGAGGGTGTGGTCAGCAGGACAAAAGGCAGAGAAAGAGTCCCAAAGCTGAGAGAAGACACTGATGATGCAACAGAACTAGTGGCATGCCTACCAGTTTCGAGTGCAAACTAATGATTCTTTCAAAAGACTGCCTCTGCATTGACTATATCATATTAGTGCTGTATTAAGGCAATAACGAACTACCTCAAACTTAATGGCTTAAAACAACATAAATGTATATAATTCAATAGGTCAGAGGTCCAAAACGAGTCTCACTGGACTAAAATCATGGCTTCATCAGGTTCATTTCTTCCTGAAGACTTTAGAAAAGCACCCATTTCTTGCCCAGCCCAGCTTTTAGGGGCTCCCCAATTGCTGTGGCTCCTGGCCCCGCTCTCCATCTTCAAAGACACCAAGAGCAACTCATGTGTGTCTCGTATCACATAGCTCTGGCCCCTTCTTCTGCCTCACGCTTCCTCTTTTTCATAAGGACTCTTGTGAATGTACAAGGTACTACAACCAGCTAACCAGAAAACAATCCCATCACGTGCTCCATTGATTAGCAACCTTAATTTCCCTACTATAATTTCTTTCTTTGTGCTATGTATCATAAAGTTTCCAGAAGTGAGGATGTAGAATGGGGGAAAGAAAGGGGACAATATGGTGCAGGACACTTAATACAGTTTAACTAAATGTCACCATACAACATTTTGAATAAAAGGACAGAAAATCATATTCTGCATTTGTTTCAAAAAAATTTCCCCCCAGACTGATCTTTCTAATGATACTGCTTGTAATGATATAAACTTCTTTTGAGGTTTGCAGATCCTACCTAGTGGCAGGATAGTAAGTCAAGCACGTGCTTGTGGCAAGGAGAAGACTGGTCAGAGGTAAGCAACACAGAGCTTACTGCATTTACAAAACAGCATTTCCAGGATCCTGAGCAAGGTACCTTTGCTAAAATTGTACATTTCTTCTCCAAATGAAAACCCAGCTGGCTTATTCTTTCTTCACATGTTACCATTCTTTTGGTAACAAATAACAAAATACATGATTTCTTCATTCTATTACTAGACTAATTTTTGCTACTCAATAGAAATGCCTGCACTGCACTTTTTCCCCCCTGACTTTTCCTGGAGATCTCTTTCCTCATTGCTAAGGAAATGTGCCCTGAAGACCCCTGACCTCGAGGCATGCCTAACCCAAAGTGTGGCCAGTATACTATGCTCCCCATAATGTCGGTCATTATTCTTCCTGACTGTACTTTTGATCTCTGACTGAAGCACTTAAGATTAACGAGGCATTTGTTCTCAATCAAGAAGCTATTTATGAGTATAGTTCCACTAACAATAAGCTATGTAGACTGTTCCTATTTCTATTACCAAAGCGGGTGGGCACGTGAGGAATGATGTTTACTGAGCAAAAGAGAGACAAAGGAACAGCAACAAAAAAATAACATTTTAGCCTACAAAAAGTTCCCTGTAGAAAGTTCCCTGCCACATCCTATCTATACTGTCAGGATAGATGAAATCCTCAAAATATGCTGTTCTGTTTAATGTAAAATAATTTTTGCCACCCTGATCTTTGTGAGCCAAAGTTTAAGTCTATAGCTATTCAGAATAATCTTTCTCCTCAGGGGGCAAGCGCCATCTTGAACCCAAATATATTACCTCAGTCCTGACTGGTGGCTCGCAGGGACACTCAATGCAGGGGAGCAACAGCAGACACAGCACTTGGCTACAAATGGCTACAGCCCACTTATGAATGCCCTGACCATAACAAGAATGGAGGCTTTCTTTTCTTACTGGTTTTACTGACTATAAGGATCAAAGTCAGTATTTCAGGCTGACAGTCTCTCATCGTCTAGTCTTGGCAGTAGGCCATGGAATAAAAAAACCACACACTCACATCGCAGGAAGCGGCAGTCATACCATGACCTCGCAAGGCCATAAACCAATCGAAAACTCAATGGCTCAGACCTACAAAGCCAATTCAGAGTTCTACATAAAAGAAAAATGTTAATGCTGTTGTCAGGAAACTGGATTCAGGAGATTACCCAGTTCTGGAAAAGGTCATCTGAGCAAAAACCAGAGTAAATATTAAAGAGTAAAGAAACTGCTCTGCTCAACCACCCAATAATGTGAAGTATTCTATACTAAGTAGAAAACCCACTATAGTGGAGTTAGTGCTGGCTTAATTTTCAGTGAAAATATACACAATGAACACAAATCATTCAAAAACATTGTCCTGGCATGCCCTGGTGGCTTGGTGGTTAAGTCTGCTGCCTCACGCTGGCATGGTTCACATACATCCCAAGGACTTTTGCCGAAGCCAAAGACAAGTAAATAAGACTAGTAAGTTACAGGGGCTGAGGCTTCAAAGTTCCCAAGGATATGAAGGGTCATCATTTCCAAGAAACTGATATTTTTACCTTAAATTTAAGAGCTGAGAGACTAATATACCCACAAAGATCAGGAGTTCTGATACAAATGACAGATTCTTTAGCTTTACCATCTTTAGCAACACTGCGAGAGTAGATTTTATAAATACTACTACCTCAGGTACTTCTATAACTTAATTTTGTGACTATGATTTATGAGAGAAAAGATTTCACTATCATTAAGAGGCCAAATAAGGCAGCAATGCGCATTCTTGGAAGGCATGGATGGCAACCATCACCCAGTCCACAGATGCCGATTATTTAAAATCAAGCAATCGACACCAAAATGCTTCTTTTTCATCATTTTAGTTGCATATTTCACTCCTTATAAGAGAAAAGGAAATGCTAATTTCAAATTATGGTTAAGGACAGCTTGCTCATATCTAATTGCTACTGCATTTTTTAAAACAAAAAAGCAAAATAAAGGGCACAGAGATTAATTGTATGGCCAAGGTGAAAACGTATTCATGTTTGAGTTTTGATTTCCTTTTTTTACTTACTGATATTTAGTGAATCTTTTGTTCACAAAGTTACATTCCTTTTTGAATAGTGACATTGTATCTCAATCCATATTTCACACCACACCCTCCACCAGCAGTCCAGTGTCCTTTACCACCACATTTTCTCCTTTTGATTTTATAAAGTCATTTTGGGAAAAACACCAGAATGCTCTATTTGTAAATACATATACATATAAACTACAACTTTATTATTCTACAGAGCACAATAAATGCTCTTCGATAAAAAATGTGTGCAATTACATGGTTTATGCATTTCATTATACAAAATGAAATTCTAACCTAAAAAGTGCCTTTTAAATTTTTTGTTACAAAATCTACTTACTCACAGAATGGTAATATTCATCCACGAACAGAATATATAGCAGGGTTTTAATACACTATTACTTTCAAGTGAAAATATCTAAACAAATTTTCTTGAACTAAGTACAAAGAGATATATTGAAATAAAAAGGAATTTAGAGATTAATGTTTATAGTCATGAATGCCAATATCATAAACTTATAGTAAGGTCTTAAAGCTATTTTTTTTTCAAAAAGGAGTGAATTTCCTTTTGCACATAAAAACAGCATTGAACAGGCCAATAATTACCAGTGTCACCTGCAATTCCTATACTTTTTCTCATCATGACTGACTAGGTTAAAAAAACCCAAAAATTTAGTAGGCTTGAAGGTCCCCACTTTTTAAGGGAAAAATAATTAAAACAAAACAAAATCAAGTTAGTGTCAGAAGAGACCTGAGATAAACATCTCTATTAGAACCTTCTCCTTACGTTGCTTTTAAATCTTTCTATAACTTAATTTTGTTTAGATTGTAGGTATGAGACCCGCTTGGTCTAGCATACCCACTGCCCGAGAATAAGGTAATAAAAAAAGCCCCGAGTAAAACAGCTCCAATGATATTTATTTGGAATTTTTCACACTTAACAAGGAAAAACTACAGCAAAGGATGAATGTTGCCTATAGGCTGGCAACTCAAAATTTGTTAAAGTCACAAACATGAGTAACTGTTCATGACATTAATATTCACATATAATTTTTAATCCCACTTATGTCTTTGAAACACAACTTCACAGTCCCCATCCCCTGAAAGATCCCTGAAGAACATCCAAATTTACTGGAAAGAAACAATCAACAAAGAGATAAATTATTCCTAAATTTTTAAAAATAGGAAATTTCATCCATATTCACTATAAATATCTCGCTCTGCTTATATTTATTTATTCTTTAGAATTCTTTACCATAAAACATTGCAAAGATATTCTAGAAAAATCTTCCTATGATTTATTAATATATTATCACTTAATATTCTATAGAATACTAAGTGCATGGATTAATAACTTTTAAATGAAAACTAAGATTTAGGTTACCAGTGCATTCCAAATATTTAACATCCTCCTTCATACATATAGAGAAGTATTGCCCTAAATTAGTGCTCATTTACTTCACAGAAATGCCTAAATTTAAATTAGAAATGTTTTTCAATGTAGAAATACAAAATAAAATGGGGAGAACCTGGAAGAATGCAATACAAATTCTATACAGTGAGAATATTAGCTTTATGTTTTTAATTAGCATTCATTTGTGGATTAAACATAAATTATAGTAATTTAGGTCAAAGGTGATTACATTCATATCAAGAAACAAAGCAAGAAACACATGCTAGAATTAGTCATGAAGTTCTACACCTAAAAGCAAAATTCAGTAATGCTTGAAATGTGATCTGAAGTGATATTCTAATGAAGGAATAAACATCACTACAAAATTGTTTACATTAATGGCAACAAAAGAGATTGGAAAACAGAGATGAAAATAATCTAACAAAACTGGATTATAAGGAATAAATTCAGTTTTCATATGCTTGTCTATCTAGGCAGTAATGAAATACAGTCAAAAGGCATAAAACGAAGACATTTAATTAGATCTATGGGATATATCTTCTGAGTCTCTAGATAAGGAGGTGTTTAGTTGTAGGCATAGAGACCCATCCAAGAATCTAATTCAATGGATAATCTTAAAATGTATATCTAGCTCTCCCTCCAACACATGCATTTAAAGATTGGTCATACTGCTTCTATTTCTTATTTTGACTGACATAAATAAATAAAGTAAGTGGCAGCAAAATTTAAAAAAGACTAAATCAAAACTTTGGACTTGCTGAGAGAATTAAAGGTCCCAGGCAAAGAAAGATTCAGTCCATATCACTGTGATTGAAACCTTCCTACTTCATTGATCTACGAGTTCAGAAATGATACAACGCTATACCAGGTACTAGGCCTGTTAACAGAGATTGGCCAAGTTCTGTCCTCCAGTTGCTCAAAAACAGGGCAGGTGGGGCCAGAGTAATGTCCCCTCTTTAATAAAAAGGTTATTTTCATCATCTGGGTGAGTGTGCTCTGTGCGCACTGATTACAGTCTTGCATAAATGCTCAGCTTCCTTACTGACTAAACTCACTTCTGATATAATAGTTGACTGGGTCGTTGACTGCCTGGGATTACACGAAATTATTCCTAAAAAACTGTTGTTTCCAAAATATTAAATTACTGATGTTTAACTAAGATATAACTACTATTATATTCTCCTTTACTTCCTCCAGCTTTATTAAAATGTAATTAATATATAAAACAGTAAGTTTAAGGTGTGTACAACATGAACTGATATATGTATAAAGTGAGACATTACTACCATTTAGTTAATGCAGCCATAACCTCACATAGTTATCTTATTTTTTCTGGTAATCTCTTATCTAAGATCCCCCATAGCAGCATTCAAGCATACAATATTGTTCACTATAGTCACCATAATGTACATTAAAAGCCAAGAACATAAATATCCCTCACTACTCATGCCTTTACTTTCTGTAAGTTCAGGTTTGGTTTTGGTGTCTTATAGATCCTGGATATAAATGAAAACATATATTATTTGTCTTTCTTTGTTTTATTTCACGTAGCATAATACCCTCATGATTTATCCATTTGACTGAAAATGTCAGGATTTACTTCACTTTTCTCTTGAATAGAATTCTATTGTGTGTATGAGTATTATATTTTCTTTACCCATTCATCCATCAGTATGAACTCTTTTTAAAAGAATCTTTAACAAATGGAACCACTACATACTATTCTCACATATACTTCATAAAAATGAGCACCAGGCATTTCAGATTATTTTCTTGACCTCAAGATTTTCAAGCACTTATCGTAAAGAGAAGTTGCAATAAATAAGAACAATTGTGTTTGTCGAATAAACATATATGCAAATAAACATAGCAAATACGCTAATGGAGTATTTCGCATTCATGATCAACATGCCTTACCTTCACAAAGTTAAAAGAAAAGAAATTCCAGGAAATAATTACGAATTAGAGTTAGTGAAGTATAAGTCAGCAATGAAATATCACCTGACCTCACTTGCACTATTAGGTTCCATCAGCTGATTAGAAGCCTCCACTTAAAAGGGTGTTAATAATACCTATGGACCCAAAACTCAGAACGTGAAACTGATTCCTGAAAAAGTCAGGTCTAAGAATACTTTAGAAATGCAATAATTCCTGTCACAAAATCCAATGAATCCTATATGCTTTTAGTAAAAATTAATATTGCAACATTCTGTCATATTAAACAAGGATGTTAAAGACAGACTATCAATATTATCAGTTGTTTCTCTGCAATGCTTAATTTCAATTCAGTTTCTTCTGAATAGAAAAAATTATGTAAGTAAGTTATGATCAAGAATACTCATTTCTGTCGAAAATCGAAATTGATTTACATACCATCAATATTAAAATACAAAATGCATATTAGATTTTCTGAAGGTGCAAGATGTTAAGATTAATAGAAAGAAGCTTTAAATCCATTGCCAAGAGTGATTAGTCTAAGTATAATCTTCTTAAGACATGCTAAAGAAAAACAGTCTAGACCTAGCCCTGGCTCTGCCATGCACAGGCTAGTAATACCTGGGAGAACAGGACGGCTCAGCACCACAGGGGCCAGGCAGTAACTGTGGGAGGCACAGAGAGCTCTTCATACCTTGTGAACAGGGTTAGAGTGTCTCTAATTCTAAACCTATAGATCAGGGTGATTTAGGCCACATCCCTAGCCAAACCACTTCTTTAAAACACTTTTTAGGAGTTGCATGGTAAATAAGAACTCAAAATATTTTGAACAGGACTTCCTAGCCATTTTAAAGATGCTCTACATAAACACTTTTTTTGGTAACATAATAACATCAACAGGTCTTCTGGGTCACTTAAATTGGAGATATTCTAACATCAAATCGGTCAGATTATTTAGACTATAAAGAGTATCCACAGCTTCCCCCATTTTTTCCCTTTACCACCCAGTGAAAAGTCAGTGATAAAATCACTCAGAAAGATATCTTCATAGATGCCTTTAATTTATAGTCACCATATATCTGTGTCAACACTGAGATCTGAAATACATAATTCATAGCATAAATTTTCACCATATCAATTATTTTTCTTCTACTGTCCTTCAGGTTTTTCACTTTGGTTACAAGGAAATTTAATTCATTGTCATTAGAATCACTGAAGAATAAAGTGAATGGCGCTATTACAATTGCAATCATCAAGCTGAGCATCTACTCTGAGTTCAGAGTGGGGAATATATTATTGAGACCTGGCCTCCTCACTTCCATGAATGTTCTGACATGTCTTGAAAAGAGTTTTTAAGAAAAATTAAAGCAGCACATAATAAATGGCAAAATAGATGGCATTATGAATTAATGGAATAGAACACAATGCTCAGTTATAAGCTCAACTTTCAACAGAATCTTCAGGAAAACAATTTAGATGAAGAAGAATCTGTGAGCCCCTAAGTGAGAGATCATTCATTGCTGAAGATTTTGTCTCAAAATCACAATAATGCCTAGAATAGGGCACATACTCAAAAACTTATCGAAGAATGACTATATGAATGAATAAGTGAAAAGAGGCATCATGTTAGTCAAAAAGATTATGTCTAAGCATGGTTTCCTCAAGAATCAGAAAGGACTCCAAATCTGACTGGTACTTAGAATACTTATTTTCAAGAATTTCAAAATAGGACTGGGCAGGAAAATAAAGACAATATTGAACCTTATCTCATAAACTGGCAGTCTGTCGGTTCCTGAGTACAGGAATGAAGTTTATTTAATATTTCTATGATGGATATACAGCCACCACGTAGGATGACTAGGAAAAAGAAGACTAGAAATACAAGTGTGGAATTGCACATAAAAGCATTGTGCAATCTTATTTTACCACTTGATCTAAATGTGTCCATAGTGGAAGGAGAATTAAGAGATACTAAAACAAGCCACTTACTGCTGTCCATGCATTTCTTTTGCACCGTGCACATAGCCATCCATCACAGATCTCATGAGAAGGGATACCATAACAACCTATAAAATAGTATGGACCCATGAATTAGGTCTCTTACATATTTATAATATTACACATCTTAACACAGAATAAACAGAATGATAGCAACTGACTTCATCACACTATTTTGGATTCTAACTGCATAGAACATAAGTCACACTGTCTCAAAGGAACTTCTGCTTCTCAGGCCTCATAGCTAGTAGGATGCCAGGAAACATGAATTAAAAGTTATTATTATTATTATTACCTTAATAATACTCACAATAAGTATCAAAGAATACTATAGATAATTCTTGAATGAATAAATAATAAAAATTTCTCAACTGTCAGGCATAGTTCTTTCTTCATGCAAAAGTTTTTAAAATACATTGAAATTCATGAACCAACATATGAGGTAATCTTTAAATAATTAAATAAATATACTGTGACACAATACATAATTGTATAATTTAAAACTGCATTCTAAAACTTATGTTTAATTAATTACATGAAAGATGCACAATTCATGGTTATTGAAGATGTGATATGTTCAACCAGTTGTGTATTCAGTACCTGCCTGACAATATAACTAAATAAATAGACAGCTGATGATGTGAATCTGTGTACCAATTATGTTACCAACAAACATGTAGTCGACCCTAAAATAAGAGGGTTTTAAAAATTTAAGATTTTGCTACATGCATTTCAATCTCATTTTATTCTTTTTATTTTATTAAAGGAACATTGCATCAAATATTGTATAGGCTTATGGTGTGCATCATCATAAATTAACATCTGGATATAAATGAGTAATTTTTATATCAAATTTCTGTAACATTTGAGATGGGAAAAAAAAATAACAGAAATGTAATTACCCA
Organism: Solenodon paradoxus; assembly: GCA_004363575.1. NCBI lineage: Eukaryota > Metazoa > Chordata > Mammalia > Eulipotyphla > Solenodontidae > Solenodon > Solenodon paradoxus. The sequence continues at coordinate 583,913 of RJWH01000688.1, read as the reverse complement.
AAGAAAAGCCGTTGTGGTTAACCAAAAACATAAAATAATTTGTTCAAGCACACATTTATGAAATATTATGGCTAAATTGCATAGTTATTGCATTTAGGAGTCAAGATTAAATCCTTTTACTGTGAAATGGTGTTTTGCCTCTTACATACTTACAACCAAGTAAGATAAATATGTCTGAGTGTGTTACAAATTGATACAAATACAATAAGGTTGCCATAATTATATTTTGAGCAGATTATGTTGAAATCCCCTGGAGAAGCTGACAGTGTCAAATTAATAAATAAATGATACATAGCAAGGCTATTGGAACCCTGATATAAGACCTTACTCTGGCTAAGTACAGAAGGTAATACCTACATTATAAACCATTCACACTATAGTGACAGATATAGAGCATACATAAGTATATTAATAGAACATGTGCTCCTGTAAGATTTGGGAAACTTGTAAGTTTTAAAATAAAGTTGTAGTATGTAATAGATTCATTTTATACATTTTAAAGAATTTATATGACAAACCAATAGAAAGATATTCAACACGTATCCAACTATATAATAGTGCCATAATGAAAAAACATATAAAAGTAAATCCATATCAATCCTGGGAGAAAACAGGTGCAATGACTATTCTCCCAGAGAGACAGTAGAAATCTCCCTACTCTTAAAGAAAAGAAGAACTTTTCTAAGCAATTAAATTTAACAATAATAATTCCCCCAAATCACCAAAGCAATATTCAATACATTTTTAAAAGTCACAAGGAAAAATAACCACGAATTCCCCCACAGATTGAAATTAAGCTTCTTCAAACTGTATATTAAAATAAGTAAAATTCAAGCATAGGAAAGGAGCCCCAGGAAGACCTTATGTCTGAATCCCAAACAAACAAACAAGCAGGCCTGCTCTTCACTCATACTGCAGGAAACTGCAGGAAACGGATGATTATACCTGCTCATACTTTCATACATTCATTAAATGAGAGAAGGAATGGTCTAACCACTAAGAATGCCAATAGTTCAATAAAATACATTTGGCAAGTTACAAAGACGTGAGAAAGAAACTATGTGAAGCACTGAAAGGCCAGCAACTGACAAATGAGAGATTCATTTACTTGCATGAACCCGTACGCAGCACTTTGCACAGGAAATCAGAAGACTTGTTCCATCCTCTTCCAGGAAGGCATTAGGTGGAGAATAGTCTATATTTTCTTCACTATAAATAAAACACATCTCTGGAATGAGGGGCTTAGTCTTGCCTCCTGAAGTAACCATTTCATCTAAATTTGTCTCCCATCTAGAATCATTTTCTTCATCGCTGCTATCTGGCTGAAAAACACAGTATTTCCACATGAGTGAAAGGCATGGAAAAGAGCTCATTATTTGTTCTGTTCACACAAATCCACTAACAGCTGTTCCATCCACTGACTTCCAGCTTCTGTTCTTCCTCTAGCTCTGCTTGACCCAACTATTCGCTTTTAATCAATTCTGCTCCTTGGGCTCCCATTTAGAAGCTAAACCATAGGAACAAGAGGACATTCCAGATGTCTGCTGGTTGGAAAAAGTGATGAGTTGCCCAAACTATGTTTTTACATAAAGAATTCATGGAATGCATCAATTCCTCTGATATATTTGTTTTTCTCATCTTTATCTGCACTAGAACTGACTTTGTTTACTGAAGAATTTTACCTCGTTACACCTGAAGGAGTGTTTTCAAATATCTCAGTTGGAATCTCTGTAACAACATTTAAAGAGTTTTTGAAGGCTTTTGCCTCAAGACAAAGTTTTAAAAAGATAAGACAAAGAGATCTGGCAAATGTCATTAAATAAGAAAGAATAATGCACAAATAAAATTGTCTTATCTCACCAAAATATACCAAAAAAGCTTAATCTTTATTTGAATCTGTAATTAATAAACTCTTATTATCTCCTAAGTGATTATATTAATAAATTTCCCCAAATCTTACAAATCTTAGTTTTTTTTAATTATAAGGGAACTATACAAGCAGTTGATAAACAATAATATTTAAAACTTTTAACAAAAAATTTAATAACTAATAGGAAAAGAAAAGTTTTGTCACTGTGCCACAAAGACAAGTGAGGAAATTAACTACTTCTATTTAAAAAGTCTGAAAATATGGCATAGCACACGTTTCTATGCTCTGAAATTCCTGAACAGAACTGCTTTACATGGAACTCTTAAGAATAATATGAGCTGGAGTAATAAAATATTTCATTCTATTAGTGAAAGTATAATCCAGAACAGTGTTCACATCAATATACCTGATAATACATTTTATCTAAAACGGATGATGAAGTTCTACCCTTACTAGGTTTCTAAAGATCATTTTGTTGTAGCTAGTGTTGGAAAATATAACCCTCCATAAGACATTATCAGTATAATGTGTCAGGAAGAATATTGATGATGGTGAACTGGACAATTTAGTTTGTATTGAGTCCTGCTGTCTTTACCTTGTTCCATGTGGGAAGATGAAAGAGAGACATTTTAAATGTGGTCCCAGAGCTGACATTTATATTATTAGGCATGATGTTCTCAAACATAAAACAAAGACTAAGTCGAAGTTCTCTCTTTGTAAGCTTCTACTATATTTAAGCTTTAATAAGTTCTGTGTTTCTTAACGAAAGGGGTAAGAAAGAAGATGGATGTTGTCACCCATCTAAATAAACTAAGGCATACAAAATTAATAAAGCACTGTCAGAGAAAAGTCTCTCAAGTGGCACTTAGAAATTCCATTTGCTCTTTTACTAGGCCATTATCCACACAGCAATAATGTCTTTCTTGCCATGTGCATACTAACCTACAAAGATTCAGCTGTGTTCTTACAGTCACACAGTACAGAGCGCAGCAGTGAGGAAACCCTGACAGCGACACCCTCACTCATTACCTTGTAATACGGCATGAGGAGGGCACAGATGGCACAGTGCGGCTCCATCTTGGCCATGGCAGCATTATACTCCTGCTCAGCAACAAAGCTTGGGGGCTTCGTCTGCCAAAGATGGACAAGAGGTTTTGCCCATGACTCTGTTTCCTCCACTTCTTCCTCAATCGATGGAGCCTCAGGCAAATCTTAAAAGGAAGGGCATGAAAATAAAGTGAGCAGGGAACCTAGGAAAACAACTCCTGTTATAAAAGAAGCAAAGATTCCAAAGTACCTGTGATAGTAATGACAGAGAGCAAATCTATTCTATCTTTTGAATATATTTTGAGAGATGTGGAACAAAAGAAGTCTCCTTTTAATCCTCCTCAAACACAGCTGGACCACCACCATAAGTTTGACACCTTCCCACCCATGCCAGGAATAACTTAAGCTGTGCCCCCTTTCAACTGCACACTTCTGTGTGTCTACTGTTACAAAAGAGTTTACATGTGCAAGCTTATTTTTCAGCTAGCAGAGGAATTCACTAGCCCAGTAACTGCCTTATCAATATCACAAGTTTTCTTACCTAATATAGTACATGGCTCCATTCAAATTTACTAATTAGACTTCACATAATTGGGGGTTTCAAAAATTCAGGATAAATAACATTTACAGAGCACCCAAGTTTGCCAAGCAACGTACTGCCTGGATATAAAATATAATCCCTATGTCAAATCTTATTTGTTTAATATGATGCCCCAACAGGGTCAAATCTCTTAAGCACATATATTTGTTAATATGAAAGAGGTAGATATCTACTCTACTATTTTACAAAATTTTATAGACTAGCAAAAAAATAATATTCCAGAAAGAGATAACAAGATAAGAAAAAAAGTGTCATGCCTATATGACAAAGGACAGTATATCAGGGCAGCTGATAGCAACTGCAGCCACATCTAGTGCTTAGTGTCCAGAACAGTGACACATTCTAAAATTCCTCACCAATTGCTGTCACAGTCTCACAAATACATATAGTGGAGCAATGTCCTCAACACCAAATCACGTGCATTCCTGTGGAACTGTGCTCTAGCCCTAGCCTTATTGACTTATCTGTATTAGAAAAAGTTGAAGCAGATTTAATGGAAAAATAGGAAGAACTGAATACGGCAGAAAATACCTCCAAAGATATCAAATGCCAACAGAAGCAAATGGGAATGCTCCTGCCTCCATGCCGGAAGTTGGTGGTGGTGCTATTTACAATGGAGAAAGCTTTATACTGGGCTGGGGCAGTGTTTCAAAGCAAAACAAAAGGTAAGAAGCCTTGCCTATATTTGAAACAAAGTATTCTGACGCTAAACATAAACTGCTTCCATCTTAGTTGCCCGGAAAAGACACAATCAAAGGCTTAAAGTGAAGACTGAAATTGAATGTGAAGAGAGAGAGAGAGAGAGAGAGAGAGAGAGAGAGAGAGAGAGAGAGAGAGAGAGAGAATGAGAATGAATATGGGGGTCAAACAAAAAGAAATCCTTGGGTTTGGGTTTGAATAACTACTGCTTCTTATTGGCTAACAAATTTATATCACTTTCATTGTTATAAAAGATTGAAACACAAAAGATAAAGCTCTTATCCCCTTAGTTGCTCATAAGTCAATGAGAGTAACTCCAAAAATATGCTTAGAGATAATGGGAATACTATTTAATCTCTAAAAGCCTGGTGATACGATAAAGAAATAGAAGCAAAGGGTAATTCCTGGCATGGAGTCAAAGAGTAAGAAGGTATTCACAAAGCCTGTGACAAGACTTGACCTAGACAGGGAGCTTGGTACAACTTGAACTTGTCCTCACATATTCTCAACACTCAGAGAGTCATGGGAGACGGCAGCAGATCTCTTTGTATGAGTCTATCAAATTTGGAAAACCTGTGGAAATGTTACCAGCACAGAACCCTATTCTTTCCCAATAAGGAAATAACAAAAACAAAAAAAAGAAAGGAAAAAAAAACCAGTATTGCTTTGTAAAACATTCTTTTGAGAGACACTTCTTTTGCATATATACAATGAGCCATGATGGCATGGATTTTAGAAACCATAGGTTATAGATCCAAAGTTAAGTAGACACAGGACATGTATGATACTATGTCAAGGGTCTATGGTCAAATCTACTTCCACAATAATATGAGGATATGATTTGCTTGTATTAGAGGATTAATATTTTTGCTGGTGATAGAAATGTAGTAGAGGAGCTAATTTCACTTGATGAAGTTTAAAAAAGGGGGGTGGGGTGGAATCTGTCGCAAAAAAAAAAAAAAAGTGCATACATGAAATACTTCCATATACTGAAGTGAAATGGTTGTCTTGGGGAAAAGCAAGTCATTGAATTGCAAGTTGCATGAAATGCCTGTTTCCAGGAGTAGCATTTTCACTTAAAAGAATGACCAACAAACTACAGTTATTCAGATTTGGGTACCTGACAGAAATTTCCTTGAAAATGAACAAAGAAATCCTGTCATTTTAATAAAACAACAAATAAGAACAACAAATGAGAGTCATTGTTTATATTTAACAGTGGCAAATGCAAGCCTCCAAGTCAAATTCAAATTTTAGATAACTTTATTGTGAGCTTGACAGCTTCCCAATATGTAGAGCTGAGATTGACAGCAAAATAACAAATGCAATTTTTAATATTATATTGTAGTCTGTTTAATCCAGATCTTTGTTTACCAATGTGTGTTACAAAATCAAGCATGTAAGAGAGTCACTCAAAGTACAAGATTGAAAACCCAATGAACTTTTAACTTTTAAGAGTACAAAAGTTCACTCACACGATTTCAAGTTCCACATTAAAATTATTTAATAAACTATTCATTAAGTTTGTGTGTAATGTCAAAGACCACTCTCCATAATTATCTGAAAAGCCTATTAAAATATTGCACCCCCACCACCAGAGTGCCAGTGTCCCTTACTGCCACCTTGGTGTGATGTAAAATATAGACTGAAATGCAATTTCAATATTCTAAATGTAATTTAGCATTCTGAATGAAAGAAATAACAAATATTACTTAAAAAATAAAAATATAAGTTGTTGAGCATTATGTAGTAGAATCCTTTCATATAAATAAATATCTATACACGTAATTGAAAGTTTTGGGAAAAATACATAAGAAACGTTAACAGTGAGTCCTCTGGGGAAGGAGAGAAGACTCCTACTTAAAAAAAATAAACACTGCACCCCTTCCCACCAGCTATCTGTATGAAACTGGACTTTCTTCATAAACTTCAACCAGAACAACATAATGAAACACATTAAATACAGAAAAAAATTGAAGAAACTAGTTTTCAGTAACCCAAAAATTAAAGACCTTTGCAAAAAATATATAAAACAATGCCACTCTTCTTTATTGATTTGTGGTTTGGGGAAATCATTTTTATAGAAACCAGTAACAGTTTATATACTTATTATCTGCTACTTTTAAATGAATTAACATATTTTCTGTTTTCACTGTTTTGCATTAACTATGTAATTATAAGGAAAATCCAATTATGGGGAGTGGAGGGGAATGAAAGAGAGCGGATGTAGGTGTAAAGGAGAAAACTTAAGCATCTGCAGACCATCAATGTTGGGAATAACTGACATATATATATACACATACATACAAATATATATATGCATTTTCATTCAAAAGTATTTGCATCACAGAGTCACTGTTGAACAATAAAACCCTACAGTGTTGGTGTAGACTTTGTTCTCATAGCTGAACAAGAATCTCATAATCAGCTTTCCTCAACATCTGATGCTTAAGCAAAAAGAAAGACAATACTGCAAAAAAAGTCTCTTTCTATCTCATTTCTTTCATTAAGAGCTGTAAGATTTGTCATTTAAGATAGAAAAACAATTCTATGCTAATAACACTTAATAGTCTTTCTTTGGGGCAGAGACAGGCCAGTGAGCCGTGTACATCATGGAGGAAACGTAGACTCCTAGACCGTTATATTTACAGAAACATTCCCATTACTTGGAAGCAAGTATGGTATAATCAAGGAAAGCATGAGCCTAAACACATTGTAGCTTCTTAAAAATACTGAAGTCCTTCTAAATTAAAGAAATGATTTATAACACAGAACTAGACACCATGTTATCAAGAACTTAGTCCTAAGGAATAAAATACAAGCAGCAGTTTAAGCGCCCTTCTATGAAAGATAACCAGCCCCCTTAACAAAAAGTCCTGTGAGAGGGAATAGAGCAAACAAATAATATCTAGGATAAATATACTGAAGTGACCTGTTGAAACATTGCTGACATATCAAAAGCTATTTTGAAGTTTTTTAATAGACACATCACTAAAAATAATTACATTGTCTTTTTTCACAAACCTATAGACCAAACTCCTGGATCATGCCACAATAAACTTTCTTTTTTTTTTATAGTTTTAAAAATACTTTTGATGAGTTCTGGTGGAACAGCGGTTAGGTCAATCGCCTCCAAAGGACAATGGCCACATAACCCTGCAATGGAGTCCCAGTTCCAGGGGGGAAAAGAATCAATCTAAGCAGCTGAAAATGGAAATCAAATTTTCCCCAGTGTGTCTTAAATTTATCTCCAATATGATCTTCCCTGTTTGCTATTCAAGTCATACCCACTGTAATACTGTCACATAAAAAATAAATATATATTTGGTCTTTGTCCTGTTTCTGGTACAAAGCTGTTCTAAAACTTTGGAGTTTCTTGAAGTTACAGGAGTGAGAGGAGGATCATTGCTGAAATATTTTGTGTTATATATATCTGGTTATATCTATCTATTTATCTATCTATCTATCTATCTATCTATATATCTGGTTCCTAACCCAAGAGTTTCTAACATCCTTGGATTCTCAAAAGTAATGTGTCTTTTAATTGAAGGAAATGTCTGGTCACTGGGGACCCCTAAATAGCCTCAGGCTGGAGTTGGCAATCAGAAAGACCAAAGAATGATTAGAGGGTCATCACTTTCCACAGAGGGGAAAGGTATTGAACTCTGAATTAATGACCAATAGTCAATGAATTAATCAATTATGTGGACATAATGAGACCTTTATAAAAACCTGAACCAAAGAACTATATACAATACTGTTTTTCAAAAACTGACCTACAGATAACTAAAACTGTGTCTTGTCAGTGTGACTAGAAACCCTGAAAGTCAACTGCACATCTGTTTCAATGACTCCACAAGCACAATACTATTACTAGGGATAGACTGAAGCCTGCAGAATATTTGAAGAGGCAGCTCCTAGAAAGTTAGGAGTTCAAAGAATCCTAAAAATGTTCTTAAAAGAAAGTCTGGCTTGCGGCAATTCAGTTCTGAAACTTATGGTGTCCCCAGAATCTTCTTAGGATTCCTACTTCTACTAATTTGGGGTAGTCATATTATCTAGACAGTTAATGTTTTTCCACAAATTAGTAAAACTTCCCAAGCTATGCAGGGATAGCACTGAAAAGTGATCTTATGACTAATATTTCTTTATTTATTTCTATGTAAAGCAATTAATACTGTTCAGCCTATAAAATTTGTGTCTGAAAACAATAAACCTATATAACATTTTCATCAAACTGAAAATAATTAAAATACTAGTTCAAGAGAAAAATAAATACTGCAAGATATCACATAAGTAGAACCTAAAAAAGTCAAACTTGTGAAAAACAGTATAATGGAGGCTACCAAGAGATGGGAGTGGGGAGGATAAGAGTGATGATGTTTCTAGAACAAACTTGGAATGCATAGTAAATAAGTCATGGAGATATACATCATAGAGAGTCCCCGTACACTGAATACAGATATTATGCTATAATATTGCTGCAATGGCAATCATATTAGAATATTTAAATATATCAATGTAATACACTCTACACCTTAAACATATGTGTTATATGTCAAATTTATTCAATAAATAAATGAAAGTATTAGTTCAAGTGATGCTAAAGATTAGGTTTATGGCAAATATCTTACAGCTAAATAATGTAATAACTAGATTTAAAAATATAATAAAGTCCCTCTGCAATCTAAAACAATGGTTGTTATTCAACTATTCTAAATGAAGCTCTGATCTAAATCTATTAGAATACATTAATTAAATGCTTGAATCATAGTCTGTGCTGTCTTCAAATTTAATTATAATTGTAAGCCTCAGTTTCTCCACCTAAAAGCAGATATAATTATCTGATTATACGGTTTTTTCAACAGATTTTATCAGGCACCATTCATAAAGCTACTATTCATTAATATGCCAGACCTAATGTTTCACTGATGGTGTGCCTTTCCTATTGGGTTTCCATCATAATCTTTTCAAAGATCACACAGAAAATTTTCATTTGAAAATTACTTTAAAGGTATGCCCTAAAGATTACCCTTTAAAAATATTAAAAGAGGAAGAGCCAATCTACACACTCAGTTTATCTGCTATAAATATTTCTATCAAAAGATTTATCCTTTCAGAGTTAAAAGAAATGCCATTATTCTCCCATTCAGTCAAAAATATTGAATATCATTTAGAGTAATAAAAATGATGCAAGTCCTATATAAAAGTATTCCCCCCAAAATATCCATTTGAAAATATGTGATTATGGCATGACTATATTATGCAGGAATTAGAAAGGATGCTTCTGAAGAATATTAATGAAATACATACGTCAAGAATATAAATATTGTATGACATAATATAGAGCAAATGAATATTATACAGTAGATGAAAAATGCAAATGCAAAATAGAATATATAGAATAATGTCAAATCAATATATATTTAAAATATATTTTAAAGTCTAGTGTAAAGGTAAGGGAGTTTGAAATTTTATGTAACTATAAAAATATGCAATATCTATAATTAAAAATACTACAATCAGGGAAATGGATCCAGGAAACCCTTAGTTAAAAAGTAGATATAGATCAGAATGATTTACTTCCCAGTTCAGCATTTTTGATCAAATTTTGTTTATTAAGTGTAAGTAAATTTTTCCAAAGAAAAGCAACTAAACCATTGTGGAAGGGTTACTGCCAAGACTTACTGATGGAACCTGGCAGATGGGGAAAGCTATCGACGCTTCTAGTTTCCCTTTACCCATCACCACAATGCTTCTGCTGTTGGGCTTATTTTCTGAGGATGTGTTTTGGCTGGTATAGCACTCTTCTATACTATGAAAAGCACAGCAGCATCTGTTATCTTTTAGGTACTTGAACAAAATCTCAGTCCTGGGAGGCATTATATATAGTTGCAAATGTCCTAGAGGAAATTGGGGAGGAGGGTATAAAGAGGAAAAGAAAAAGGGGTGAAGAGAGTTACTTAAAAAAGCAAAGATGCTTCAAACATGGACTTCTTTGCTCACCTAATAACTGTAATAACAACTCTACATTCTGCATGCAAATTGCAGTTCAATGATTTTATGAGTCATGGCATCTCAAAAGTTTGTAACAGTGTATTCAAAAGTACAAAAAAAAAAAAAAAAAAAAAAAAAAAAAAAAAAAAAAAAAAAAAAAAAAAAAAAAAAAAAAAAAAAAAAAAAAAAAAAAAAAAAAAAAAAACAAGACATTAAAAAAAGAAAAATACAAAAAAGGAAAATTTACAGAATTTTTAGGTATTATTTTTACTATTTTACTAGGAAATGGCATCATCAAAGAAAAAATTACTTCTGCATCACAGTATCCCTAAAATGTTAACAAAACAATGGATAGCAGAGAATTCTGTTTTAGGTCTAATACACTTAAAAAATGAAATGATGAACATAATTTTATTCTTATGCTTAACCCCACAACAATAGATATAAAAAAACTTTCAAAAGGATGCATTAAAACTCGTTCAATATACTATTTAAAACAACAGAAATATTACAAAGTATACTTTTTCTGAATTCTTATTACATACACAAAAATGTTCTGATAATTATGGTTACTGAGGAGGTGGGCTTCAGGAAGAATTTGGGCATTTCTAATGTTACTTCAATTTACTAAAGAATGCTAATCCATATTTCAAACATATATATTCTTCAATATACATAAACAGTAGCAATAATAATGGAAATGATCTAGTCTATCAAGAAACATGGCTGATTTTTATCAGATAATTTAATAATAACACCATCTAAAAAACTGTAAATATTGATCATTAATAATGCATACAAATAGAAAGTAACACAGTCAAATCTCATATTGTGGAAGTAATGAGAGAAGAAAACTCCTAAAAGAAAGCCAAGATATCTTTAGAAAAATGATGACCTGGCACCAAAAGGAATTTATTCTGACCATCAAATCAAAGCAGGTGAAAGAGTAAGCACATGAAACTCACTTTGGGCTGGGATACATGAGAGAAGCTGGAAATAAGAAACAAAAATAATCAGACCCTTGCCTACAAGGAGTTTAAGGTTTCCCATGGGAGAAATATCTATATTCTTAAACTATTTCCTTAACAGCATCTAGAATACAAAATCAAACAAGTGGTCAAACAAGATTTCCAAGCAAAGAAGCACTAGCATGTTTGCAATTTACCTGCAAAAGAGTCAGCTTTGATCACCTACATAAAGGACAGCAGTATCTTTAGATATCTGAACCCAAGATCCAATAGGATTATCTCCTAACAGCATACAAAACAGCTGCAAAGGAGAGAGCTTCATGCAGGGCAACTAAGAAGCTAACTACATGGGCATAGACTACTGAAGAGAATAGAATGTTCAGGAAAAATAAGAGAATAAGACAAGAGATGTTCGCTCTGTCCTTCCACATCCACTGCCATCACATGGTCCTGTCAGCTGAACTCCTTGTTCAAATATGACAGTCTCTTGCTGCTTGGGATATCTGTACCCACAGTTCTCTACAAAAAAGATTCTAATCCTCACTCAAAGGCAGTATAAAGCATATTTTCTCAATAAAAGACCTAAACAACTATGGGAATATTTGAGTAACATTCAAACATATTCAAATATTAAAGCAAACTTTTTCTCCTGAAGCTACAATACTTTTTTATAACCACCACATAATTCTCAGCACTTTTTGATCTTTGAAACATTGCAACAAGACAAACATGCACAATAAAATAACGTAATGAGTAAGAAAAGAATTTAGAGATCAATTTGATGTTATAAAAATAAAAGTCACCTCATCGTTTCCCTAAAACTTAGGAACCTAAGACCCAGAAAAGTAAAGAAAACAAACAAACAAACAATAAAACAATACTATATTAAAGTAAAACAGTGATAAAGTAAACCACTTCCTAACCATTCACTATCTGGGAGTCTTTACGTGTCATTTAACCCATCCTGCAAGAAAAAGTCACTTCCTATATAATACATGAAAATGGTTCTCAAATGTCAATATGCATAACGTTGCCAGTTAAAACTAAGTTTGCAATGGACAGAAGCAAAACAAAGAAAATGAATGCTACATGAAATAAACAAATTAGATTTTAAAATCTAAGTGTACTTTGCAAACATTACACATTTATTTTCACAACCAAACTAAAAATGCACAAAATACAGTAGAAAATATGAAATAATTCAGCGATCTACTGAGCAAAAGACATGTTTATTTCCAGGAAGAGAGAGTTGTATACAAATTTAAGAAAATAAGTAATTAAGTTAATTTGTAAAAAAAACTGCCATGGTTATAGATTTTAAAAAGCAGATATCAGCAATTACATGCATTTCAACCTAATATACAATAAGTTATTTTTCTAAAGAATGGAATGAACCATGCAATCTATAGTATTAAAGACTGTCTGAGATGTTTTCTATAATACTTGAAGAGTAACATGGCATGTATGAATTCAAAAGAATCAAAGTCTTAACTATTTTTTTTTACAATCCTAATGATTTCAGTACATTCAGGCATCTGATCATTAGACTTCATGTCAGCCATTGTTTAGGAAAATTTCAAGACTGATTCTGGAAAGTACAGAAAGCAACTGTATAACATAAGTTTAAAAAGTAGCATTTTTCCCTTCTAATTCAAAAAAAAACTTACCAAGCCACTAGCATAATAAGAGCAAGGTGTTTTTGATTTTTATGCCCCATCTTGCAATAAAAATCTATACCATTGGGGGTTCCAATGGAATTCACTGACAGAGAAAACATGCTAAACTGGGATTAGCCAACTCTTATTCCATAGCTGAGTGCTAGTTAAAATATCCATTAAATCTGAGTGCCAACATCATCTAATGTTTTATGTCTACATAATGCAGGAAAACATTGGCTGTGACCTATCAACAAACATTCCAAGCCAATCTATTTAGTAATCTGCTGAAGTTGCTGTTTTATTGCTCAGACAGAAATATAACTGTGCTTATTATGAAAGTATAATATTACCTCAAGCTAATAAGAATTGAAGGAACAAAGATAAGATCGGTATATGAAAATTAATAACATTTGGAACATGATATGAAGCAGTCAAAAACAGCATTTTTTTTTTCAAAATTGACAGAGAAAAGAATTTTCTATAGAGGGGAAAACATTTTATGTTTTATACATTTTATAACATTTTATACTTTACTATTTTTGCTTTCAAATGAAAGGCTAGCCCAGGCAACAAATACATAGTATCCTCTATTATATTTCCATAGAACTAAAGACTTCAGCGTTTAAATGAAATTTGGGGATCATTAACCCAATCATGTCATCACATAGGTGAGCATATGATGAGACTCAGAGAAATTACATGACTCAGTTCTCTAAGGCCATATTGCCATTAACAACCCAGGAGAGACTAGAAGGCAGGTAACATGTTGCTCACCATAGACTCATGTGCCCATCACCATCTGCCAAAACAAATAGATGAGGACTTCTAGTACTTAAAATAAAATTACTTAACATATATAATAACACTTGTAAAGTCTGAATCAATTAAAGATCTTTTATTAAATTGTTCAATAAATCCACTTAATAAATTTTTGAAATAAAAGAAATAAAATGACTGATAAATCAACATGAATACTCCAAGAAAGGAGGGGATTAAAGTGTGATGAGGACGGTGCGGGTGGGGGGCATCCTTCTCCCCCCAAATACCAAAGTTAGTAGTGAAATAGTCAATTCCAAATAATGTCCTTTTGCTTGAGGGGTAATTACAAAGCATTCAAGACCCAAATGCACAGTAGTATGTATAATAACTAAATGATACAAGGTAAAATTCAGAAAATACCACAGGAAAATCAGGCAATGTCAGAAGAAAACAAAATTCTCCAATTAAGTGAAATGAGTCTTCTCAAAATATGCTTAGGACTGGTTTAGCATTCAACTGAATTATAAATATCAGTGCTTTAAAACAAAAGGTATAAAAAAAAAAAGAAAAACCATTTGAAGAAGTATTCAAATGGTACAGCTTGAGTTCCTGAAATTTCCCTTACTGAAGTGTACACATTTAATTCTTCTAAATACCTGAAAACCTGTATTGAATTGAGTGAAGCAATGGTCAAACAACAAGAATAATCTCAATTAATGTAGAAATTTCCATCTTTATATCAAATGTTTAATTCCTTACTAAATGAATTATAATATTAATACAGACAGATGTTTCAAAAAAATAAATAGCTATAACACTGCATGAAATACACTCTTAATCTAACCCTCAAGGCATAAAAACGTTACAGAGATAGGGATCAGGGTCTATGCAATCTTTAATTTCAAAGAAATGCTTAGTTCATTACAGTACTGCACTTTATCAACTGATGACTTACAAAGAGTTACCCAGCCGATTCAGATTAGAGAAAATCAAAGCCAAACCAGGACTTTATTCTAAATCTTGTCTCTACTAAAACTTTCTAGCAGGGTCACCTCTACACCTAAGTAACACAGTACAGATAGGTATTCTTCAATCTGTATAATTGTTTTAAAAATCATGAAATCATATTTGAAGAGTTACAAATAAAAATTTGGTTCAATGACGATGAACTCAACAAGTCACCACATGGCACTTCAAAGTATTCAAAATGCCAAAAATCCATTCCTGAACCGCTAGATTAGTAACAATGATGAAATATGACCAAGTCTCACATCTTATTCAAGTGGAAACTGAGGTCAGAGAGACTTGCCCAAAGCAAAAACAAAAGAAACAAACACTTACAAGGAACAAAATCAGGTCTCCAGTGTACACTGTTCATTAGTTGAAAGACCATGGAACTGCTTCTGCTATATGCCCTAGAAACACTAAGAGCCAGAACTTGTTCTATTTTAAAATTTCTGACTTGGAATAAGAGATATAAATTTGAAGGCAGCTGACTAACCACAGGGTTACGTTCTCTTTTTATCCTATCACCTACTCCTTCCACCCCCAAAAGCCCAGATCCAGTTCCTCTCCCTGCGCCCAAGATGAGTTTTGGCGTTTTTTTTTTCCGTAGTCTACTCTTATAACAGGAGAGGTTTTTTAAAAACCCACCCTTTGTGTTTGAGGGTTCCTAAGAGTTCTTAGTTCTGAGTTTTCAGTCACTGCTCTTGTCAGGGCATTCTCCCAAGAGCCATAGCATCAGCTCTCCCTTACCACCAGGAATATCCTTTTGCTGAAGCCCCTCTGAATTTCTGTAATTTTTAAGAGATACCACCCTCTTCCTTTCCTCATAATCATAACACAAAAGAACAACCAAAATTAACTATATCCTCGACATTCTTCCCTTGCTTTATACATGTCTTTTAATCTTCAAAACAACTTCACATGGCAGATTCTGCTACAAATCCTACATTATACATATAGGTATGGAAGCATAGAGGATCACACAGAGAATGGGGTCCTGTTTGACCATGACTGCAGAGAAGGAGAAATTTATCTTTCCCTGGTTTTGCCACTCTATATATATGTAAAAGCTCTTTGTTTTCTTTAATTCATTATTTCTGGAACTTTTGTAAGTAATAATCTCATATTTATCTAGCAGTCTATCCCATCACACTGCTACCTCCTGGCTCTTAAAATGTTTTTGTCCAAATATAAAAGAAATGCTTAACATGGAAAATTTTAAAAATATCAACACAAGAAATTTAAAATAACCTAGCAACAATCTTTCCTCATAAACTTTCAGATTAAGTTTCATAATCTCCAACAAAACTCCACTGACAGCGTAAGTATGACAATGCCAATCACGCCAACAGACGGTGAGGATTTCTAAGTAGAGTGTCACTCTATTCGCCACAGTCATGTTTATGAGGTGCCCTCTATGTATGCATCTCCTGACTGTGAAGTTGTTTGATGATCAACTTCAGCACTACCATGTATGAGGGTTAGGTAACTACAGTAACTACAAAAACAATGAATGCACAGAAAGTCAGCAGTAACAAAAAAGGTTGAAAAAATTATATTGAAAATAAATGAAATAAATATTCAAAATTGAAATAAATATACTGTTGGGGAACCAAATACATACATGTGTACAAGATGAGAGCTTAAAAAAATCATAACGGGCAAGGCAAAAGGATTGATAAAATACATGTAAAGAATATTGATCTCAGTGTAGAATGTGTTACCAGCCTAGTGTCAGTTCAGAAGAAAGTCTGAAATTTGTGTCAGCACAATTTAAGTACTTTTGAAGAAAATTCTAGTCAGCAGAAGCATGCAAAAGTTAAAAAAAGGTTTTAAATCTGAATGACTTCGCACTGGAAAGCAAGGCAACAGATAGTTAACAGAGAGTTAGGCAGGGGAAAAGGGAAAGGGAGAAGGAAAAGAGGGGTGGAGGGAGGGACGGGGTGTGGGGAGAGAGCAGGAGCAAGAGCTGTGGAGTGGCAGTGGGGGTGGGTGGAGTAGGCTTAGGTGCTGGGTGAGCAACTGCAGTTGGAAAATCATTACTCTGGGATTCGTCAAGTCTTCTCCAATCAACACATCAGATTCATTTTAATTTTGAGCAGGTTGTAGGATTTGGGACAATGATAAAGAAGATTTCAACACAGAACACAGAGCAAAGTTAGCTGATATTATATATCTACACACATATACATGTGTGTGTATATACATGTATTTCAGCTAACAAAAACAGATTGTTTTTCTATATAATATACATATAGAAAATATTTTCTAGAGGAAATAGGGAAATAAAAAATTAAAAAGGAAATGAAAGGAATATATATACTTTTTTAAACACAACAGCATATGTTATATTAAAACATTTGTTGATTTTATTTATTTATTTATTTATTTATTTTTTGAGGAAAGGTGCAGGCAGACATAAAAGGCCAGCAAGAAGGGTGGCAGAAAGAGAGAAAAGAAAACATTTATTTACTTTATTTAGTTGTTCACCTTGGTCGTTCCCCAACCCTGCCCCCATATATCAAATCTGTGTCCCTGGGATGTAAGTGACCTATGTCCAGTGGCCTTATCCACTAGGCCACCAGTATGACCCGACTATCTTTTTTTAATGGTTGATTTCAAGGTTACTGACTTAAGCCACAGACATTGACCTTAGAGTTGGAAGGGAATGCCAGAGGAAAAGAGTGAGAGACAGCAGACTGATAATAAAGCAAATGCAAGGTGACAAGTGTAATGATAAAGCTAAGTATAGAGTCTAATAGGGACAGAAAGTAGGTGTAGGTGGTGAGAAGTACTTGGGAATTGTTCCAATGGGGAATCACAGGTAAAGCAACAGTTAAGCATAAAGTAGGAGACTATATTCAGAAGGAAATAAAATGTCTGAATGGGTGGAAAGAAAGGATTCATGCAGGGGGCCATGAGGTGGCTGCAGAGAGATGCTGGCACTGGATCATGAGTGGCCTTAAATCCCTTATCTGTATCCAAGCTGTAATATTAAGAGAAACCTGTAAGCACCTTGGAGTGTCTTTACCAACCAAAGAAAAAGAAACAAAGCAGAAATGTCAGAGTATGCCATCCATGACAGGTTCATCCCTTCACTCCCAGGGCCTCTGAGGCCAGAACGTGCAGATGGCAAAGCCACCCATGCTAGAAACACAGGTTCCTTCCCTCCGGGCATTCAGCCACAAGGCTCTGCACTATGAGAAAACGAACAAGTCACAATGCTGACATATCTCAAGGGAAGAATGGGTTCATAAATGGAATGTTTCAAAAGTAAAATGACAAAATGAAGCATTTCTTTTAAATTTGTTTCAGATCAATGTGTGTATATAATCAATTTAATTTTAAAATAACGATTTGTAATATTGTTTAAGGATCTACTGCCTAACATAAGGAAAAATATAACTGTCAGTTTAACTTTGAGATAAAAGAAAAAACACAAGCAGGTTAGTAATCACTTTTAAATAATGAATACATATGTAGTATACATTTAATACTATTTTCAACAACAATAACAAAGATAATACTTTTTGTGAAGATGCTATGTTCAAATTACCATTGTTTTCCTATGTTTGCCCCTCTGCTCCACCACAGACTCTCATGTTTTGCTGATAAGTATGGGAAGTCTTCCAGTAAAGAAAAGTTTGAGAGTCAGGAAATCCTCACTGGTTCTGTAATAAGTAGATCTGTCACCAATGAGAATGATCTCTTATCACTTCAGGCCATTGGAGTATCAAAGAGTCACTGCAATGTTCTACAGAAAAGATCTAGTGGGGATTCTTATCTCACAGCTGCACATGAGCTCCCAGAGGGACTAGATCAATATATTTCCTTTTTCCTGCCTCTCTGTTAGGGAGTGAAATTCCAGCTTCAATAGAGAAATGCTCATTCACCAATGGGAGATTGCTAGTAAGAGATGCGGTTTCTCAGATACTGTAATCTAGCTATGTTCCTGAGTGGCATATACAACTACTTTTACCCGAGTTGGGCAAAAGGAGTCCAGTATGTAGGACAAAAAATATCCAGAAGAAATTACATCTGGAGCTATGCATTGCCAATGAGCACAAATGATCATCACTTTCTAATAATGATGTTCATTCACTTCCAACTGCCCAACACAAAAAAGGATGAGGTAAAACATTCGAGACCAATGATATAAATGATTTACCCAGATCACAGAATAGTCATCACTGTCAGTTTAGAAGCTTGTAAAATTCTCCAGTCTTCAGTAAAATTCTCTGATTTTGTTCTCAATGCTTCAATATCTCCAGAGGACCCATGGAGTACTTAACATATTAAAATACAAAGTGAGATGGCCGAGAAAGCTATACCCATCAATGCTTCAGCAAGATGTTTAACTTGAAATGCTTGATAAGACTTCGTTAAACCGATCCATTTATAAATTTTGCAAACTATACTGACCGAAATCAGAACCACATTCCAAGGAGAATCTCTGGGCAACTTATGATGGTGGACATCAAAATAAATGCCCTGGGAAAATAAGGACAGAGGAGAAAGGACATTTTCTAGAGCATTAGTATAACCAAGAAGCAATGCTACATACAGGCTGAGAGGGGGAAGAGTAATTAAAGTGCATAAGTAATGTGTATTAAATATTAATTACTTTATACAGAATTGCCCACTATCTTGACTCTAAGGAGGAAATGGTTTAAGTTGGCTAAAGTAAAGGAAAAGTAAAGAACTGAACATGACGATGAACAGAAATAAACAAAAGAACATTTCATTACTTGTATTATGAGAAGTGGAATCCTTCCGTGTCTTAGAGTTACAAAAACTATTACCATCATTATCTGATTGCTACATTGATTTTATTCCTAACTAAACATGGAGCATAAAAGAAGATAATCAAAAAAGGTGGGGAAAGCTGCTCAAAATGTCAAAATTTATTTAAACTAAATGAGAAGTTTGAAACCAAGATGAATATTATTTGATTGAGAGCATTCTTACTATTTCCAACAGTAAAGTAGAATATCTCAAAGAGTCTTTAACAGAAAACCTGTTGAACTGATCATTTTAGAGACTGGAAAAAATAAGGTCCCCTATCATGCAATGCAACACTTGGAAAAAGAAATAAACAGTCAGTGGTCTCATTTTTAAATGAAGTTAAAAAATAAAATGTTTTTGAAGAGAGAGACAGAGAGAGGCCAGAGAGAAGCAGAGAAAGACAGAGAGGGATAAAATTGGCAATCAGTTAAAAAAAAAAAAATACATTCAAGAATATTAACTGGTTTAAACAAAACTGTTTCACATCAAAACACATCAGGAAAACAAGAAAATACTTTATAAAAAAAAGATGCTTTCCCATAAAATAAGTTTAACGAGACATGGAAGTATTACATGTTGTTTTGTACCTAAGATGGTAAGAATAAACGCAAAAGGTTCACGATGAAGATAAAGACAATGCCAAGAAATCCACGATATGTTAGCTCCATGATTTGACACCTTCAGAGAAGTAATTCTCAACTTTTTCTGATATACGTTAAGGCAAAATGTAAGGAATGACCAATTTTATCCCATAACATAAAATGGGAAAACTTACTAATGATATGGTTAAAGTATTTATCCTAAAATTCAAATTCCTTTTCCTTGTAAACTATTATGTATGATGTCCTTTAATGGAATGTATTTGCCACATGGTCGAATTTCCTCTCTAACCAGCAATATTTTAGAACAATTTGTTCCCGCAAAATGCCAGAACAAATACTAAATACTATGCAATAGGTACAAAATAAATACTGAGAAAGTCACAGGCTCACCTTCATCACTCGCTGCCTGCTGCTTCACCAGAGTCATTGGGGATCTTGCTGGCGGTTTGCTGAGCGGATGGCGCCAACTTTTAGCAGCTTTGGGCTCTCCCTCTAATCTCTGTTTATGGAATGAAAATGGGAGAGAAAAACCCAGTTAATGTCTTCTTTTAAACAAAAAATATGGTTCACAATGATTTATGGCAATTTAATTATGAAAAACTCTTATTTACTTCCTGGGGAAGTAGCTTTTTAAAGAAATCTAAACATTATACAGTCAAAATAAATAGGAATCCATTCTACTAGTAATTTTACCAAGAGGTTAAGTAAGTATCCTTCCACTTTGTAGCAGAATGTTATCTGAAGCGCAGGATACATTATCAAACCTACAATAAACTAAGCAGTTGGCAACTTTTCAAATGTTCTTTAAAGTGAATAAAATTTAGCACTGTATATTCAGGCCCTACTCTGTGGCTCAGGTGACTAAGACCAAAAGCTATGGACTCGGGTTCAATACCTGAGGGGATGGGGTACGGGAGGGAAAAAACAACAACAACAACAAAAAAAAAACAACAACAACAAAAAAAACACCTAACTATGAAAAACAACAAAACCAGAGCATTTGGGCATCTCTATGCTGGTTGCATGTGAATATCTGGCAGATATTTTTGCTTTCAGGCCTCACACAAACAGTGTTACCAAGCTGAGTCTATAGACTTCCTTTCATTCAGCAATGAATCAATATTTTCCTGAGTATCAAATAAGAAATCAAAAGGTTTTCTTTAATATGGTTTACTAAGAAAGAATGGAGTCTCAGAAATTGCTTTGTTTCTAAAGAATCTGGCATCTGACACCAAAAATCAAAAGAACATATGAGAGCAATATAATCAAAGATGGGGGGTGGGGAAAAGATGACAAAGTGGGACAGGATGAGATCCATCTGTGGTTTTCAATAGCTAAGGTTTAATGTGAGAAATGATAAAAACTTACTATGAAGCTCACTGTCTTAAAAGCTGAACTACAACCACAAATATTACACCAGATCCCTACTTTCAAGGAGTGCACATTATAGAGGGGAAAGGGCACAGACAACAAACAAGGAAAAAGTAAATATTTACTAGGTACTATTATTAAAGAAACATGCAATAAAGAAAAAATAAAGCAGGACAAAGGACTGGAGGGAAAGTGGAAAGATTATTTTCTATAGGGTTATCAAAGACCCTTCTACCACGTTGTCTGAGTGGAGTCTTGAGAATGAAATGAGAGTATGATCCAGCAGGAGTGGATTGTTTAATATCTGTAAATCTGAACTTTTGCAACCTATCAGATAGTCAGGTAAGTGTTGAGTAGTAGAAATTCTAAAAATAATTTCTGCAGAATCTTTTGGAGACCGCTGGATCAAGTTATTGAATTCATTCCCCCTCTTTTGGACTTTGGGAAGCAGGAATATAATGAAAAGAACAAACACAGTTAATATGCTCTAAGGAGAGCATAGGACCCAGTTATAGACACAGGACAGACAGAAATGGGTTGGTTTGTTTTTTTCAGTAACAGTATTTCTTGAGAAGTTCTACTAAAGCTGACTGCTACCATCATACACAACACATTACACTGAATACTGAGAGAATACTGGTCAAAATTACACAAAAATTAAATAAATCTGTATTATTTGTATTATGATACCATAGCGTGAGAAAAATATACCACACAGCTATCTCTGAGAAGAGGGACACTCAAGTCACTTGGCCCTCAATAGCAGAATGTGCTTTCCTATGTCATCTGTCTTTGTTCAGTGAGATGATAAAGATGAAGGTTAAAGGTACTGAGGTTCAATCACTTCCAGTGAAAGTAAGGAAATGGAAAAGCTGCTGTCAGTTAAAATCTAGTTTAAAGAACATGACTGATTTAAACCTAATTTAAACAGGGATTTGACCCAATCACCATTCCACAAAGAATCCCAATATCTGCTCAGCTACATCTAGTCCCTACATGAAATTAAGTTGCCAGTTTTGTTCACTAATATGTGAATATTACTTGCAAGTTTCCCTTAGCAATCTTCAAATAAATTGAATTATTATTTTTCTATTTCTCATGTGTTGGACAGACACTTTATACTTTAATAGGATAAATAATCATGCATAAAATGATTCATATTATTGGAATAATTAGTAATTATCAATATTTTATTTGATATTTTAAAACTACTTACATACAAAGTACTCCAAGTTGATTTTCTTACCTAATCTCCCTTGCTACTCAAGACAGAAAAAAGCCTGTGGTAAGTTGAAATGAGCAGGAATAAGCAAGAAATGGATCTCATCAGAGGCTAGCTCAATTTATCTGCTCTAACAATTGAAGCTCTCCTTATTCATCCAACTGAATTACCCAATCAAGCTGCATAGGTCAAAAGAGGTTACTGAATTCTAGCAATCACTATCCACAATCAGCTAACTAGCCTAATGCACACAAATCTTATGGTTATAATGAGTTTATGCCAAAATCATGTAATATTAACAATGAAAAAACAACACTGAAAAACAGAGATGCCCTATATAGAAAGTTACAATGGGAAGCTTGGAGATAAAGGGGGTTGAGTTTTGGGGGAGGGAAATGGTCTGTTTCTAGGAATGTGCAGGGAAAGAAAGGTCAGCCCATCCTACAATCAAGAGTCGATGAGAAAAGAGTCAGGGGAAAGTGGAATCAGATCAACACCAACATTAAAATACAAGCTATGACACCCAGAGGAATTGAACTGTTAGCAGGAGGAAGTCAGAGCCATGAATGAGTGAATCATGCCCAGCCTGGCCAATACTTCAAGAAACAGAGCCATTCTGTATCTTGATTGTATCAAAACCGATAGCATTATGACATCTTACTATACAGTTTTTCAAGAAGATTTTTTTGGGAGAAACTGGGTAGACATCTTACTATTTGAATCTAAAACTGAACCTGTACTACTTGAATCTAAAATTATCTCAAGATGAAATTAACTTTTATAAAATCTTAAAACAAAAGACCTAATGGGCAGTTTGCTGAGACAAATCAGAAGGAAAAAGATGAGCACATGCATATAGAGAAACAAAAAAAAAATGAACCAAATCAAACATTAAATCGAATTTTAATCCACATAAATTAGTAATGAACAGAAGGAAAAAGGAAAAACAATGAGCAAATAGTGTAAATGAGGTCAATCACGTAAGAGTTTGACTCTTTGTGGTAAACTAGTAATCTATTATATACAGATGTTGTTTACAATGCTGTACACCTTAAACGTATAGTATATGATAAAGTGTTCCTTCAATAAAACTAATAAATTCAATCATGACTAGACTATAAAAAATAAATTAAATTAAATTAAGCTGCAACATGTGTCCAAAAATTCTATGCTCTCTGAATTATTACCATGTGAGTCAGAGACTGAAGGCTTACCTCCCATCATCGAAGGAAATATGATTAAGACACATGAATGTGAAATGTTTTTTCTGCTCCAAAACAAGATTTCAAGGCACAGCATGCTGTTTTGTTTTCAAAAAACAATCTTACCACACAATGAACACAGCAAAAATGGACATTGTCACATACACAGGGGACTTTGAAGCCATTTCTCTCTCCACTAGGGATGACTGGAACTTCCCCAGCTTTGAGGTCACTCCTGAAGCTCTGTGTATCACTCCCATCTCCCTCTGTCAACACACTATTACTCTGCATCAATGACAGGCACGACTCAGGTAACTTTGGCCACAGAAGCTTAGGTGACTCTGATTCTTCAGAGAGTTTAAGGCCACTAGATCTGGAATCATCAGTTTTACTGGGATTCAAAGGTGGAATTAAAGCACAGGCTTGGTCCTCCTCAGTTTTTATTTCTCTTTTTACAGAGGTGCTTAAGCAGCTGTTTCCTGAAGAGAAAAACAAAAGACTTTTAATAAATCTTGCGTTGTATTAATAATGAACAAATCTGCTAAACTATTCCCAAATGAATTCCTATCTTCCAGCTTCCCCTCTAAGCTTCCACAGACATGAGTGAGAAATGTTGCCAAAATGCCTTGCAGTCTTTGTAGTTGTGAAGGTGGTATCTTATTTTGAAACCTTAATCTCTTCTAAATACAAAGTCGAAAGCTAAGAATCTACAAAGAATTATCTATAATAGAATTTCTGTTCCAGAGAATTAAAGAATCTTCCAAAAATATGCATTGTATATTGTAAGCTGAGTTGCATCAAAAATTTTTTTCACTTTAGAATTGTCATTTTTACTCAACCAGACATTGTGACTATTTGTCTCACAATTTCACTGCATATAGTAGTGATGCCCTAACTTGTATAACAGTCACTTGGCTTCCTGGTTGAGTTACCCATATATTTAGATAGCTTCTTGGTTAAGCTTTGTGGAAAAATAAGTCATCTGTCCTAGGGAACATAGAGTTGAGGGATCCGAACACCAAACACCAATTACCTATATGTGAGAAATAATTAGACAATGTCTCACCTGAGAGACTGGTATTATTTGATACATCCTGATCCATATGCATCTTAACAGAGACATCTTCTTGTGAAGGTGCTTCTGCACTTCCCAGCTTAGCAGCTGTTTCTGATTTTTCACTGGCCTTGAGGTCATCTAAGACTGGGTCAGGAATAGGGCCCTCTGCCCCAGGGTCTGCAGCTGACACTTCCTCATCCTCCTCATTCTTAGGCCTCTTAGAATGAGAGCTATTGCACTGGACACTATTAATAAGAAAGGCTGTGGTCAGAACAGAATGTTTATAATTGACAGGATAAAACACATACCAATAAATATGTGATTTTCACTTCCTGAAAAAAAAACTGATAGCTTTGTAATCATTATGCAGAAACAATCTTTACAACAGATTGAATTTGAAATTGATATCTTAACAAGTTCTAATAACACTTTACTAAAAATAAAAATTAAACAATTGTGAATAACATTACTAAATATTACTAGGAAAACGTCATTGTTAAGATTTTATAGTAATATTAAAAGAAGTCTGAAAATTAAAAGAAAATGAAAATCATAACATGAGGGTAAATTAAATCAACAAATCAAATAGTATTTAGATAATAAAGAGAAGAAAGGGAAATGAGGAGATCTTGCAAAACTGTTGTTGAAATCTGAACTTTCATTTCAAGGTAAAGTGACTTTTTTCTTAAGTTTTGTATAATTCTGAAGCATGTGTGAAAATCATTAAGACCGCTTATAAAATTATCATTAGCTAAAAGAATTAAGAAAGGAAAACTGTCTATAGATTTAACATATATAAACTTAATATTTTCAGAGTGGGCATTATTTCTATTTTCTTCTATAGTATTTTCCAGCAAATGACTTGATAGATTTGTTGTGTATACCTTTTATATGCGACAACATTTCTAACTTGCTGATTTAGGAAGAATTTTTTTAATCTATGCAACATGTATTTTAAAACCCAAGCATAAATACACACACATGCATACACACACATATACATACACAGACACACACACACACACACACACACACTCTACTAAATATTATAGGAAGTCAAGGAAGGCAGAGATCTAAGATCCAGCTGGTATCTAAGAGTAAACTATATAAATTAGCTTTCTTTCTAGCAGTAACAGTACTAGTATCAATACTATTATCACTTTTATTGAGATCTATGTGGAAAACATCTATATTATAATTAATATATATAAAATTAGATGGCTGACATCTCTGAGATTTAAATGAATCAGAGATCACTTCATCAGATTTCACTAAATAAGGCATTACTTAAGGGAGATCCACATCTATGATCAAGCTACAAGACTATATATAATCAACCTGTCTTAGCATTAAATATTATATAAATGGGGGACTAAAACTTATTAATACTTTCACCTCCTAAAAGGTATTTTAAATGTTAAATGTCTTAAGTCTATACTGTCTGTCAAACCCCAAAAACACTGTAATTGGAAGGAGACCTGATCATACACCTAATTAGAGTATTGTGTTTTCTGTCCATTATATAACACTTCTCAAGATGTTTTGTTGGTGTTTCTCTTAAACTCAAGATTAACAACTCCATCCTTCCTCTTGGGTTTTTTTGTTTTGTTTTGTTTGCAATATGGATAAATACATTTATTAAATGCACTGACTCTCTAAATCAGTGTTTCCCAAACCTTTTATAATGTAACTCAGTTTTATTTGTTTTAGATGGTGACATAATACACATATATATATACATATATACATATATATACATATATTCTCACACATGTCATGAATTAATACTTACTCTTACCAGACAGGTAAGACTATAATACTTTTTATTCCAGTTTACTTTCTAAATTTAAACTGTTGTTCCTAACCTACTAACTTGATCGCAAACAGTTTGAAAATCACTGTTGTAAACTTATTGGGTGAAATAAGAACACCTGAGTTTTAGTTCTACTTCTAACAATTCTATGCTTCCAGTGTATCTCATAAAAGTTTGACTCCAAGTTCTTAAGATTCCGACTCACTACCATTCTAAAATAGCACAAAATAATGCTACAGGGGAAAAGTCAGAAAAGAAACATAAGAAGCGTTGGCAAGGATTTTAAATCACACTGCTATTTAGTTAATAGCAAAAAACTATAAATAAGCTATAGGTCCAATACTGGGGAATACTGAACACATGCAGGCATTAAAAACTATACTATAGCAAATTATTTAATTACATGGAAAACATAAAACTGGACATCACATTGTTAAAGAACATAGTCCCAATTTTGGAAAGGTAGATAAATATCGTGTAATATACTATATGTATATGTAGATAAGGGATATATATAAAGTGTTAAGACTGGATCTCTGGATTACATGTTTGTGAGTGATTTGGGATTCCTTCCTTATTTTTGTCTTTATTTTACACAATTTCTCCAATACACAATTATTACTTTTATATTCTGAAAGAAAAACAATGAGTAATACTGGAAGGTAATAACATAATATAAACCTGCAAAATATATAAGAACCTAAAAAGATTGTGAGGACCTCTGTAACAAAATACACAACCTAGTCAATGAATTTTCAAACATCAAAATGTCCACAATAGGACTTAAAACCTTTTTATTATTATTTTATTGTAGTAATTATTCTACACTTTAAAATAACTTCCCCATTCCTCAGATATATGTCAGCACACCATGCCCTCCACCAAATCACCAAGTGTTCTTCAGCAATAAGGATTTAAAATTTTTGAAATGGCCCTGGCCACAAAAAAAAGAGAAAAAAATGACAGGAATAAGCATGCTGCAGAAAGAACACATGCTCTGCTTTATATTTTATAAAAAACAAACAAACAAAAACAAAATACAGAAAACCAGCTGCAAAAAATATAGCTCTCTGGTGAGAAAAATTTTATTTCAGATGTTTGACAAATGAAAACTACTAAAGTTAGGGGAAAAAATCAGTAGCTAAATTAAAAGGCTGGAAATCAAGTTAGTGAAGTAAACAACACAGAGATGAATAGAGAATACCAATGTGACTTTCAAATACATTAATGCAATGCATGTAAGTTCTCATGCTGTACTCTTTGTGATGTATGGGAACTTCAGGTGTATATATAAATACAATATACATCTTCTATATCCTATTTATTATACTTCTCAATTAAAAAATCTTGTCTCGATTTTTCAATAAAATGTCAAATAAACATAAAATGAAAAAAAAAAAAAAGAGAGAGAGAGAAAAAATAGAGAACAGCCTGGAGGACATCCTGTCCAGGGGCCCATTTTAACTGAGTAATGCTACAAGGGGTCGGTGCGAGAGGGATCATTACCTCTTGGATGTTTTTCTCACTTTCCTCCTCCTCTGCAGCCATGCTTTCACTTCAGGGGTAGATTCTGGAGTAGGCTTTGTGTGATCAATGGTGTATATATCCTTTCCTTGCTTCCAAAGCTGGTATCTGTCTGGTTGAAATTTCTTCACAAAGATATCCATTGAAATTTTCACCATGTCTTTCCTGCAGGTACACTGAAACACAATGGGGTTTAAGTGCTTTAAACGGTGAGTCATATTTTGAAAGCACTATACATGAATATTTAGTCACTACATAACTGAAGATAATGGTTTACATTCAGTGGATGATAAACTCAATGTCTTCTGAATGAAGCTGGCAATCTGGATATTCACATTCACTACTGGTAAAATAAGATGTTAAAATGCCCTGCAGTGTTCAAATGTAACTGGATACTAACAACAACTCAAAGAAAAAAAAGCACACATTTGAAAGCATATCTCTAACAGGATTACCCTCTTCATCACAAGTACTTATCAATGAATTGAACACCGAAAGACTGTAAAGCTGAAAACAAAGATTAACAATGAATAAAAGTACTAATGAATGTGTCTTAGGATAATATAACCGAGTTGAGATTTTCTCCAAGATACGTTTTAATCCCATTTATGTTTATTAACAAATTTCACAAAGTAACCAAGAGTAAGAGCAAATGAACAATCTCTTCTATATCATGTCACACACACACAAAAAATCCACCATCACAACCCCAAACACCACTAGCACGAAGAAAACAATGTTAAAGTGAGACATTTAAAGAAAAGATTATTTTGAATCCATCAGAACTTTGATTCTCATGACTATATATCTAGTATTCATATTTTATAAAACAAGTTTCCAATAAAGACTTATACAAGATAGATTGCATTTAATACTCCATCCAATAGTGCAGATATCTTATCAAGTAGTTGTGCAAAAGTCTCAAAAATGTGACTAATATTCTTTGACAATTCCTAACACACTTGGCAACAGACTGATTAATGCAACAAAACATTTAAAAATTATCATTATCTTGGCAATGCTATTATCAACTTCATATAAATTATTTTTAAAGTTTTAATAATCCCAGAAAAAAACATCTCTCTAAAGAATCAATTCTTGAAAGGCATGATTTGAAAGTTCAGAAAACAACTCAATTCAACATGCCTAAACAAATTCTATTATAATCAGCGATATAATTCTTCCATTTTCCTACATTCACTCAACATTTCATAATCTCTCCCTTCTCCTCTACCCCTAGAAATCTAATCAATGACCATCTACTATTAACTCTTCCTCTAAAATGTCTCCGGCATAAATTCCTCCAACCAGGATCCTTCCTACTCCCCTGAAGAAATTGAATCCTAGCATAACAAGGCTAACATTTTCCTTCCTGCAATCTCTTTTAGCACCAATTCATCTTTAAAGCTGTCACTTTAATCTCCTTCAAATATATTATAATCTTTCATTTCCACCTTCAGTAATTCTTTACCATAGTACCTTTGCTTCAAACATATTGCTTTAGTGTCACTACTCTGCCATCCAAAGAAAACTCAACAGTAATAAACCTGAACAGAGAAAATCTACACTTTAATACTGACAAATAACCACTCATCTCAATCTCTATGAAGATTAGTTGAGAACATATGAGGCAATGCATATATATAACTTTATTAGTAGAAATGGAAGACATTACCAGTCCCATTTAGAAATAAAGATGGGAAGCACTAACAGTCCCTTTTATAAATAAACTTAGACTACATATTGGTACAAAGAACAATAACTGGTAGTACATTTTAAGCAAACTACTTTCTGGGGGGTAGAAAAAAACTATTTTGTACAGGGAAAGAAACAATATAAAATAAAAATTCACAGATAAGGATTAGCTCCTTTCTTAAATGAAATGTACTATGTACAGATCTTGATTTATAATGATACATACCTTAAACAAATGTTATAATGCAATGTGCCTTCAATACATTTATTTTTTGAAAATAAATTTTTAAATAAATATTATATAGGGAATGCACATTTTTAATCTTTTAAATGTTAATATTAATATCCAATCAAAATCAAACAAGAAAACTTTTTTATATGAAGTCAATGTACTAATAAGAATGGCTGTTCTTCATACTCCTTTTAAGAGCATAAAAATCAGATAAAAATAACTCAAAATTTAATGAGAATTATCAGGAGTCTATATACATTGCTTTTCTCCATATTTTACTACATTAAGATTTATTATACACAATTATGATTATTATTCTTGCCTTTAAGTATATTCAAAACTGGCCTCCTCCTAAAGATTTTCCACTTTGGCATATGAATTATTTCAATTCAAGCTAAGGTCAACTGAGGCACTGGAAACTTAGTAGAAACTATTACTTTATTCACCTAAAAGAATCAAGATTAGGGGTAATATTCAGATGTAGGATTATCTCTAGAAATGACATTTCTTTTGAAGAAACCTATCTTTATGGCAGGACAGACATATACCTAGAGAGCATCTGGGTGTAAAAGTCACATGCTCCCCACACTGGGTCCTCTTCATCGCTCCCTGGATGTCTCAGGTCTTTACCCACTTCTTTATTTCAGTCTCCCAGACTGAAAGAAGAATCCCTATAATCCTTGTAGGTTCCCTGTACAAGCATAATTAAATTCATCTTTTTCCTCCTACTAACCAATCTAATGTACCTTTGATTACTGAATAAGTTAAGAAGAACTCAAGGGGTTGAAGAAAAATTTCCCCACCACCCTTCTATCTCTCTAAGAAGTCAAACTCATGCTCTCCATTATTTATATGGAAAACCAGCAATCAAATTTTCAGATAAAAATGTTTTTAAAAATCAGAAACTTGCTAATGCTGTTAATCATTTGAATTGTAGAATTGGAAATTTTATATAGTCACAATACAATTAATAAAATAAGAAATTAATACATTTTAAAATACCCAAACTGTGACATTGCTTTAACATATTTTCTTTGTGATGAGCATGTGCAAAAATATGGTAAGGAAGGCTTTGAAGGTATGCAAAAATGTATGAAATTATCTGCCTTTCAGTCTATTTATAACAATTAAATGACAATTAGAAAGGAACTAAGGAAAGAATATCTGAAAATAAGACAAGCCTAGCAGACACCTGATGTGGCTGTTTCAATTCTTAGCTGACTATTAAGGTTATTATAGGTATTATGGGTTAAACTGTTTCATCATAGAAATTTTTAACACCCCCAGTTCATCAATACGTGAACTTCTTCAGAAATAGTATTATGGCATAAGTACTTACTAAGGTCATACTCAAGAAGCGTGAATCCTTAATATAAAGGAACTCACTGGTGTCCTTTCAGAAAAGAAGTGACACAAACACACAGACAGAGGAGAAGGCTATGTGAAGATGAAGGCAAGGGTTGGAGTATCATATCTACAAGGCAAAGATCACCAAGGGTTAATTTCCACCACCAGCAAGATGCAACAACAACAAAAAAGAATCTCAGAAGGAAGGATAAACCTGCTGAATTCGAACGCCTATATTACAGAATAGGAAGACAATAAATTTCTATTGTTTTAAATTACCCAGTTTTGGTGCATTGTTAAAGCAGTCCAAGAAAACCAATACAGTTTTAAATAATTTAAAAATATACATATTTTTGGGGTACTGGGAAGTGCAGTGGTGCTGTAACAAACACCTACAAATCTGAAAGTGGTGTGGAAGAGTAAAGAATAAAGAAAACTTTGATTGTCATAGACCATATATACATATATAGTCATGGACAAATGTTGCCAGATGCGGCTTTTTCTAAAGATGCTTCTGATGAGGTGTTGGCCAGAAGTGAGGGGCATGGTAGTACTTTAGAGGAAAAGGTGATGTCTGTTTTAAAGTGGCAGAAGTATTTCATTTGATTGGGTGGAATGTAAAATTCCTAAGTGATAAAATTTGATATGTAGCTAAGGAGATTTCCAAGAAAAACAGAGAAGGTAAAATTTTGATTTCTTTGCTGCTTATTATAAAAAAGGAAAAGAAACAAATAAGCTTATGAAGAACTGTTAAGCAAAAGAAAACCATTTTGGAAAATCCTATGCCTAACCATATGGGATGTTCTGGAGATTGGGTCAATGGTCTGGAGGGAAAAACATGTCCTAAAGAGATTAGGCATGTTACTCGTGGATGAAAGTAATCATCTCAGCAGAAACCAGGGATAAAATGTGGTTAACTGAAGAAAGACATGTGGGAATCTCTCATGTCTGACTGTCTTAATGCCCATGACCTGCACAGAAGACCATCTTGGAGAATGTTATACTAGAAATAAATAAATAAATAAATAACACACAAAAATTCACTGACCTCAAAGTAAAAGGGACAGACAGGAAGAAATGAAAAAGGAATGACTCCAAGAGCAAAACCACAATACAGAAGGCTAAGTAAATAGGAAGTCCTCAGGTTGTCAGAATAGACCTTTAAAAAATGAATGTATTGGGAACATACAAAGATGCTGTCATACATTTAAGATAATTGAAATTAAGTCAACCAGAAATTACATTCAAATTAAATATATCTAAACATAAACCCACCAAAAATTACTTGTCCAAAGAATAGTATAAAAGAGGATTTGTAAATTTTTTATACTTTAAATGTGCTAGATTTTTCCTTTAAAGTTCAATTTGGAATTATAATGCCATGGGATTATAATGCACACCCTTGTGGCTCAGGCAGTTGAGACACTGGCATGCAGACCATGTAAAGCCCAAGGACCTAGGTTCATGACCCAAGCCAAGGTAGAAAACCAAAATAAACAAATAAAGATCCTTCCTTTAAAAATTAAAAAGAAGAAGAAAAAAGAATGAGATTTAATGTTTTACAATGTGCACTCAAATTATACAGCTGCATTTCCAATCAATATTTTCTGGCAATGTTCCAATGAAGATGCCACTCGGTATTTACAGAATTTAATGTGATCAGTTATTTTAACAGAAACCTGGTCTCCCTTAAAAAGTTAAGAAACATAAAATAAAAGTTTTAGAAAACAAAGTTCTGTATTCCATTTTTCCCTGTATCATAAAATTTTCATTATCAGTTATAAATATGAACAGAATTTCACCCTATTTGATATAATTAGAATAGAGTATTTTTTCACCTGGCTCAAAATAAAGTGTATGAAAACTAATTAACTCAGAATCAATGTAATGAATGTACATGAATCTAATGTACACTATGCTGAGCTACAGAAGCCAGATATTAAAAAATTTCAAATGAGCAGATATTCCAGATTAATGAATAATTGTGCTTAATATAACTAATAAATCACATTTTTCTATTTACTGGGTAAATCTTGGACTGACTACAACTCTACTACTTATTACCTGGGGAAAAGTGGGTGAGTCATATGCTCTGAGTAGAATTCTCCATCAAAAAATGTTTTCCTGGCACTGTTACAGGAATTCAAAAATTTTCAAGTGTTTAAGTATACTAGATAAAATGAGTCCTGTTTATGTGATTATGATTATGAGCTACCTGAACCCTCTTATCCAGGAAAAAAAACCTAAAAACTGACGCAAATTCAAAATGCTTTTGTAAGCAAAGAAATATTTTTTAAGTTTGTCTATTCTCAAATACTTCAAAGAATTGATTCTGAAAGATGGGAAAGCCATGTGGTTGTTCAAATAGTGAATCAAAAGCTAAAAAAATGTGAAAGAATCTAATGTATATAGTAGAACACAAAATGCGCCATCTCCTGGCTCCTATACGTGGAATACACTAAGCACCCATCACTGTACACCCATACGGACCTGTACCCTAAAAGTCAATTTAACACTGATTTCATCTCTGCATTTATTCCATCATTGTTCATTTATACACATACCTCTCACATGAATAATTATGAGGAAAACATTCTAATTTTAAATAATAATATATTATAAAGTTATATATTATAAATAAACATTTCTAATTATAATATAAATATTACAAATAAATTAATTCTCAAAATTCATAAGAATTATTCTAATACATGAGAGTACTAAAATACATAAATCAAATTAAGGTAAAATTATATTTGAAGAGCACTTTGACTTCCTGGGTTACGCTTTATCTATTAGTCAAAGATAAATGATAGCCTGGTTCAATAGAGTACATGAAAAGCAAACTACATGGTTATGCTTACACTGGCAGAGCAGGCAGGGAGGAAAGAAATAGAATTCAAAAATCAATATTAATCAACAAAATCTGTATATAAAAAATGCAAAAGACATTTCCTTTGTCCATATATCCATTAATGAAGCCAAGTATACAGAGGTCTAAATATCCCATGTTTCTCTGAAGTCTGTTCTACAGATATCAGAGAATCGATTTTATAAAGATACACAATACATTTGAAGAGTCCTAAGGATCCCAGAATAAACACCTAGAGAAACATTCGAAACAAGGTGTTCTCATACACATGAAGACAATAGCTTTAAAAGTTCTCTAAAGGTCAAAAAACTATTTCAGTTACAATGGGGAAAAAAAAGTATGATACCAGAAACAAATTTCTTCTTCTAATTTTAATGAAACATTAAATTGTTGCAGATACTTTGCAATATCTGATCTTCTCCCATGGAAAAATAAGTTATGATCTGTCTTGCCGAAGAAGGTAGTACATCAAGGTGCCTAAAGGATTAAGAGGAACTTAAAAATATTATTTTCAGTATATAACCTTTCTTAAACATATGAGGAAACAAAGCTCAGAGAACTTAATTTGACAAAGCCACACAACTAACAAACACAACCATCATTGCCAGATTTAAATCTTGAACAACTCCCATTCTCATATCTATTTTACTTTGGAAATTGCAAAACCAAACCATTTTCAACACATTTTAAATGGATTTCAATTTAAATGTGGGCAATATTTTTCCATCTCAAACTTCGTTATCTG
This sequence comes from Solenodon paradoxus, assembly GCA_004363575.1. NCBI lineage: Eukaryota > Metazoa > Chordata > Mammalia > Eulipotyphla > Solenodontidae > Solenodon > Solenodon paradoxus. Next base: position 548,842 of record RJWH01000688.1, on the reverse strand, counting down.
TGACCCAAAACCAAACTTAAATTGTAGCTGAGAACAAAATCTGGATCTCATTATTTTTGCTTTTATACATGATATCACACCATGTTGACAGAGTTTATCCAGTCAAGCTAACAATTTTCCAAAATGTGTTTCCTCTGCTCCAGGTACTTCTATTAAGTTCAGATTAATTTCGCCTGAATATTTTCAGGCTTCACCATGCCAGGATATGTCTCCCTTATAAAGTAAGGCAATTATAAAGCAATTTAAGGTATGGGACTAGAAACTCTATCTTTCTGACCCATGGGAATGCTGTTCAAACAGACAAAGAAAAACTATGCCAAAAGAGGGGGAATGAATTCAATAACTTGATCCAGCGGTCTCCAAAAGATTCTGCAGAAATTATTTTTAGAATTTCTACTACCCAACACTTACCTGACTATCTGATAGGTTGCAAAAGTTCAGATTTACAGATATTAAACAATCCACTCCTGCTGTGCCATGTAAAATACTGCATGAAATTGAACTTTCTAGTATGAGGAATAAATGAAGTTATTTTTGTTCTGAATGCATACATTACATGTCACACTTTATATGGATGATAAATTTGAGTAAAAGCAGAAAAAATATGGCTCTGCAGACTCTTAGGGATCTAAATGTTTTATGAATATAAATATTTGCTTATAAAAATCTGTAAGATCATGCATAAGAGTTAAGAATAGCATGGAAGTGTACAGCATATATAATCTTCCTATGATGCTCAGACACAGAGACTTCTAATTTTGATAGTGTTTCAAATATTTCTTTTTATAAGACTAAGGGGAAATAATCAGAAGTTCATCCTGCATTGAATGAACCATAGGAAGCAAATTCCAATCATGATTATGAATAAGAAACTGAATTTAAAAAACAATCTAACAACAAAAAATAAGTGACTTGTTAGAAGTCAACAGGATATTGAATAGGGAAATAAAAAGATTCAAGTGATGAAAGGTTCAGTATGTTATGTATGATTATCTCTGAGATTTCAATTTTCCATTCAATGAGCAACCCACCAAGTACATAGGAAGATACAGAGTAAGCAAAGGGCTGAACACAGAATAAATCATAGTTCACAATAATAGGCCAGCCATGTTAAAAACTACTTGACCACTGCTGGATTTATCTCTTCTTGACTTTGTAGATTTCATAGATGAAAGCAGCATCCCCTAGCCCTCCTCCAACTTTTTGCATGGTTAAAACACCAATATCAATGTAGAAAAATCTCTGATAAGTGTTTTCTTTTAAGAAGGTGGAGTGATGAGGAGAAATAACAAAAAAAATTATTTAAATGGTCGTTTATACTTAACATAATCTCCAAAATGGAAATTCTGGATGTATATTAAATGTACACTGACTTGGGAGAAATAGCTTTTAAATCCATTCTACACTATCCTATCTTCAAATTTATATGTCGCAGTGAATATTAGATGTGAGTCTCAGGATAACTGAAAACCTTTATTTATTTAACAGCTATATCATGAACACTATCACAGGTTCAATGCACTCTGGGTCGCATGTCTCTTACCACCTAAAAACTCCCTGGTTTGCTTCCAAAAAAAGAAACAACCCAATAAAACTAACTATGCAAAATAATAAAAATAATGCCTTTAAGATGAAATAAAATTTTTATCAGATTTTCTGTTAATATGTTCAGAAATTTAACACTAAATAATAAAAGGGAAACAAATAATTTTGTTAAAATTAAATTTTTTTATTAACAACATACTTTTTCAACGACAGTTCCTTAGGAAATCATGTACTATATGTAAGTAATTCAACATCTCAGATTCATTTTATCTGGCAATTTCTGCACTCCCACTCAAGTGTGAAAAAAATGTCTGGCACTGCTATTATCTTTTCTGTTATTAATTTTGTGAAATGATTTAAAACAGATTTAAAAAGTAGATATATTCAACATCAACTGGAAGGAAAATAGAGATAGCAAAGCTACATAGTGGATTTTAAGTATTTCTTCAGTTTCTCTCTGGTCAAATTTGGAACATAATCAATCGGGAAGTGTAAGGAGAAACAGCTCTTAAAGGAAGATTCATTATTATTCTAAGCAATGAAGATGGTAAGAACAGGATAAATCGGTTAAGGCCAACAGAGACTCAACATGCAGAACTAACTTCAAAAATTGTTACTATTAATTGCTTGATTTCTGAGTCATAAATAGAATGAAGCTGCATTAAACCAATCTATCAAATGTTTAAGAAGAATCAAGTCAACAATTTAGCAACACAAAACAAAATAAGAATGTAATAATCTTTTTAAAATATGAATGATCTGTGACCAGTAAGATAATAATTGGGAACTTATTCTAAGAAGATAATTATTAACATATCAGCTAATATTTAATAATGTACATCTCAGCACTGTTTATCAAAGATCTAAAAATGGAGGAGCTGGTGTTTCCTTTCGAAATCATATTATAACTTAAGGAAGAACATGTAATGATGTGAAAAAGTATTACCAGTAGGTGGGAAAAAAAACAGGCTATATATAATCATACAATAAATACATGTCTACCTAAAACAAATATACACGTTGGGAGACTGACTGATCCATTTCCTTGTCTGATTTCAGGGAGAATGGTACAGGAATAGAGATGGTGGGTACACATAGAAATACAAAGGGCATGAGACCTTTGCTTGGACTCAAGTTCACATTTGCATCAGAAATAGTCACAAAAGATGAGCCCCTTTCTTAAGTGACACAAGGTTTCTCTTGATCCTTGTTCACTCTATATTTATCTCAAACCGAAAGTGTTTACATTCCTAGCATCTTTTTCTTTTCCTTCAGATCACTTACAACAATTTGTAATCATGGTTGGGTGTTTAATGTCTATTTTCCACACTAGAATCTACATTCTGTGAGGGCAAGATTCAGATCTGCTTTCCCACTGAGAATCCATCCCCATCACATAGCATGTGCACCATAAATGTTTACTGAAGGATTACCAAAACCCCAGATTATTGCCAGTAATACAAGAACAAGGAAAAAAAAAAAGAAAAAAGAAAATCTAATGTCAACCTCGGCATATTTGAATTCTGTAGTGACTAGCCTCAGCCATTTATATAATTTATTTTAAAATTAAATATCCTGATCATTATGTAGGACTTTGATTAGAAAAACCTCAAAGTATCTCATTACTAAATATGGGGGCTATACCTTCATTAATGGGAAACAGTCATTAATATTATGGAGTGCTTTTTTTGTCTAACAAATGACATGCAGTTGCAAACTATAGCTCACATTTTCAGCTCTACTCAACTCTCTAAGAAATTGGCTAATGCAAATAGAATGTAAAAGTGTCACTGTGGTAATGAATCATTAACAAGCTCTGGAAAAGAAAGTTCCTTCACTACCCCAAGGGCAATGGGTCCACTGATAAAATCAGGAAAGCAGTTTGGTGGGATATGCTCTATCATTACACTATAGAAACTCATTTATCAGTCCAGATTTAAAAGCAGGCTACATAATAAATGCAATTTTAATGATCTACATTTCCTTGTATTCATGTGTACTTTTAATATATTTAAAAGCAAACTGGACAAAGTCCAGAAAGTAATCATAAATACAGCTGTTACCAGCTTGGTGTTCTGCCTAACAAAAAGATCACTTTAAAACAATTCCATCCAACTGTATTTCTGGTGTCAAAAAAGCCCCACACTTATAAAACTTATATAATAATCACAGTGAAAATCGCATAAATGTAAGATAAGACATTCTTACAGGGCTGTAGTTTGATTTATTTCCTCAAATGTGACTGCCTAAAAGTAAAACAGAAATGTACTATTTTCACTAGTGAATAAACACAAGATATAGAAGCTACCCATTAATTCAAAATGCAAAAACCTTTCTTCATGGGGTCAGAGTCTCAAGTAAAGAAAAGAACACTGTAGATCACCAGCAATGGTGAGATTCAATTTTTGTTCCTGGTGCTGAGGATACTGGTGGACCAGGTGGGGTTCAGGAAGGACTTTTAATAGCGATAAACAATTATCACATACAAAGTTTGCTCATCATTTGCCTTCTTATTTTGTCCAAATCATAGGAAATAAGTTGAAAATGGATTTCCACTATTCTAAATCTGTTTGGGGAATCAATTTTATTGAGAAATTATCAAACCTGGTCCATATAATCTCTGGCCCAAGATTATAAATGACAAGACTTCCTTTCACAGTGCAGACTCTCACAAAGCCTATTCTACCACAAGTTTTAATTTTCCTCCTTGAAATGTATATTGAAAAGAAAACTAACAGAAGGCATAGGTCTTTAATCGTATATCAAATTATATACATTTTCCATTTAATTTAATAGTCATACACCTATAAAAATGTTCTAAGTAACTAGTAATGACAGCATTCATTCTGCACACAGTTCTGTGCCTAATGTAAGCAAAGGCATATGACTACAGCCACCAAAGTTCATAAACAGGCAGCCACACAAAGGAAGGCAGAAATCTGAAGATTTTTATTTCCACCACTGGTTAGGATTTTTGGAAATTGATAGAGCTGTTTTTACTCATTATTTAAGATTCATTATTTTTTTCATAAAAATATTATGGCAACTGTTGTGCAGAATTGTTACCAAATTTTATTCCATGATTTAGTCTAAGATATCGCTTCATTAGGATGATTTCTAACTAAAAGGAGAACCGTATTCTTCCCTAAACTCGAGCCACCAGTCTTAGGTAAGGCTAGACTAACCAATCAACCACTCCATCCTAAAGGCAACAGTAACTGGTCCAGAAATGTGGGCACAAGCCAGGACAGGTGGATGGGATTCCATCTAAGGCCTTGTGCATGCCTAGCTTATTAGTCTAAAAAATCTAGCAATCATATTTCTCCCAACACTGGTAACACTGCCTGAGAAGGGAATCAGATATGACAGAAATAAAAGCATACAGATAAATATCTGATAAGAGGAACCAGACAGTTATCTAAAGATATGCATCAAGAAAGAAGTCTATTTCCTCTATATACCAATAGGAGTTGGAATGATATATTTGTCTATAAAGTCTATTCATCAAGACCATATTAGGACAGAAATTACATACTTAATGCATACTTTCTAAGTATATGATACACCCTAAGGAAATGCTGAAGTCATCTATGAATACAGAAATGATTTTAAAATCCAATTCACCATACTGTTACTAGAAATGCATTTACATTTGAAAACAACATAACAATTAGCATTAAATTTATGGAAAATATTTTTACAATCAGAATGGATAGAATGAGTTATCAGATAAGAGTCATAAACTCTGGGCTAAGTACAGATATAAAAGTTAAAATAACAAGAATTGGTAATAGGAAAGAACATAATAACTTGCCAAAGCAGAAGACTATTTCAAATGTCCATTTCTACATATGTTCAAAGTCAACATCAATTAAAATATTAAGAATATAAGGTCAAAGGTAAACAGATAAATTAACTCCACATGCTTAATCTGAAGACTTGATTTTCATACCACTGTTCAAACCAGCTAAGATTTTCAATGCCAGACACGCCCTGGTAGCTTAGCAGTTAAACCCACCAGGTGTAGTCCCTGTACATTCCAAGGACATAGACTCAAAATGCTGGTTTGAGGGTGGAGGGATTGTGCACAACCAAGATGAATAACCACATAAAAATAAAAATAAATAAATGCTTCTTCCTCCCCTCTCTCCTTGCCTGCTCATCTTCATTCATGCATACATCTCTCCTTTAAAAAAAAAAGCAGATTTTAAGTGCCAGTCACAACACACAAACGACTTTAAAAAGAAAACATTTTTTACAAGTTCATATATGAGCGCACCCTGGTGGAGGAGTTTTTGGGCACATGTTGCATCTATGCCAAGGTCTCAGGATTGAGTCCCTGGGCTTGGTTAACAACCCAGATGAACAATAAAATAAAATAAAATGTTTCTTCCTCCTCTCTCTTCCTGTCTGACTGTCTCTGCTTGATTTCATTTCTGCCTCCACCTTTTTCCTTGAAAAAAAAAAAAAAAAAAGTTCATATATGTATAAATTCGTCTAATTACCAAGAAACATCAAAATGCTAATTACTGGTTAAACGAAGAGAAGCTACATATTCCAGCATCCCAGAAACAATTTTTAACATCTAATGTAAAATAAAATGTCTAATATAAAATATATTTCATTTTATTAAGTGATCAAATACTCAAATATAAATGCAAATTTTAAAAATAAAATGTTAGAAATATGCCAGAGATAAAATTACTGAGTGCAGGAAATAAGTAATATATACCAAAAGATAATATCAAGTTATTGGCATTGAGCTACAAAGGTTATTAGAATACTAATTTTAAAAAAGATCTCTTAATTTACTCTGGACTTATTCCAGCAGTTGAAACAAAGTCAATATGCAGACTGCCTATTTTAACTATTCAACTGCTCCTCCCCTTGTACCTTTTTTGAAACAGCTGAACTTAGTTTTTACTTAGAAGCAACGACATTAAAGAATCTTGTCAATCACAGATGAGATGTTCTGCCTCAGAGAAGTACTGTGTAGATCATGAAATTCCTAGAATGGAGGCAGTAGGAAGTGTCATACCAAGAACCATCAATCAAATGCACCATTTTCTATGCCAATGGCAAGTTATTCATGATTTTTTTTTCACTTATGTTCAGTCTCGTAAGTTCTTAAATATAGAAGGAGGGGACCTATCTTAAAACCTTTGAAGTTTTAGGGGGAATGGTCCCTAATCCAGCTATGGGCAGTGACTTTATTCTGGAATTTGACTCCCCAGTCACAGTAACCAAAGTCACTGAGAAAGGAGGAAGAGGAACACAGGGCTCCCCCATGGCCGAGGCCACCCAGTAAATTCAGAAAACCCAGCTCTCCTTCCAGACATGGCACTTGGTGCCCTCGGAGAGTTTCCTCTTCCACTAAGGGCAATGTTCCCAGCCTGTCCTGTTAATGAGCTTAAGTTTTTAACTTTAATGAAGTCTAACATGAATTTTTTTTATGATTATTGCTTTCTGTAACAAAAAAAAAAAAACCAAACCTTTATCTCCAAGTTTAAAAAATTCTATATTTTCTACAAAAAGCTTTATATTTTAGCTTTCTCTTTCAGGTGTAGTTTTTATCTTGAATAAATAGTTGGATATGGTGGTGTTCAAAGTTCACTTCTTCACAAATATTAAAGACTTTTCCACACTCGATTGCTTTGCGCATTTCACAAGATTAAAATGCCATGTCACTTTGAGTCTATTTGGGTTCTCTCTTCTATTAAAGAAGATAGAGACCTACAATGAGAAATAAATCTACATGTATATTTTTATATCCTTCATATACAATCTATGAATAGGGACAGTTTACTTGCCTTTTCAACTTGTTTTTTTTATTTCTTTTGTCCCTCCCCTCAGCCCCAGGTCCTGTGGCTTCACATGGTCTGTACCTCAGCATTTCAGTCACCTGAGCCACAAGGGCATGTATAACTCTTTTTCTCTTCAGACCCTGTTTCTTTTTCTTGACTTAGTGCAACAGCTAAAGTATTCAATAATGTGACAAGTAAGCAGGAAGAATGACAATTCTCACTTTGCTCCGAAACTTAGGAAGGCAATATTTTACCATTTAGTATGACATTTATTTTAAGTTTCTTATACTTGCTTTCTTGAAAAAGATCCTTCTGATAATTATATGAAAGGTGTGTTTTTGTGTGTGCTTATTAAATTGATCATAAGGTCATCTGATATTTTTAATGTTAAGCAAAACTCATAGTAGTTAATTTTATTTGTCAACTTAACTTGGTGATAAAGAATACAGACATTGGTCAAACATTATTCCATGCATATCAGGGAAGATATCCCTGGATGTGATCAATGGTTGAATCAGATTAGATTAAATTAAATTAGATTAAAGAAAAGATTGTCTTCCTTAATAGGGTAGGACTTCATGGAGGCAGCTGAATGCCCCACAGAACAAAAGGTTCGATCCTTCCAGGAGTAAGAGAGAACTCCTGCCTGACTAAACCAGTGAAGGTTTTTTCCAATCTGTGAACCAGAACTGAAATATTGGCTATTCTTTGGTGTCTAGCTCAACAACTACAGATCATGGGACCTTTCAGCTTTCATGTTTGGATGAGTCAATGCCTTCTATAAAATCTCTTTACAAATATACACCCTGCTTGTTCTGAACAAATCTGAAAAACATACTTCTATTCAGGAGATAAATGTCACACAATCATCAATTACCCTTAGTTTACCATAGCTCTGCTATAACATATGTCTGAATTAAGAATATGAAATGAATGTGTGTAATTTAAGGTATTTCCCTGCTAGTTGCCTTAATTTAATTTCACTGATTTCTATGCTTGCACAGCCAGAACCAACTTTGCTTGTCACTTCCTACTGATAAAGTATTCTCCAACTAAAATGATATCACTTACAAGATGCAGACATGGAGATAAGAGCCATACAAAGAAACCACTTAGAAATTTTCTTTTTTCTAAGATTTAGTATTCAAGAAAGAGATCAAAAGTTTTTAAAAGTAAATAGATATAAAAAGATTAATTGGGGAGTAATGCAAGTACAAGTTAACTTAAAAGTAATCTATAATCTAAAATAAAATTCTAAACTATGACATTTCTCAGGTCATAATAAAAAAATAAACAAGATTTTCCTACTCAATAAAATACCACCAGAGTTAGATTCTCAGTATTCAAATAGTGTAAATAATTAGCAATAACAGTTGGCAGATTAATCTTCTTTCTACTGATTTTAAACATTCAAATACACCTCTGGACCAAGGAATAGTTGACCTAGGAATAGTTGAAAATGTAAAGGCAAGGAGCAGTAGGATTTAAAAATAAAGAAACAGACATGTGTGAGGGAAACAACAGGGTGACAAAAGGACCCTCATGGAAAAGAAGTACAGACTGCACGGAGGGGCCTCGAGGCAAGCAGGGAGGACACTAAGGGATGGGGAAAGGTGCTGTTCTAGAAGAATTTGTGTACCGACATACAACAAAGAGTAGCCCTCATGAATTAAACAGAAAATAAAATAACTATCAACTCAAATGTTATTTTTCTCCACTGTTATTTCTATGATACTGAATTATAAAAATGTGGTATTGGATATACTAACACTTACGTGAACATGTGTCTGCATTTATTTGCTTATTTGTTATTTGCACAGTGCACTTACTAAATGCTGGGCACTGTTTTAAGCACACATTTAATAATTCAACTATAAGAGATTGGTATAATTGCCCCCATTAATAAATGAAAAAAACAACACACGGAAAGCTTAAATAATTTGTCCTATGTTTTGGAGCCAATATTCAACCATACACAGCTGGCTCTTTAATTCATTATGAATTAATTTTAAGACTATATTAAAATAAAGTCCAGCAAATCTACCTCTAGGCATATATCCAGAGGACACAAAAACTCGAAGCAGAAAAAAAAATCTCTGCACCTCTATGCTCAAAAGTAGCATAATTCACAAAAGTCAAGACATTAAAACAACCTAAATGCCAGTCAACGAATGACTGGATAAACTTGGTATCAATCAAATTCTATGCAACTGTTTAAAAAGATGAAATTGTACCTTTTGCAACAACCTGGATGGAATTGGAGGTAATTATGCTAAAGGAAGGGGGCTAGGGAGGGTATAGGATGGTGTCACTCGTACATAAAATACAAAAAAACAAAATACATCTCAACAAAATTCACAGGACACAAGATTGTGGAGCTGGACAGTGTTGGCTGAGAAGAGGGAAACAGGGAAAAAGCAGTAAACAAGGCAGTGGCAAAAGGCACTGGGACTCTGGTGATAGGTGTGGTATGAAATGCATACAAGCAAAATGCAGTGTGAATTCAATATCCTAAAAAGCATATAGTAATATAAACAAAGAACATAATCATAATTTTTAAAAGGAAGGAAATTAAACTCAAAGCAGGCTATTGAAAATAAGGTTTTCTATAAAATATTTAAAGGTCTGAGGTTTCACATTTTAGCTCTGCAATCCTCCCCCATGAATAGTGGATTAAGGAAAATATCAGTAATTGATTCTTGATGTTGAATTACTTTTATAGTAATTAAGATTTTAAGAAGAAATAAATTAAAGTTTTCATGTTACCTATTTCTTTTTACATATTATAATTTTAATGCCAGGAGGAATCACTAAAGAAAGAACAAGTAAATCTAAGTCCAGACTGAGGCAGTCAGCAAAACTGATGTCTTCTTCTTCGTTTAATGGAACAAAGAAATAAGCCTCTTATTTTACTAAATTCATCATGTTGACTATAATAGATTGACTAAGTAAAAATGCAAATGCTTAAAACATGTATAGTACTTTGTTTTTTAAATTATCAAACCAATTAAATTAATCCTTATGCTTACTTTACTTACAAAAGAAACCATACAGTATTGCTTTCAAAGGGTATAATTATGTGATTACCAGAGAAGTTGAAAATCTAAATTATCCTTATATTATCTGTCCAAAGGTTAGAGAATTAGATGAGATATCTACAACTCATCTTCATATGCATTAGATACATTTTTCCTTAAACTATTATTATTAACTAGATAAAACACTGTTTTTAAGAAATTTATGCTATAATGTAAGACTCTCTAAATCAGTTGTATGTTTACTGGATAAAAAACCTTTATACGTCTACACGTATGGCTAATCATACTTCAGTCCTCTCCTTGCTTTTTCTTTATTTTATTTTGAAAGAAGCTGAAGGTAGGAATGAAGATAATATCAGACCTTTAAACATAAATCTGTACATCTAATCATCTTCTTACCTTTCCTTTTGTAATTTTCTTTAAAGAAAAGGTTCAGGTAGGAAGAAGACAGAGGTGGGCAGGCAGGAGGACAGAGAGATGAGGAAGAAGCACTTTATTTTTATTTAGTTGTTCCAACGGGTTGATGTCTCTGGCCGTGGGTCTTTAACCCAGAACCTTAGGATGCATTAGGAACTGCTCGCAGAGTGCGCTAGGCCACCAGGGTGCACCCCGGTTTTTGAATTTACTTCCTTTTCTTTCCCCCCAAAATACCACATATCCCACAATGACTTCTTGTCTTCCTGCTGCTCTGAAATTTAAAAAAAAAAAAAAAAGTAAAAGTAGCATTCATGTTCTAAATAGAACACAGGATGTGAGTGCCCACGGACATTTCATCGTCTTTGACTAATGTGCACACTAGTTCACCAGTGCACAGAAACTACAGGGACAATATTCTTCAAACACCATGGGCCAGTAGAGAAAAGAACTTAAAATAATGACAATTTATATGTAAGAGAAGCAATAATGTAGAAAAATAACTATGGCAGTAATCAAATGACATAAAGGAGGCCAGGTTTTTATTTTTGTTTGAGAGGGGCACAGACCTTTACTTTGCACATTACACTCTAAAGTACGAATTTTGAAAATAAAGATTACAGCTATAAATAATTTTGAATTAGCACACCCTGGTGGCCAGCAGTTTAAACTAGGCTCAGCCCACATTCCTGGGGCCAAGGAAACAGCAAATGATGAACAACTGAATAAAATACAGTGCTTTTTTCCTTCCTCTCTCTTCTTGCCTGACTGCCTATTCATCTTCAGTCCTGCCTGTACCACAATAATAAAATATAATATAATTATAATAATTTTGAAGTCATAATTTAAGATAGAAGATACAAAAATATTTATGAATTATCAAAGAATTATGCCACCTATAAATGTCATATTTTTGATGAGAGTTAAAATGTGGCCTTTCTATAATAACAGAAACTTGCTAATCAGCTTTTTGATAGTCTTTATAATCACTACTATCTACGATGGAAAGCAGGTGGCTAACTTTCAGTAAGGACACCTAGCAAATCAGTAAAAACAAACACAATGTGCTAAAAGCATGTGAGCAAACCACCAATTCTTCTCTGTGCTTGCGACCTTCCATTCATCAGCCGCTGCTCAGGGCCGCGAGCACATAGTGACAAGCTCCATGATGACACGGCTACACACTCTCAGCACGTAAGAATTATTAAAACATTGCTTCCTATTTCCTGGCTATTCAGGACTACCAATACTTAACTTTAAAATCATGCAGTCCATGAAAAGCCTCAATTCTGATAAACCATGAACAGACTTGTTTACTGTTCACTGCAATGTTTTTCTCAGCCTGGGAGAAAGACAGTGTTTTTGAAAGTGCTCTGGAAGCCACCTCTCCCTCCTTTCTGTCAGATTACTCCACGTGGCTCACATCTAGTCCATCCAACAGTGTGCACTTAGTATTTCTTTTCATGGGTGCTTTCCCAACACCCACACCAAAAATGTTATTCCATAAGCCCAGTGATTCTCAACTGCAGGCCAGCTGTCCCTCTGGGGAAATCAGAGATGCCTGCAGACCTTCCGGGCTGTCATGATGGGGAGCAGCTACTGGTACCCACAGGGTAGACCCCACGCTGCTCCTAACAACAGTCAAGAAACCCTGCACTAGTCTAAGCTGCTTGGAACAGGCAGTGTCTGCTGCCGAGTGCACAGAGGGCAACCACATATGGGACAGATGGATGTACGCGCACTCGAAAATGGTTGTCAACATGAGGTTTAAAATTATCTCTCCATTTGACACTTTTGAAAGGGCTTCCCTTTTTCCTTCCTTCTGCCACCCCAGAAAGGTTACAGAATGAGAGCATGCATAGGTGGGGTAAATGTCAGGACTGCAGTTCTGCCTGGAACAGAGAGTAAGTAGGGAGGCACCGAGGGTTCAGGTTCACCACGAGACTTGGGGAAGTCATTGACCTGACAGAGACTCCTCAGATCTCTCATTGGAATGATGACTGTAACAGGGTCTACATCTCATGTAACAATTTTTCATACACGTTAGCCCACTTTTATTATGGCAGCGGAGCCACTACAGTATTTTATACCAGTCACAGCGGCTGTCAAGTCAGCAGCAACCATAATCTTTAGGTCAAGCTTTTATTTCACTATAAAGGACTTTAAATAGGAACATGACTGGTGATAAATTAAGTTGACAGGCATTTCCTTTTATTACTATTCAAAGGAAGACATATATATCTATCATGTTATTTGGTGTAAACAATTTACAAGTGCAGTCATAATTTGTATAACCTAACTAGACTACAATTTCAGAGGATTAACATACCACGGCTATAAATTACAAGTCACTTACACTTCTTGGAGTTGTCTTATGAACTATAATAGGAACTCATAAATTGAAACAAACCTACTAAATGATAGTAGCTGTGCACGTCCTCGGTAAATCTACTGAGGGTAAAAAGCCACTAAACGGCTTTTTTAAGTTGTGCAGAGCACATATGTGACTACCCTCTATCAGGGGACACGATGCCATGATAACCACAAGCCAAATATAGTCAGAACTTAAAACGTGTTAGGCAAGCAAAAGTTCAGAAATAATAGTACAATGCATAGTCTCCAGAAGTCCCTGACGGACATCACTGCCTAAAATTCAAAATAAAATGATAATGATGAAAGAAAAGAAAGAGAGCAACCCTTAAAGAGAGAAGGGCAACCTACATCCTCTCCTCTAACAGCTATTAGAGGAGGAACAATTCAAGACTTAGAGAGTCAGACATATCAGGCGTTTTTCAGGACTGCAGCAGAGTAAGGAAGATTTGGGCTCTGAAGCTCCCCGTCTCTCTCTTTAGAGACAGTGTCTGAGCATAGCTACAGCCAGCTACGTCATCCGGTCTTTGGGTTCCTGGATATCTCTGAAAAAAGTGAAGTGTGGGAATGACTATAAATGCTTTATTTCAGACTCTAGTCTTTGAAAGGGAAGCAAACAGAGGATGTTGCAATTTCCCTCTGAGATTCTAGAACATCTTCCCAAAACCCTGTTATTTTGTCTCTAAGAATGTTATAAAATTACATGTGAAAGAAGGCACAATGTCTTCAATTGTATAGCTGAACTATTTGAGAGTAATGATTTTTTACTCAGAGTTATATTGTTATTTGTCCTTAGCCACTGTCAAAATAATTAAGTGATTTGTAGCAAAAAACACCCTTTTAGCATTATTTTATAGTTGTGTTGTTACTATCTTTAATTGACAGACTATGAAGCTGACAGAGAAAGGACAGCACAGAGTTTTTTTTATTTTGTCTTTGTAATGGAAAGGTGCAGGCAGGAATGAAGGCAGGTAGGCAGGCAGGCAGTAAGAGAAAGGAGGAAGAAACATCTTTATTTTATTTCTATTTAGTTGTTCACACTGGTTGCTTTCCCCCGGGGCCCAGGACTCAAACCCAGGGTAGTGGTTCACTCATTCAGAGGAGACTGACCCAACCACTGCTCTACCACACAGCACTCCTCTGTATGAGTTTTGGAAACACCTAGACAATCAAAACTCTTCTTCAACTTGTGAGAATCAACAAGCAATTAAAAGGAACCAAATGTGGGGAAGAAAGAAAAAGCTATCTTGCCATAAGAAAGCTACAAATGTTGCCTGCAAAATCATTTAGCCATATGGGATTACCGCTGACGCGCTTACAATTGTTCTCTTTCCCATGGAGGAGAAACACACTTTGAGGTCACACCGTCTCACCACCCAACATCTTTGTGAACCTCAAACATGGGTTCTACAGGTTTCTGATCTGATAATACGTTTTATTACTACCAACATAAATATTTACTATAATTGTATGCACTTTACAGTAAGGAATGTGTGGTTCAGAAGGACTAAGCACTTAATACAAGGTTATCCAATTCATAGGTTCAGACCAATGTTTAAGCCCAGTTCTCTGACTGACCCTGAGCATACATTACCCCGTCATCACTCCTGCTTCACCTGGCATCACTCCCGTTGTGACATGGTCACTCAGTTCTGTTTCACAGAAATTAAAGTCATACATCTATCTATTAGAGAATATCAATCATAACACAGCACCAAGTTTATGAGAATCACAGAAGCATGCGTGACAGAAACTATCTGTAACACAAGACACTTCTGGGGGAGTGTGCTGATGAAGTTAGTGGTTAGACCTGCCACCTCCCAACAAATGTAGTCCACATACATCCCAAGGATCTAGGTTTGTGTCCCAGGGCCAAACCAAGGGGAAGAAACAAGATTAATAGCTAAATAAAATAAAGTGCCTCTTCCTCCTCTCTATTTCTGCCTACTGGTCTATTTGCCTTTACTTCTGACTGCACCTTTCCTTAAGAAAGAAAGAAAAAGATATCTCTGGGAAGGAACCAAGATTCCATGCATTGAAGGAAGGAATGGCCATAGCCTTCTGAGACACAGCAGTTTCCGTGTTTCATCACTTACCATGGTGGTAGTATCCTGACCCACAAATATTTTTTAATGACATGGCTGCCATCACTGCTGCTACTGCCACAAGTGCACAGAAAAATCTTTTTCTCCAATTTTGTTAAGGCTTGGACAAGGTCTAAATTGGCACAAATACAGTATTATTTTGCCTAGAAGTAGTAAGGTCCCATAAGAAAGATTTCTACAAAGAATCAGAAGACAAAAGCCAAAATCCTCTATGAAAAGTAGGACAAAGATTTTTTGGTTTTACAATTACTTACTTTGTAAGGAAAATGAATGCTAAGTCTTGTTAGCAGTGTTCATAATAAAACAGCAAAGGTTCTGTGATAGAATTAGAATCAAAAGTGGTAACAGGTGGCATTATGTGGAGTAAAATCTTCTTAGGCAACTCTGTGCCAAGAACAATTTGCATATGTATTTGCAGGACATTACAACCAAAAGAATTTACACCAGTCATTAATTTCTACCTCAGATGTGGCAACCTGAAAATATCACAAACAGGAGGTCATGCTTCATTCTAATCAGCCCGAGTGAAATGGGTCAGCACAGCTGGCAGTTCCCCTATCTAACACATGCTCACGGTGGTGAAAGTGCAACATTAAAAAGCCTGACCCTGAAAGCACCATTCAAAACCAGCCAAAAGCCTGGGATGCTGGAAAAGACTGTGGTATGAGGAAGCCTAGCGAAGAGCATTAGAGAACTCCCGTAGAGTTTTTAGGGACACCACTAGGCACGTTTTGGAAAAGGAAAGAAAACCATTCTCGGGTCCCACATGAAACATGAAACAGGCCATCTGGCTCTTCATGTAAGTTATCCAGACAACATCTGGACCCCAGAACTCAGGACCACATCAGACCTCACAGAGTAATAGTCAGCAAATCTTCTTCTGAAAAATTCCAGAGTAAGAATTGAGGCACATTGTGCTGGCTTAGCAGTTATATCTGCGGTCTCTGGCTGGGCAAAGTAAACACGTGTCCTAAGGTTCACATCCTGGGGGTGAGGGGAGGACAGGCAAAATAAGCAACTGAAAATATAAATATTTCTTCCTCCTCTCTTCTAGCCTGCCTGCCTGCCTACTCACCTTCATTCTTACCTGTACATACATACATGTATGCATGCATGCATACATACACACATACATACATACATAAAGTATGTTCTGTAGATCGTAATATCTGTGGCAACTACTCAAGTCTACATTTGTAGTACAAAGCAATCTTCCATAATATATAAACAAGTGAGCATGGCTATGCTCTAATACAACTTTATTTGTAAAACAGCAGGGGGCATACAGTTTGCCAAAACAACTTAGGGAAAATTGGGACTTCAGAAAAACAGGTGAGGTGGTATTTGAAAGGGAGCAGACACAAAATTAAAAGGCAGGAGCTATCGGCCTCCACATTGCCAACTCTGAAAGAACTAAAGGAGATTCTGGAAATGGCTCACAGTCAGAGATGGTGTAGCTCTGGTATATTTCTCACCTGACCTAAAGACAACTATCTGTATATGCTCTTTTATTTGCATTATAAAGACTGAGAATAATCTTGTATTAGACACAAATATCACTGTATAACATTTAAGGTTAATGACTTGCATAGAAATTAAAGTTAATACATCAAAATGAGACACTTTGATATAGAATGTTTTCCCCCGTAATTGAATTAACTGACATGGTTACTATTAGTATAGTAAATGTGAAAGGAAGCCAAAAGGTTTTAACTATTTTATTAACAGAAAAAAGAAGAGGAAGCTAGCAATTTTCAAGTGCCAAATTTTATAAGCAAACATGCCATGAATTAAAAGCCTGTCACACTTTACTTCCTAGGAGACATACTCAAAAAGGCTGAAGCACAAATTCCAAGTAAATCTTCTTACAATGCAGTAGAAACTGAATGATTACGTGAACCCAGATCGAAGACAACCTGTTCAGTTCTTTAAGAAGGAGTCTCTACACTCAGTGGAGTCATGGTTCAGCACAGTCCATGTAAAACATAAACAGAAGGCAAGGGAAAAAATGGCAGACAGTTTTGTCTCCATTCAGAGATAAATATAAAAACCTATTGACATATATAGCTGATATTAGAGTCCTACATCTTTCTGTGCTTTATACCACCTAAATAAATGATTTATTACTGTCATCACTGTTCAAAATTCATTCTCTGAAAATAATCGTACCACCCTAGTAGAGGAATTTCTTTAAAACACAGACAGCATCTAGACATAAGCTCTGGACTAGAAGTCCAATGGTTTCCACTATCCAGTTTCCAGCACTGGGACCTTTAAAGTCCCAGTGGACTCGTAATTCAAAAGGGGAGGCCAGCTGACCTAGCACTAAACTTTCAAGAGTCTATGATTGCTCAAGATAACGAACTAAGAGAGTCTACTCTTCCCAGAGAAAATCCCTGATGCCTTGTGTGGCACTAGAGACAGAAGCAAAATAGTTAGGATAAGAACACAGCCTTCCATTCTCAAGTTTCCATACTCTGTTTTCTTGTTTTAATATTTATTGAGGCAAGTTTGCTTTACAAAATAAAATACTCTATCTCTGATCAAATTACATAGCCTATTATTGACCTAAACAAGAATGTTCTGACTTGTCCAAGGGCTGAAACCCATGAGTTAATGAGAAAGCACAAGAATTCTGAACACTCAGAGAGTCTGAATGACAATACTGGCTGACAATACTCCCTGACTTTGATTCTCCCTTGTTCAGCTTATGTACTTTTAAAAAATTAGGATACTAAATCATTTAAAGTAGATGTTCTTACCTAGTAAAAGCTGCTGTTTACAACATGATAAAAAAGGTATGAACCCAAACTCCAGAAAACTGCACATGTGAACATACAAAAATTTTCAAACATTTTACAGGGCTCACAGACCATTAAGGCTTACTCTGCTTAGACTCCAGATTAAGCAAGGAAGAATCAAAAATCATATTATGTGAATTCTGTCTGTCTTGCCTGCAACTATAGCTAACAGAATAGTTCATTATCACATAAAATCTTTATTTGCACTCAATATATCAAACATTATAGACCTAAATGTAGGGACTCCTAAAGGGTTCTAGGAAAGTAAAGAGAGAAAAAAAGTATATTCTCATCTTCTAGTAAGATAAACACAAATGTAATACCTGAATGCTTTTACGTGATCGGGTACTAAATAGATATTCTAATGGAGTCCCAGCAGCAAAGAAAGTCATGTGCACAGGGAAACGGGCTTATGCTACTTAAAATAGACACTGAAAGATACATAGGATCCTCATGGATAGAAAATGAAGGAATGGAAGACAGGCAAAGAGTAGTTCAGCTGAGAAATGGTACTAATGAGTTCCATGTGCATATAGAACAAGGTGTGGTATTCTAGAACATGGCTAAAGAAAGAGCACAGAAGTCCTCTGTGGGAAACACAGTGCTGACTTCCCAGCAGCTACACTAGACAGTATCAAATACTCATTCAAGAAACGTGGTTGAAGAAAATACAGGTGAGATGGTGGTATAAGAGGAAAACCAATGTATTTACTATCACCTACAACTAACTCAAGAACAGCACAGAAAAAAATTCCTAAGTTCTCTCAAAACACACTGATCATATCTGAAGATCAGCAAGAAAAGGTCAGCATAAATTGGGGAAAGTTTGTATAATGTTGTACAAGACTTTTATTTGAAACAAAATGTTACTCTCCAAAATACATACTATTTTCAAAATGAGTTATCAAAATCAATTTTAAATATCATAGTCTAATAAAAGAAAGCTTTATAGTCTAGGCAAAGCAGGACTTACTCCAGAGGAATTTGAAAAACAAAGGGATTGATTAGATTATTGCTTTGCAATGAGTAAATGCTTCTCTTGGAAATGAATGCAAACAGCCAAGTTAATTCAAACCATAGGTCAAAGCAGAATAAATCATGTTTAAATCGCTCAGTTTTATCTTCAAAAAGCAAAGACAGGGAGAATCTTTATCACAGATCAAAATTTGCTGAGTAAGCAAAGGTAATTAAATAAACAGATTATTCTATGTCATCAGCTCAATCGAGTGAGAACTCTGCTGTCTTCTCTTAGTGAAAAGATGCTTGATGCATTTCATAATAAATATCCATTCACAAAATGTGCTGAAATGAACAAAAAAGATCTATTACCAATTCCAGATATTTCAGAGAGAAAGGTTGACAAGGAATTTTCTAACATCAAAAATAGAAAAGTAACAATTAATCATAAAAATAGCTCAAATCATGTGTTCTATTTTGTTACATTTCATATATTCATTCTCGAACCTTAAACCATTTATAAAACGACTTCACATAAAAAAGCAAGTACTAGTCATTTTAGGAAGCAATATCTTTCTAAAAACCTGTTTTCCCCCAATCGACCCCCCAACTCCCTCTCCTAACTTGGCGCCCAAACTGCAAAGCTAAAACATGCTCATTGGAGTAATGTTGAAAAATAACAGAGGATGAGGAAAATAAAACCTCCTAGAGAGAAATATAACATACACCTTTCCACATGAATTTATGCCATTGAAACAATAATACACGTGTCTCTTAAAACACCGCACGAACAATATCTCATGTGCTAAGCGTTCATTTAACAGCATATTGAATATTTCTGCAGTATTCTACTATTTAACTGAATTGCAATTTATGTCATTAATCCTCTATTGTTAGATGGTGGTTCCCTCAAGCAGCTGTTTTGCGATTTTAAATAACACTGTGACATTTTGGCTGTCATAACTGAGAAGAGGGAGTATTATTAACATCTAGTACGTAGAGGCCAGAGAAGTTGCTAAACCTCCTACAATGCACAGAACAGAATTATCTGGTCTAAGAGTTCATTAGTGCCAAGGATGAGAAATGTTGATATAAAATAATACCACACTTATCACAGGGAGGAGGGAAAGAGGAAAGGAAGAGGGAAAGGCAAATGGAAAGGGAAAGGAAAAGGAAAAGAAGACAGAAAAAACACTATGTGGAACATCTTTAAAATAAAATCTTGCATATATCTATAAGTATGTCTTCACAGTTATTTCATTAGAATGAAATCTTAGAATTAATATATCAGATCATAGTGTATGCACACCTTAACTTTTTCAGACATTTTCTCAAATTTCCTTTCATAAAAATTTGTGATGTCACCAGCAACATAAGTTTAAGCCAATTTAAGTTAATCCTTATAAACTTTAGTTACATTTTTAAAAACAGGAATATCAGGGCTATTTTTAAATCATACTACCTTATTTTTAATTTTAAAAGAATAAAGGTCATCTAAACTTAAAATAAAAAAGAAAAATTTTTGTAAGTGAATATTAATGCTAACACAGGTCATTTAAATAATGTTGCTAGTTACTACTTTTATAAAATTCCCAATTTACAAATTACTGAAGTAACTAACATACATTTTTCTCCTTTATTTATAAATAAATTTGAATCTGTCTACATATTGCCTGCTTGTTATACTGGGCATAAAAATAGGTAAATATGTCAGATTCTCAGTGTAGTGTTTTTTCACTGATAGTTCTAAATTGTATATCTATGTGTCTTATTAGTATAGTGGTATGCAGCTAAGAAATTTAGCACTCAGCTTAAAATGGTCAATTCTAGTTTTAAAGATACTCAACAGTCTCCACCTTAAATATAAATTCCTGATGCTAGTTACAAAACATTCCTCAATTTTATAAAAAGTCTACTCCCAATAACAAACAGGATGGAAACAGTGGTACCCATGTCTCATGGGATATAGAAATATGCCTATAGGCAACAAAATATAATTAGATCATGGTTAGAAGAAAATTATATTGAGCTTCTGAGTCCAGAAGACATGGTTCATTACAGGGTTTTAATATACAGCTCAAAGGCATAAAAGTGGCTTTGGAAGTTTCAAAAGTTAACGATCAAGAAATGTGAATCCTTAGGGCTAGAAAAAGTCAAATATACCCAGTACCTGATGGAAAATGGCATTATTACATGAAGCATAATATTGGGCAAGAATAAAAAGATAAAAGTCTTTATTGTTCCTTCAACCCATGACTCCAGAGGTTTAACACAAGATCTTAAAATCCAAAATGAAAAACA
Organism: Solenodon paradoxus; assembly: GCA_004363575.1. NCBI lineage: Eukaryota > Metazoa > Chordata > Mammalia > Eulipotyphla > Solenodontidae > Solenodon > Solenodon paradoxus. The sequence goes on along the minus strand of RJWH01000688.1, from coordinate 527,507 downwards.
GCAATTTATCACAATCCGATCCCTTCCTTTTTTCAATTATAAAAAAAAGTGAGGAAAGGACACGCCCTTGTGACTTAGATGACTGAGATACGGGTGTGCTGAGCAAACACAGCTCAGGGACTCGAGACTTGGGTACAAGGTGGAAAAACTCCCCCCAAATAAACAACTAAATAAAGGTGCTTCTTACCTCCCTCTCTCCTTTCCTTCATTCCATCCTTTTTAAAAAAATGAGGAAAAAGAAAAGAGGAAAGTCATACATATATACATGTATATATAATGATATATATATACATACCATATCTATTACTATTTGCCTTTCTGTAAGACCTGACCTACTTGTATGTGGGTACATATGCACGTGAGTCAGAAAAAAAATGCTATTATTCACATATAGCAAATATCACCTACAAGAATCACTACTGCCGCTGTGTATCCGCTAAGAAGTCAGCTGAAATTAATGTCATGCACGCACGTGCACATGCACACACACACACACACACACACACAATAGCTATAGAATTCAGGCAGTTTGACAAGGCTAAAAAGAAATCAATTTTTATATAAGTCACCACACAGTAAACTCTCTTTAATGTAGTTAGTTTAGTATATTACAAATTCAAGAGACTGAACCTACAATTAATATCAAGTGACTATTTCATTCTGATATAAAAATGGGGAATTAATTTATAAAGCTAATTTCAAACTAATCTGAATTAGATTATATATAATCGCTATAAAACTTCTCCTAGAATAAACAGGAAATCAAATTATATTTGGTAGCATAAAAATGTATGAATCTATTATGCATAATAAATACAGGTTAGAGACCAATAAAAACAAAAAGACCCAGACACAGAAGTGAATGATTATGAAAATGTACAGCAATTCTGATAAATAGTATGATCTCTTGACAAGCTTGTAAAAAAATGTCAATTAACAATCCACACACCGAGAGAGTCCCATGTATTCACTCTTGGAGAGAGTTGCAATACTGGCTAAAAATGCATTTAATTTGAGAATAGTGGTAGAAGTTTAAATATAAGGAAAAGACTTCAGGAATATTTGTTAATCCAATTAATGAAAAAAGCAAACAAGCTAGTTTTCTTCTGTTAAGTCATGTAATACTGACATTAAAATAAATAATGGAAAATCATGAAGGTGTTAGAAAAAGAATATCAATGGCATAATGGTTAACGAGTCATCAATTCAAAGATTATATTCAATACATAATTACTTGTAATATATAAAAGCACACACAAAAACACACTCACAGAAATGAACACGCTGAAAAGCCTGTAAATATTACAACTCACAAATGAAAAGAAAATTGAAAAAGGTTTAGCCTGAATCTGAACATCAATCCTAAAACTCTGCATGGCAATACAGATATTTAATATGAAATAAAAAGAAAAAGAATCTCAAACAATGCTCCAGCAAGGTACATATCATCTTTCCACACTCTTTTCAGGAAATGTTACAAAACTGCCTTTTATGTAGTTTAGATGGAGGATAGGGAGCCATAAAAAATACAGAAATATGGCACACCCTGGCGGAATAGCAGTTCGATCAATCGCCTCTAAAAGAGCCATCCACATATCCATGGGTTCAAGTCCCATCCAGGGGAAAACAACCAATGTGAACAACAAAATAAAAATAAAATAGAGATGCTTCCTATATTCCTCTGTCTCTTCCTGACTGCCTGCCTATTCACCTTCATTCCTGCCTGTACCTTTTCTTTAAAAAAAAAAAAAAAAAAAACCACATAAAAAAATAGGAAAGTATTGAGGATGTAATACACACCTTGATATAATCAATAAAAATAAAAAATTAAACTACAAAACTCTTAATTGGTATACTCTATTGTTTTAATACAAAGTATTAAATTCCTGACTCAATTATATCAATTACAGCAACCTCACATTCTCCAATAAGTAGAAGCCACTAGCATCTCTGGTTACAAGAGCAACATTGTAAGACCATGCTTACCCAGTGACAAATAAGTGAACCTGATGAATTTGTAGTAAGGTATTTATAAAAAGCTGTGTTCATTTAACACTCAAGAATTCTCATTTGTATGGTACACATTTTCCCATAAACACCAGTAGAAAAGACACATCTGCATCAAAAAAAATCTGAAATCTCTGAGGTATACTGCACTACTTCCATTTTCTGTGAAAGTAAGTACATCAAGATAGATGAGTCTCATCATCAGTCAAACCTCCTTTTCAATATGCTTCAGCATCCCTGAAATTCAATGTAAAAACACATATTGCCTAGGATTCAAGACCTTCACATGCTAAAATTATCTATATTATCTTCTCTACTATCTTCAAAATTGTTATGTACCTTGGATTAAAAGTCACACTGCATTTAATAAAAAATATTATTAAGCTGAAATCATTTTCAAGCATACCTTTTTTTCCCAAGTAGGGTTAAAATCCATCTAATTTCTGATTATTTCTCAGATTACAAATTTAATAATCACATAATTAATCTCATCGACTAAATCCTACTACAAGGTGATGCTTTTGTTAAAATTAATTCAATTAATTTAATCTTAAACCAAGAGAGTAAGTTTAAAAACATTTAGGCAAATAAACATCAACATAAAATATGCATTGTATACCTTTATTATTGTTTACCTAGATTAACTGATGAAAAAAACCAAAGTGTTGTGTGTGTGTGTGTGTGTGTGTTAGAGAGACAGAGAGAGGTGTGTCTATGTCAAAAAATTACAATGATCAGGAGGAAGAAAGATAAAACAATAAAACTGAACAATTCTGTTGAAACAATGACAAAAATAAGACCACTCTACAAACCAGAATAATAAGCTAGTATGACTGCTACTTCTTCACCAAATACAGCATTAGTCTGGTCTGCTCTTTTTGCCCCATAGATAAAATTAAAACATCAGATCATATAATTGCCTTCACTTTCTGTCAGCATACAATCTAAATCACAATCATTCTTCCTTTGAATGCTCCTTCAAAATCACCTAAACAAGTTCAAATCCAGTCAGAAGCCCCTACTAGAACATAGCTCCCCCAAGATATGCCATTTCCTTTTTAGCAAAGAATGAAGTTTCTGTTTTGTTTGGCTGCAAGTATGTTCCTGGTAGATTTTGGTTTAGACAGTATCCACAGAAAGTATATTCAAGTAGGTTTTTTAATCCAAAAGTAACCCATTATCTTTAGACAAAAAAAAAAAAAAAAAGGACGTAATTTTCACAATGAGTATAAACATATTTTGATGCCTTTCATATATTTAATTATACTCAATTTGCAACAAAAATATGAGCTAAACTCTAAAGCATCACCAGAAGACACTATATCTATTGAACCATGATTTCAAACTATTAGAGACACTGCTGTTACTCCAGCACAGATGTGCATGAAATCCTGCAAATGAAAATCAATTTCAGACAGGAGTTTAACACTGCAGCTTCCAGGCACTTAAAGGCTTACCCTTCAGAGCAATAGTAACCACTTCCTGGAACCAAACAGGCCTCCTGAATCTTGCATAAATTTCAAGATAAGGATATTCAATCACAAATTCAGAGTACAGAGCCAAGTCAACAGCGCCCTCTACTTGAAGATAATTACATTTCATTTTAGAAGATTTCTTAATCATCATAATTCAACAAAAGCAATCTTTAAAACCACGAAGTTTTATCTGCTATATAAATGTAAGCTAAGCTGATATAAATTAAAACATTTTACACTTAGGAAATGACTGAAAATGAGCAAACAGGGGAAAAATCCAATTTGAACTTGCTCTCTTGACAGCCAAGTATACCGAAGTGGATCTCAAACTTTGGAAAGTACAAGAAACACATGGAGAGTTACCAAGGGAAGAATAACTGGGAGGTGAGCGGAGGGGAGGGGAGGAAGGGGAGGGGAAAGTGCAACAAAAATGCAGATTATTCTCAAGTATTATCAAGATTCAGGTTTAGGAACAGAAATGTGCATTTTTGACAAGCATTTCAGTTGGTTTTGAGAAGGCCATTGGGCCATGGTTTATACTGCACTGAAATAGTAGCAGACCAAAAGGTTTCCATGGGGACATATGTTCATTAGTACATTTTTTTTTAAATGGTATCCTTTGTACAGTGAAAGAAGAAACAGACTCTTTTTAAATAATTGTTTTCAAATCATGAGATTGACTTTAAATGTTTATAAATTTCTAAATTTTTTTCCTTTAATATTTATGCTTTCAAAAGGTTTATAACATTTTTTCTAATCTGATAAAAAGGAAATTATGTTAAATTATTTCAAACTTAGACAACTGAGATAAACAGAAGAGACTAAAAAAAAATCATGAAGTCCAAGTTCCTCATCTTGAATTGTTTTATTATGTAAAACATTAGGGTAGAGCTGTCAAAAGAAAGGTATATGGCCTCTAAATAAAGGCCTTCATCTATAAAAGCACACAAACACACCAGTACTCAAACTACAGGCCTAAAAGAAAAACTAGTATTTAGTTGACAAAACCTAAAGAAAGAAGTGCCATACACCTTCATCACACAGTTTATGCACCTTCTTGGTAGTAGGAGCAGTAGCAGAATGTTTTGTTTTTAAAGGAAACATACAGGTAAGAATAAAGGAAAGGAAGCAGGCAGGAAGAGAGAGGAAAGAGAGGAGCATTCTATTTTTAATTTAGTTGTTCTCACTGGTTATTTCCCCACCTCAGATCTGGGACTGAAGTCCAGAGGTATGTGGCCTTACACTCCTTTGAAGGAGACTGACTTAACCACTACTCCACCAGGGTGCACCAAGAAATTTAAGTAAGCACTGTCTATGGAAAACTTGAATGACAAAAAATTTTTTATCTTATGCATCCAGATACATGATAGACTTCTTTAGTTTAATCCTAGTTGATTATGATCATGCCCAAAACAAAGACAATCCATTTTCAATCGAATTTCAAAGATTTAGATTATAATAACACAATCAAATAAATATATTTCACTTTCTGGTTGATTGAAGGAGCACTGATATTGGGAGGGATTAAAACAGAACACAGCAAGTAATATCAAAGAATGCAATCGGCCAGGTATCCCCAAACTAACTGGGAAGGCACAGGTGGCAGCAGGAACCAAAGTCCCTCTGCCTAACTAGAAAAGGGCAAGCTGAGAACCAGGGAGTTTAAACAGTCTGAAGCAATCAATCTCTGCTTAATTCCAGTCAAATGTCACCCAGGAGGGAACACCGAAGCAGTTTTTCAATCACTCCAGTTTTCAAGAGAACCAACAGCTCCAGAGCGTGGTGTGAAATCTCCTGATATGCAGATGTTGGTAATTAATGTAACTCAAACCTTTCTACAACACCTTGAGCCAGTACTTTGCATGCCTACACTTGGTTATGGCCTGCAGAATTCAAGGTACAGATTCCTACGCTTCTAGGAAAATCTGGTGTGGTTTCAGGTTAAGAGTGACCATGGCAAGGAGTGGGAATCTGTCTCTGGTTATGTTGCCAGAACCAATGTGAGGGGCTGAGGAAAAGATCGAATGATAAAGAAGGCATCCCATTTTTCTCAGTTATGCTTCTTTAGCTACAAGCACACATGATCTTCTGACAAATTTTCAGAGAAAAACTAAATTAGATTACTGCCCCATGAAACACAGGAGTTTCTATGTTTCATTGCTCAATGAACACATTCCATTAACAACCACATAATGGATGTTTTATGTCATTCTGGCACCAATACATTTGCTAAAAAATGTTTTAAGAAAATAATCCTTTAAATATAATAGTAAGTCATAGGAAGCAGAGAAAAATAACATTCTGGGAAAAAGGTAGGAAAGATATTCTTATATACAAAAAAAGGAGAATCAAAATTAACTACCATAAAATGAAAAGTTCAATCTCAATAGACAAATTACAGAAATTGCAAATAGAATGAGGAAAATGCATCCAGCATCCTATGTTGGACCTACACAGGACCAAAAAAGTAAAATTTTACACATCCTAATTTAAAACAAAAGAGTAAGAACTCCCTTTATGAATCTGTCCACCAAACAGAAAAATACACTCAATCTACATGTTAGGCAAAAGGTAATAGAAATACAATAACTTCTTTCTTCATCAGCCACTAGTCTCATCTAAAGTAGGAATGTATTTTCTTAGCTATTTATGACACCATTCATCAGAAAAATAATAAAATCTACATTCACATCTTCACTAAATTAATTCTTTTTATCAAGACTCATAAGCTATTGGGCAATGTTCGTCGATGGGAAAGGAAAAACAATTATTCTTGACACATTAAGATCATTTATAATTAAACAAAATCAATATGGAAAATATTCTAATATGGGATCACATTTTAAAATCGCGTATGAAGAAGGGAATATACACAAGGCAACAATCTAACTTTTGTGAAGTGGTTCCATCTAGAAGAGAAACCTGCATACCCTCTGCTATAAGATGTAAAGAACAAATCCAGGAGTTGAAAAACATCCTGAGGATGGACCCCAACCTCCTGTGGACAAAGAGTCCCGGAGTGAAGACCAAAGAAATGAATAGGAAATAAAAATGTGGATTCAGGACTCAGAAAGAGCGATATCTTCTTTCTCAGGCATTAGGGTCATTGTAAGCAGGATAAATATACTGAGGCTTCATAGTAAAAGAATAAACATTATATAAAGCAAACCCACTAAAGAGAGTCAAAGAGTATGAAAATGAAGTCATTAATTTCTCAGGAAGAACAATAGTACATCTAATGTATGGACTCAAACGTGCCCATAAAAGATGAATATTTGGTTCAAAAACAATACTAGTGATATATAACAGAAATTAAAATATAAGCATTTAAATAATGGCTATACTTCCCCATTATTTAAATACAGTAATAAAATTTTAGAGTTGAAATGGTTTTTATGAATATTTGTCTTGTGGATCACTTGTATCTTTCAAGTATTTGTTTGCTTTACTACTAATCCTCTAGTATTTAGGTTCTACTTTCATAAGAGAGGAACTGACAACTACCATGATTCCCACAAAGAATGTTAAAAGTTGTATTCATGTTGTTCTCCAGAGAAGTGACAGTAACAGGTAGCAATCGTTCACATTTTGAAACTCAAATGATGCAACAGCTAAGAACTGCTGTTTCCAGATTTAGAGCACATGTGACAGTAAAAAGACAAACATACATGTGGTTTCTAGTGAAAAGATAAAGCCTAAATCTAAATCACTTCATCAATTATTTTCTCTGTAAAGAGTTCTTATATGCACAGAAATGCCAGGAGGCAGGAGTCACTCACTGATAGCCACAAGATATTATTTAACTGTATCCTAATAAATATGACTAACATCGAAAACATTTTAAAACATTGATCCATTAGAAATATCTTGGTGTCTAAACATCACATTTTAAATATCCATTATATAGTTCTAAGAAACTATAATGTAATGAGATATAAATTTAATATTAACATCACTTAAGGAAAGTTTGGTCACATAACAAAAACAATTTTAAACTCTTTCCAATTTCCCCAGACTCTCCCTTTCACCTAAATTTACAAAACCGTAAGTTCCATAGGAAAAGTCAAAAATAACTATTCAAGATGACATCATGTGCTTCCCTCATTTTGAGCTATCCCTCCACCACCCTGGAGCTGCTGATGAACAGTGCTGAAATAGCCAACTACTTACCTGCAACCAGCTAAAGCCCCTAGGTCCTAGCAGCTAGCAGTTCCGCACACCCCCACAGCCCCAACCCTAGGTCCCAGTGCTCATTGGGAGTAGACGCTGGACATCCTCATTCCTTTAGCTACAGACTTTCAAGGTAGGGGAGATGAGTTGGTGTTTTGCTGCAGGTGACTCCCTGGATCCCCAGAAAGTACCCAAATCTTTTCGAGCCTCTGAACACAGTTGGACTGTGGTCTATACCTATAACTCTGGGGACTCTTTCCTTGTGCCCCTCCCTTATGGGATAAGGATTGCTTGGAGAACTTATTCAGACCACAGCTAGGCTATAGCTGAAGCAATAGTTACAGCCCTAGGTAACTGAGAAAGTTTTGACTGTGGAATTTGTCTTGAGTAAAGGTGGATACAGATTTCACAAGAGCACAAGCGACCAAAGTCCCAAAGGAGGACTGAGCCCTTGAGCTACTTTCCAGGAGCAACCTATTTGCTTCTGGCTGCCCTGTCTCCTACCCTGAAGACTGGGCTCTGGACAGTCACTCAGTACTGTCTCTAGAGTGTCAATCACTTGGACTGGAGCAGAGGATTCAACCCACATAACTACAGAAAGTTCAGCACTCTGGGCCATGGCTCTAGGCCTATAATCTGAAACTTGAAATTCTAATAAAAGGCCATTACAACAAGACAAGAAAGAGATGTGCCCTGTGGCACAGGCACCAAGCTAACTTGGTGGGAGTGGGGAACAAAAAATAAAAGTGCTTCCTCCTCACCTTTCTAACTCCCTTAAAAATGCTCCTTCCTTTTTTTCCTTTCCTTCCTCTCTTAAAGAAAAAACAACAAAGAACATCATTTAGTTTAATTGATGTAAATAAACCATGCATGAAACAAAATGAAGAGACAGATAAACTTATCCACAAATTATGGACCAACACAAAACCCAAGGAAAAAATACCCTAATGCAACAGAATTAAGTAAACTACCTAAAGATTTCAAAGCAACAATCTTTTAACAATGATGATTGAAATTGAGAAGACAATGAACAAAATTAAGATCTATAACAAAGACATAAAAAATGAGAACATTCCAAACAGAAATCATAGAGGAAAAGAAAACAATAGCTGAATTAAAAAACACAACAGAGGACTTCAATAGTAGACTTGTAGAAACATGCAATCAAATCAGTAAACTAGAAAATAAAGCAGCTAAAAGATCGGACTTAGATATAAGACCTGAAACCATAAAATACATAGAGGAAATGGAGGAAAAGAGCATCCTATCAAATCAGTGAGCTAGAAATAGCTAGAAGACAGTGAAAAACAAAACCAAAAATATAAATGTGAGGAGGAGGAAAGCAAAACTGTGAACTGCCAGAACGAGCTAGACATTAATTTGCTCTCTGTTTAAAACAGGTGATAAGCAGAAAAACAAAAGAAAAACAAGAATTAGAAGAAACAAAGCATAAGAGACCTAGTGGATAACTTCAAAAGAAATATTTATATCATGAAGTTCCAAAAGGAGAGAAAGGTGAGGATACTTTATTTGAAAAATTAATAAGTGATAACTTCCTCAATCTGAAGGAGGAAACAGACACCTCAAACTTTTCCAAATAAAATAAACCCAAACAGACATAGACTGACACACATTAAATTAAAATGTCAAAACTTAAAGATAAAAAATATGAATCTATCCTCCTGAAAACTGTACAGTATTGTAAATAAAACAATAATTTAAAAAATTTTAGAAAGAGAATCTTAAAAGCCGTCAGAGAAAAACAAATCACATGCAAAGGAACACCAATAAGACTGCAAATTTCTAAGCAGAAACTTCATAGGCTAGAAAGGAATGGTACCATAGTCAAACTACTAAAAGAAAAGGATTTATTCACCCTAGGAATAAACTTATCAAAGGAGGTGAAAAACCTATGCAAAGAAAACTACAAGACATTGTTAAAAGAAATAGAAAACAAAAAAGATGGAAAGATAGTCCATATTCATAGATGAAAAGAATTAACATAGCTAAAAAGGTCACTTAACCCAAAGGTATATACAAATTGAATGTCATTTCTATCAAAATCCCAGGGATATTTTTCAAGCAAATTAAGTAAATATTAAAGTTTAAAGGAAACTAAAAGACTTCAAATATCCAGAGTTATCCTCAAAAACAATAAAAGAAAACTAGAGGAATCACACTTCCGATTTTAAACTATACAAGAGCAACTGTCATCAAAACAATATGGCATTGGAACAAAAACAGGTAAACCAATCACTGGAATAAAAGTAAGAGTCCAGAAATAAAACCAAACTTGTATGGGAAAACTGGACAGTCACATGCAAAAAAAAAAAAAAGAAGCCTCAATTTTTTGTTGGTGCCAGACACAAAAATTAACTCACAATGGATCAAAGATTTGAATGTAAGATCTGAAACCATAAAATATAGACAGAAAAAAAAAATATAGAGGTAATGCTCCATGACATCAAGCTCAAAGATGTCTTTAGGGAAGAGACATCTACAGCAAAGCTAAAATGAAACAAAACAATTGGGATTACATCAAACTTAAAACTTACTCTACAGCAAAAGAAAACACTACTGAAACAAAAAGGCAATTCATTAATGGGAGAAGATATTTGTATAATAGATGTCAAACAAGAGCTTAATCTCCAAAACAGGAAAAGAGAGCATATACCACAACAACATAAAAGTAAATGACTAACTCAAAAAAGGAGCAGAGGAGCTGGATACCTCTCTAGAGACGACATACAGAAAGCCTTCAGATATGTCTATATGAATGAATTCTCTGTGTTAGCCATCATCAGAGAAATACAAATAAAAAACACAGTGGGCTATCAGCTCATACCAGTGAGAAAGGCCTATACCAAGAAGACTAGAAACAGTAAGTGTCAGAGATGTTGTAAAGAAAAAGAAATCCTACACTGTTGGTGGGAATGTAAATTAGTATAAGCTCTAAAATGGTATAGAGATTCCTTTAAAAAAAAAGGATGAATCCAGCAATACCACTTAATCAGAAAAATATATGTACCCCTATGTTCACAGCAGCGCAATTCACAACAGCGAAGACACAGAAACAACCTAATGCTCACCAACAGATGACTGAATAAAGAAGTTGTGGTGTATATATATATATATATACTCAATAGAATTCTATGCAACTGTTAAGAGAGATGCAAGTGTGCCTTTTGCAATAAACTGGATGGAACTGGAGATGATCTTGTCAAGGAAAATAAGCCAGGTAATAAAAAGAGAAGTATAGGATGGCCTCACTGGTATGTGGAATAAAAATAAATTAAAACAAATGAACAGGCAAGCTGTCATGGAATTCACAGGATGCAGAACTGCAGCCATGTGTTTGGGGGTCAGGGGGGTGCATAAGGAGTAAGTTAACAGGATAGTGGTAAAGGCACTGGGACTTTAGTGGTGGATGTGGTGTAAAATTCACACAGAGGGGGGCAAATTCAATATCCTAGAAAGCATATACTAATCTAAAATAATAAAACAATTTTTAAAAAAGAAAGAAAATGACTTCCAACCAAGAATGCTCTACTCTGCTAGGTTATCATGACAATTGAACAAGTAATAAAGAGCCTGTCAGAAAAACAAAAGTTAAAGGAATTCATTACAACTAAACAAGCTTTGCAAGAAATACTAGACTTTTATAAAATGAAAAGAAACCATATTTAAAAGCAACAAGACATCAAAAATATAAAGAATATGGAGGAAAGTATAAATATATGAACTGTTAGAAAGAATGAGCTCAACTTACTCTCAGTTTAATATAAGTTATAAGAAAAAAGAAGATATTATTTCACACCTATGAGAACGTCTATTATCCAAGGGACTAGAAACAAGTGCAGCCAGGGATGCAAGAAAATAATACCCATGTGCACTTGTGGTGGGAGTATATATATATATATATATATATATACTGGTACAACCATTATGGAAAGCAATAGGATGATAGGTCAGAAAATTAAACATAGAAATTACAATGAATAATTTCACTAATTTTTGGTATACAGAGAAACCAAACAAATACAAGTACCAAACCAAAAAGAAGAGACCTTTATTCCATAAGACCAAATTAATGATTACCACAAGGGAAGGGGGAAGGTTGGGCTGGCAAAATGGGTAAAGAGGATAGATTGCGTAGTGAAGGAAAACCTAAAATTGTGATGCATTTAACGTATTATATATACATATGGAAATACTATGATGTACAACTTAAACCTATCTAATGTTATGATGCAATGTTCTTTCAATAAAATTCATTCAATTTTTTTTAAATACCATGAATTAGGCAAATTGGGTAAAAGGTCAATTATAAGGTGGAGAGAATTGTACTGTTGGTAGTAAAAATTATGACATTATTGATCCATAATGGTGTACAATTTAAACCTACATAATGTTATGATGCAATATTCCTTCAATCTTTTTTTAATTTTAAAAAAGGGGTTGGAAGGAGGGATAAACTGGGTAAAAAGGGTCAATTACATGGCAAAGGATAAAACTGGACAGTTGGTAGTGAACTAATCATATAGAGATGTTGGTTTACAATGACGCATATCTTAAACCTGTATAATGTTACAATACAATGCTCCTTCAATAATTTTTTAAAGGAAAGGTGCAGGTAAGAATGAAGGCAAGCAGGCAGGCAAGCAGGAAGAGAGAGGAAGAATAAACTATTCATTCCATTCAGTTGCTCATCATTATATATTTCCCTTGCCCCAGGTATTAAACTGGGCATCTTGGGATGTAAGTGAACTGCGCCTGGTTTAAACTGCTAGGCCAGCAGTGAACAACCTAATAAATATATATATATATATATATATATATATATATATATATGTATGTATGTAAAAACCGTTAAGTTTGAAAAGAAAATCATTAGGAATCACATGACAGAAGACTGACAAGTAAACCTCAAAGCTACATACAGCTCTTCAAACAGCTCTACAATGCTGTGATGATTTGGAAACCATGGTTTCCCAAGGGGAAGCTATAAAATTCAGGGAGACGGAAGACAGTGCCAGTTGAAGAAGCAAGCAGATGGCTTAGCTGACTAAAAAGCCAGCTGAGTTTTGGAAAATTGTTCTCATTTAAAGTATCTTCCAAATAACAATATGACAGGTTTCAATTTTCCCTCTCTTTACTTACACACTGTTACCTTTTCAATTTTTATCGAGACTAGCAAAGAAATTATTAACTTCCTTTAGGACTCCTATTTTGTCCTAAAAAAGTTTTAGGGTAGCACAATTAGGTCAGTCACCTCTGAAGGAGCACAGGCCACATAACCTTGGGTTTGAGTTCCAGGTCCAGGGTGAAACAAGCAGTGTTAACAACTAAAAAAAAATTAAGTACTTCATCCTCCTCACTCCTCCTGTCTGCCTTCCTACTCACCTTTATTCCTGCCTGTACCTTTCCTTTAAATTAAAAAAATAAAAAATAAAAACAGTTTTAGGCCTGAATTTTATTCCATTAGTAAAATAATCATCTTTTTATCCAGTTGTAGTATTCCCTGGATAATCACAAGCAATGCTCTGACAATGGGTATTATGACAGGGAAGTAAAGTTTAAATAAAAGCATTTATTAAATATATATTACAGATCAAATATATAAATATGATATATATTCTTTATATAATAAGTCTTAACATAGTCAATAGATTCTTGAAAATTGTAACTTGAAGAGAATTTAAATATAAAGGAAAGAGTTCTTTCCCATACCTATAATGTCTCCATATAAAAAGTTAAAATTAGAATATTTGTAATTATAACAAGACTTCAGTAACTGCTTAAACATTTTGATATCCTTTAATGAGAAATCACCTATTTTTTGTGGCTCACATTTCCCCATTTATAATATAGGTAATATGGTCAGTTATTGCGATTTCTAAGAAGACAAAACATAGCTGTAAACAAACAAAAACCAAAAAACAGATCCTTGAAAAATACTGTTTCATTCAATTTCAATAGTGATTGTTTTTCTCTGATCAATATAATAATGAACTGATGTTGAACAAAATGGTGTTATCCACAACTTGTTACATGTGACAGGTCAATATATATGAAATAATAGACACACATATCATTTGTTCAAACATGGAAACCTTTAGCTGGAATATGGAGGTGGAAGAGATCTGCAGAACATGAATAAGGCAAATTGGGTAAAAGGGCAATTATAATGTGGAGAGAACTGAACTGTTGATAGTAAAATTAATTATGAAAAGTTTATTTATAATGATGTCTAATTTAAACCTACATAATGTACATAATGCTATGGAGAATAAATTAATCACTTCTGTCTCATTTAGATGAGATACATAATCAATTTGAAAAAGTACTCAAAACAGTTGACTAAGATGATACATTTAAAACATTTATTCTGCAGCAGAGAAGGGCAAGATAAAAAGAGTATTCCCAGGACTAGGTAGTTTTGTGAGAAGGACACTCAGCAAGGGAGAGCCACATACACACAACACATAAGAATTGCTTTGCTTACTCTGCTATGAGAATTCAGTATCTAATAATACATAAACTATTATAGCAAGTACAGTTTGTGTCACATGAATAACCCCACTATGTAACATATAGAACTAAATATTTACTTTGCACTAGCTCCAAAGCAAAATATAATGAACTAAGTCGTTGCAGCAAGGTAAATACCTTCCTTAGGGGTACAATGCTATCTATGTACAGTACACAGGAAAATCTGCTATGCACTCAATTACTGATCTCGCCATTAATAAAAGTAGTCAGCAATATTTAAAATCTTATTTGCATTTTCCATTTTCTGACTTTCTAATTCTAAAGCTCAGTTCTCCAAAAAGAGTAATAATAATGAGGGGAAATAGGAAAGGCTATTCGTGAATTGCCTGTTGTAATTTCCTTTGGACACTATACACTCTGATCTGTTCCTTTCTATTGTTCTTGTTGTTAGGAAGACTTTGCTCCTCGCGTCTCATAAAAATCTAAGGAAGGTCTTATGCTTCTCCACAACAGCATCCTAAATTTGAATTCCCATGTCGAGATCTAAAATGAAAACATACTCAAAAAAATGATATTCAATTACCAATGTAAAAATTATTGTCAAACAAATAATTTTAAAACTAAAAACACAAAATCAGGGTCACAGTCTTCCATTTAAAATCTATTTTTAATGATCAGTGTTTAAAGCCTTAAAAGTAGATGGAGTTTACAGTGTGATTTACAAAGTTTATCTCCCTAAAACAAATTTTTTAACAATGCAGCTGGTAAAAGTCTTGAAAAGAAAAAATTACAGACACTACTAACTTCGCAGGAATAACTTCAATTTTTTTATTTAAAAAATTGGGGTGTTTTTAGAAATTTTCTGTTTCTTTTTAGGAATTAGAAAGTTACATAGTTTAGAGACCATTAAGTCTTATAAATACATCAAATAAGGAGAGTATCAATAGTTTTAATTCTACTCTTTACTATTGACTACAATAACAAACTATAGTGTTTTGCATTTCTATTTCTCTAATAAAAATGGCGTCCTACATACAGTCCACAGAGTAAAATAGCCAAAAGCTTTTCAGACACTGTGGGGATCTGGGTTTAGAAACTGTATCTGACACCAGTTCACTAACAACATTTAATAAACATTTCTAGAGTGATGGTGCTGGGAACTATGGTAAAATCTCTGCACATGGTATCTCTCACAATAGTTGTGAATAAGTGTTATTATCTCTGATAAGGAAACTAAAGCATAGAGTAGGTAAGAATTTTGAATGGTACACAGTTATTAAGCAATAGGAATAAGAAAATCAGGTCCCTGTTACTCCAAATCCTTTGCTTCTAATCATTACACACTAAGTATCTCCCAAAATACTGTTACCACATGAAACCTTTCACAAACTGGCTCCCAGGAAGTGGATACACCTACTTTCGATAGTCAGTGTAGCACTCATTCATCAGAATGCTAGGAGTATTCAACCAAACCTAATCAACTACAGCACCAGGAGCCACCCAAGAATACTCTGAATAGCTTCCATTGAGAAAACTTCAATTTCCCTTAAAATGGGTTTTTCTAATTTATTGGACTTCATTGAAATGAAAAGTGATACATTAAATATCCTGTGGTAATGTCTTTTCTTAAGACCTGTTATCTAAAATGCTATTATATACATACGGATGACTATTGACACAAATCTTCAATTTTTATGGAGCATTTGAAGTTTTTTAAATAGATTAAGTTGTTTAATTGGGGAGCATAGTGAGGAGTCTTTCTAGCTTAAGTAAGAACACCAATTTAGTAAGCAATGGAGTTTAAAAAGAAAACACAGTAACATCTGTGTATCTTGAAATCACAAGGTATTTTACTGTAAGTTTTGCTAGTATACGAGTTTGCTTTCCATCTCTCTAGGATATGAATAAATTCCATGTGTTGGAGTTATCTTCTGACTCCAAGTAATTCTAGTTTTTGTTTAAAAGCCAAAATAAATTCAATAAAATTATGTGTTTAATTTAAACAAAATATGTACAATCTTAAACATACGTATACTGCTCTACCAGTGTAATTCAACAGATTTTATTACACAGGATACTACTTTTAAAAGCATTAATGTTTATTATTCTTTTAGTTACTTTTCAGAAAGTCTTCAAAAAAATCAAGCCTTAAAACTGGGAATATATAGTCCATGGCAGAAAACAAGACTTCTTTTTCTTCCTGTCCAGAAAGTAATTCTCTCTAAGAACTTAATGCTGCTCAACAACAAAAACTGCATAATTTTAACCATTTATGAAGAAATAACACTAACTAAAAAGATATATTAATGCATTATATTTACTGGTGTTTTTAGAATCTGCTTGCCTTTATACCATATTTCCTAATAAAAATGAAGCCCTCGGTAATGGCCATTATAAAAAACACAGGTTGTGAGAAATCAGAAAGGTAGGAAGGAGTACAGGAACACTCTGAACGTTAGAAATGGCCTTTTATAAGATCCTGAATATCAACTTATGCTCGTTCTGCCTAGACAATCTTAAATTCTAAAAAAGGATCAAGCATAAATTCAATTTATGTTCTCAATAGAAATTAGAGAAAAGTGTAAGATAGTACTAAAATTTTATTTTAGAAAAAAACATCCAACTCTGACTTTTAGGAGTTCTACAATGCTGAAGAGCTGGGGAAAATTATAATTCAAAGGACCATTCACTCCAGAAGCAAACATGCCAAAATCTTTGCCTTCGCATCCTTAATTTAACTGTCAAGCCTCCGTGTTACTAAAATGGTTACTCCTTTTGAGACTTCTACTGTCTTACATATATATTTAAACTATGTAAAAGTAAATATTAATCCAATTACCATCAAATTCAATTGTGTCGGGAGGCTTTTATTTGCTTCTTTAAAATGTGTTATATACAGCATTTTTTTTTTCTTTTTCTTTTTTTTTTTTTTTTTAAAAGCAAGGTGCAGGCAAGAATGAAAATGAGCAGAGGCAGGCAGGCAGGAAGAGACAGGAGGAAGAAGCATTTTATTTATTTTATTTAGTGGTTCATCTTGATTGTTTCCACCAGTCACAGGACATGAACCCGGGACCTTTGGATGTATGCAGCCTGCACCCAACCCCTACTCCACCAGGGCGCACCATTCTTTGTTGTGAACGGTATGAAAATTTTAGCCTAAAGTTATTTGCAAGTTCAGATTACTAGGAGAAAACCACCTTTTTCCAGGAGGAATGATGCCCTTTAATGTGCTTCTATTCTTTTCTTAAGTCTGTTTCATTTCAAACACTAGAAGCCATGCCCCTCGCCCAGCCAGACAGGCAACAGAAAACTAGGATCCGTGTCTGATAGGCAGATAATGTTGGTATTTATCTTTCCCGTAGGCAAATGGCAGCACCAGCAGAATTTAAAAAACCAAGGGATTTGGAACCTGTAGGCATAATTACCTATCAGAATCTACTACAGATTTTCTAAAGTTAACATCCTACTACCTATTGTTCCCACAGGAGAACTCCATAATATGTTTGAGAAAAATCTGATTTAATTTATGCTAATAGTCTATTTTATGCTATTTAAATCAGTAATACTTAACACATGATATATATTTTTTATGAAATTAAAATTCTTTGATTTTACCACTGAAATTGTATGAATGAACTCAGTACACTTCCTGCATGCATCAAAAAATTAAAATTAAAGAAACTTTTTTTTTTAATTAGCTCTACAGTTAGAAGGAAAACTGTATCCAGGTCTGCATGGAGTGTAGTCACAAAGTGTAGTAATACAATTAGTAAGCGGTTCCTCCACCTTCACACGACTGACATTACGGGGCCAGACAAGTCTTGGGAAAGAAGGGGAACTGCCCTGTGCATCCACTGTACAATGTTTGGCAGCACATGAAGTCTCTGTTCAGTGCACACCAGTGGCACATCCTCAGTCACGACAATCAGTGTCCATGGACATGATAAAATGTTCTCTGGGGACAAAATCATCTCAATGAGTTGATGGAAAAGGACATGCGCAGGTTGCAGTTCAACCCTGCTCCTCTGGATGTGTCGGGGTGACACTTGACCTCCAGGTTTCTTCCTATCTCAAGCAACTTGTAGGAATTAAATGAGATAATGATTAAACACTATTGTTATTGAAGGACTACCGCTACTGCTATTATTGTTTTGATTATACACTTTGCATCTCTATTTTAGTTTCTCGACACAGAAAATCAACACTTTAATCAACAAAAATGTTTATGAGGGCTCAAAACTAAGGACTGAAAAAGCAGAGGAAGGAGCGTAAATAGACTTATGGATAAATTAGCCTTCCCCTTACAGGCCAATACTGAAGGCCATTAAAAAATAATCCCCAATCCTATTTCCCAATCATAGGCTACACACGAGGATGATCCAGTTGTTCTCTGGAGCACATCCCCTCTGTGGCTCTGGCTCCCTGGCTGTGGCTCTCATCTGATAAGGAACATGAACCCAATACATGTGGAGCTACACACCTATCATACTCCAGCATCAAAATGCTGCTTATATCTTTCAAGTTTTTCCCTGATGTTATCAGAATCGTCTCTCTCTTACCCAACCTCCAATCACTATGGCAGGATCTCTCCCCCAGTACTTGTATCTCTTCAGGGCACAAATAATTCAATGAATCCTTCAGCCCATCAGAACTCATTTCCCTTCGAAACCTCAGGAGCCTTTTCTATCTTCACTCATCTCTGTCTACCCTGCAGGGCCCCAGCAGGCCCCTGACCATGTTATTACTTAAGATTTCTTTTTAATTGGACAGCTACCTTCAGAGAATTAATTGCAATTTCCTTACAGGCTGATATACATATAGCTCCACAGTAAACATTTTTCACAGATAAGACATGACCAGTGCCTCCTCACATCCATAGCCCCAGTAAGACTAATATCTGAGAATAATATTTGTTCAGCTAAGAAGCATTAATTACACATTAACATTTAGTTGAGGACCATTTATTGAGTATGAAAACTGTGCCTCAACTAAATGAAGGGTATTTCTTAATAAAACATTGATTGCTGTGACCTTTTTTAAAAAACATTTCATCTAGCAAATCTGTTGTGAATCTCTATTAACCAATATACTTTTCACAAAAATTATTTTGCTCAATATATACTCATGTGAGCAAGTATAAAACTGCTGTGGTAAGGTGATGGTAGAGAAGGGAGGGGGTTTCCTAGAGAGAAAAACAAGCTGTGTCTCTAGCAATGCCTGCCGCACTCCTTACAGGGGATCAAGGCTCAAGAAGTGAGGGCTATCCAGTGGGAAGGTGGGGAACAGGGGGAAAGAGGTGAGAGTACAGGTTCCAGACATCTGTATAAATGCCAGCGTTGTCCTGAAGGATCCTGGCAAAAGATAACAGTTGTTACAGATGAAGAAGGTTAAGACTGCAGAAGCGTGTGTCAGCTGTTCTCAGAGGATTCTGGGCATCAGAACACTCCAAGGTGCTGCAAAATGCATGTACAGAGAAGTCCTCTGCTTCTATATATTTTTAAACTTCTCCCAGTTTCTTACATACACTAAAGAGAAAGAATTAGTGGATTGATTAGAGAGCATCATCCTTCACAACAGTAATAGCTATTGCTTAAGAAGTATGACGGAATCATGCTCTGCAGATTCTTCCAAAACATATTTTTAAATAACTGCCACCAAATTAATAGCTGCTTTATTTTCTAGGTATTCTTTACATTGTTGTTCAATAAAAAAAGAATGGATTTATAACAAAAAGATTCTAGAAGTATTTACAGAAACAGTTCATGCTGATAATTTTGTAAATACTGAAAAACAGAGCAGAAGTTATTCTTTGAAAGTAAAAATTCAATCTCAAATCCCCCAAAACCTACCTGTTAGTAAGTACCCTGTAGAGCTTCCGAGCAGCATCTGATTCTGACCTCTAGGAGATCCTAAGAACTGCTGACTCTGAATAATTTGATTTCTGTAGGGAGTTTTGGGAGATAGAGACGCTTTAGCATAGTGCCAAGGAGAATGTCTTTCTCTTGTGACAAACTGAAACCAATTAAGTCAAAAGCATCACATTGATCCAATTATACCAGGAAGAGTTAAAATGAGACTAATATCACAAAGACCCTCAGGACTCATCAAGAGTGAGTAGCATCCTTCAGGGGCCAATAAAATTAATGACATTTCAGAAATTAGACTCTTATGAGCCATAAAAGAAAGAAGTGGCAGAGGGTTGTAGAAATCAAGTCTATTTTAATCCTTAAAAACTCAAGAAAACATCTACAAGAAAATCTCTACAATTTCTTAAAAATAGGGAAGGTAAAATTCTTAAATGTACTGTCTGGGCACCCACAAAATGTCTTTCTTGCTTGCATATCAAAAGAGGTTACAGCCAAATATACTTGGGTTACAAACCTAGTACAGACACATGTTGGGTCACCTCAAGCAGATAACTCATGGGCTTCAGGTTCTTCCTAGACTGGTGACTAATGCACAGCAGCACTTAACTGAAGAAACAGCCTCTGCAGCTCAAGTTCTGCCTTTCTTTATTGTCTACATGCACTGTCTCCTTATTGAACTGCTGTGCGGCCGAGGGTCACACTGGAAAACATGAACACTGCTTTGTGGAAAGTAAAGCATTACACTCAAATGTTAGCTATTATTAACTTGGAAATGAAAGAATAAACACAATTAAAAGAGAACTGACACCCAGGATAGGTAAGTAAATAGTAAAAGGGCACTAAGTTTCTTTAAATGAGTTCAAGTCTCTTTCAATCCTTCAATATTTATTGAACAAAAGGCAAGGGCTAAGCATTTGTCTTCAGTGACCTACAAGAAGTATTAGACATAAGCAAATACAAGAAAGAGAAGTATAAGAACTATAATTAAGGTAAAGATAACCAGGGATTTCACAGTGGAGCGAGATTATTTCAAGCTTAAGGTGAGCAGATAAATCTTCACAATTGAGGAAGCATCTGAAATGGCCTCGAGGTTTGTGTAGAGTTAGTATAAGGACTATATTCCAGGTAACAGCATGAACCAAGTAGGAAGATGAACTATAGGTAACAAATCAACTTTTTTGCTAAAGCAGAGTGTAGGTAGTGCTGGGCTAGTAGACTGAAAAAACATGTTACAAATGTAAGGACCGCTGAGCATGTATCTAAGGAAGCAGAGACTCAGACTACTGGCAGCTGGAACTCCTGCTCAAATTCCTTTCGTGAAAGAGTATCAGTTGTCCTTTTTCAGAGTAATCGGGCAAATATTAAAAGCCAAGATACAGTCATCAATCTCACAGATAGGTAAAATACTAGATTTTGAAAAGAAAAGGGGTAGGTGGCATGCTCTGGTGGAGTTGCAGTTAAGTCAGCCACCTCCAGAGGAGCACGGTCCATGTATATCCCAAGGACCCAGTTTCACATCCTCAGTCCAGGTAAAACAATCAATGTGTACAAGTAAAAATAAAATAAAATGCTTCTCCTCTCTTTCTTCCTGCCTGCCTGCCTACTTGCCTTCATTCCTCCCTGAACCTTACCTTTAAAAAATAAGAAGAAACAAACAAAAGGGTAGGTAACAGTAAGCCACAAGGCATTCATGAAGTATAAAAAATGAGGAACATAGAACAACACAGCAACCATTTTTTTATCTATCACAAAGAGGTAGTATCATTATTGGAAAAAAAAGGGTGAGTGAGGTAATAAAATTTTAATTAAAAATAAAAACAATATTCCAGGATATGGAAGTAATGTTGAAGGTTCATAGAACTGCTGCATAAAATCTTTGTGGAACTAGAGCAAACTAGGACGCATGTGTTCAAGTAGTATGAGGGTGTACACAGTCATCAAATTCACCTATTATATCTCAGTTCTGCTCTGGGTTCCAAGAAGACAGATTAAAAAGTACCTGTTTACTGGATTCTACTATAAAGACAAATAATCGAATAGATAAAGAAGCTAATGACAGAAGAGGACCATGGACAGAGCTCTGCAGCCCTCTAATATGTGGAAGTTTGAAAAGCTGGAAGGAAAAAACTTGTTTCAAGCTGAGAAGTTCAGAAAAATAATAATGGAAACCTGACCAATGCTTTGGCCCAGAGAAGACCTTGATAGAAGCTGGTTTGATAGCCAAAATGAATAGCCTAAGGAAGGAATGAGAGGTGAGATAATAGACAGTGAGCAAACAGCAACTCCTTCCAAGAGTGTGGGAGCCAAGATAAGCAAAAAAAATTTTGTTAAAAAAGGGGAAAAAATGGTTCCATGCTATTAAAAGGTCAGATAATATGAGAACGAAGGCTGACTGGTTCTGGTCAACAACTTAGGCAGTTTCAATGGGGTGGCCAATGCAGTGATCACAGGGCTGTGAGAGGAGTAATGGGGTACAGAAAAATAGACGTCTTACAACTTCATCTTCTTACAAGGCTAACAGAATAGGACCCAAGACTACATCTTCACTCATGTAGAGGGATGCTGTAGGGATGAAAGATGTAGCATGTTCTGATGTCTTCAGAAAGTATAACTGAGAGCCCAGCACTCTGCATGCAGAGCATGATTACCTCAAAGGAAAGCTTTGGCTTTGGGAGGTAAGTCAGATACATCTTATATTCTAATTAAAGTCATTTACAATCAGTTCCCTTATCACATAACCTTAAAATAAGGATACAGGTCAAATTTATGGGGACATATCCTGTATGCTTATACAGGATACCTCTGAAGAGTTCATTTGCTTCTAGTAATAATGGTTAAAACTACACTAACTAGGCCAAAAAGCTAGTCACCCCAATATACTTTTCATCATTCACCTAAACAATAAAGAAAATTAACATATATATTTAACTACATATATCAGTAATATTGACAGGTTTATGAATAACAAATTAAACAATAATTAAAAGGCAATATAATCAAGAATGAACAGATAACTGGAATTTACAATGCCAAACAACAAATTCTAATTCCCTATAATACAGTCTTTCGGTTAAGTCAAAACATCAGGAGCATCTTTCAATAACTTGCAAACTATTGAAAATATTCCAATTATTTTTTGAATTTTTGACATTTATTTCCTTAAGTCCACATCAGTGATAAACAATGTTTGGAGGCATTTGATTTGTTTTTCCCGGCATGTGTTCTTTGTACCAGGCCTTACCCTAGAGTGTAAAATGAGATATAAATGGAGGCCTGAAGTTAAGACTGGAAAGATCCTGTGGTTTCTCACTGAGAAGTATATAATCAGTTTTACATGGCAACTGCTGCTAGAAGTCATAGAGACAACATAATTTTGATCATACAAGAAAACTGAACAAAGCTATAAAACCTTGTCAAAGTAAAAATGAAAATAAGCTCTCAGAAAAAGATTTTATCTTTCACCTAATATTTCTCTGATTGTCATTTTGACCTCATTTGCTAATTTTCTCTCATGCCATCTCCTATGCATTTACATATACAAAACCCCTTCCTTCAATTAGTTCATCTAATTCTCACACTGACACAGTTTACAGGCATTCTCATGAGTGATGGGGAAAATGGGAGCTCCTGAAAAATATGCATGTGCCACTCAGCACGATCTGACTGTCAGTCTTAGCCTCCACCTCCACCTCCACCACTACCACCACCCCTACAGATGCCCCTTGCAGCTACCATCACCCTGGTTCATCAGCTCTTTGAGGAGATACCTGGTCCATGATATTATCTACCATCAAAATGGTTTCATTTTCACTTCACCAGAACATTTGCAGGCGCAGAATGAAACCATGGGGCCTCTACAGGATGCCTTGATCATAAGCTTTTATTATGCACCTGGTTGCTCTCCAAAGCCACACACTAATAATCCAGAAAAGTGGAAGGCAGGCCTGTAAGGTCTCCATTTATCTCAAAGTTCCTCTCCAGTGACTGGTAATCCCAATATCCCATGCTAAAGTTCAATACACATCACACTTTTTTGCATCCCAATGCCCTTCTATAAAATATAAATGTGAAATTTCAAGAGGTGCTCTTACATCATTTATGCTACAACAAAATCAAAACCAAAACTAAAACTTGATTTAAACTTGAATCTCAATTTTTTAAAACTCAATTCTCAATTTTAAAACTTGGCATGCCCTGCGAGTAGTCCTCATACAGGCCAAGGGCCCAGACAACTAAATAAATAAAAATGCTTTTTCCACTGTCTTTCTGCCTACCTGCCTACTCACCTACATTCCTGCCTGCCTTCCTCTTTTAAAAAAATTAAAAATAAAAACCAAAAACTTCAGAAAAAGAACTAATGATTCACTCTAAAGATTTCCTTAAAATAGGATTTTAACAGAATTTTCCCAAAGCAGGGAAAGAGCCTATTATAAATCATCATTCCACTACAGCAGGCCAGGAGTTCTGAACTGAGCGTATCCTAAACAAAAGAAATCAAAGAAATCCAATTCACAAACATTTATGTCTCTTTTTTTAATCCACATTATATTATTCTATGGTAACCATCTCCTACAATGCCTTTCATATCACAGTTAGTCCATCAAAAGTTCTTCCATAGTTATCAAGTGAGACGTGTCACCTGTAGTGACGCCTAGAATGTTTACCTGGGATCTGAGAATTTAAAGATGAAACAATGAAAGCTCTATAATCAAGAACCCATAATTTCCAAGTTTCAAATTGGAAACTTAAACGCTCAAGAAAACGTTTAGAAATACAGTTGTTTTTTTAAGTGCCCTTGAATGTTCATTGCCATAAACTTGATTTATTTCAAAACTTCAAAATTTGGAAGTCTAAGATTCACTAACATAAAATATCAACATTCTAACTTTGGTACAAAATGTGTTTTTTAAAAGGAAGAACCAGTACCAGAAATATTAATATTACCTGAACCCTTATTCTGATTAACAAAATTCTATATCTCCTTGAAATTTTTAATTTAAAAAAATATAGTAGACAACCTGTCTATTTTAACAGCAAAGCAGAATCCTGCTTAGAAAAAATAACTTTAAACATTCTCCATTTTTACGTTTAACTTAATAAAAACGTTGTCAGAAAAAAATCCACAAGAGTTTCCTGAGTCAAATATTGTAAGAGTCTGGGTCTTGGAATAATTCGAGAAGAATGATATTAACAATATTACAGGAGTAGCAGTGTAGCTACAGAGAAAATAGAAGCCAAAGAGCAGTACCCTGGGCCTGCTAACAGTCTGTTCTCACTAAAGTTAGGTCTACAGGGCCTAGAAGAAGAAGCACTTTCAGAATTCAGGAGAACTGTCCCTAGGAGCTTGGCTTGAGGCAAATTTAAGGGTGGGCTGCCTCACTGGGCTCTCACTCTCTACTCCTGCTAGGTCTATGCTGGTGGTCACACCACCTAGAGGGCAGACAGTAGGGTGCAGGCTGTGCAAAGGAGCCTGGAGGGGCAAATTGAAGCTCTCCAGCGTGAACTCTGGGCAGGTTGTTAATCTAGCCCACCCCCATCCTTTACTCCAGATATGATGAATTAAAACAAACAAAAGCTCAGACAACCATTAACCATCTCCTTATCATATATTATGATTCTATGTTTAAGTATAAGACCACAGCCTTCATTTTCCAAATAAAGGAAAAAGCCAGCAGCTATTTGAAAGAGGATTCTAGATTACCACATCGGAGGTTTGTGAGAAGTAAACACTGTCTTGCCTAACGCACCTGAGGGAGACATGCTGAGAAATGTTCCCAAAAATTATCAAGAAATTTCAAAATATTAGAGGAAGAAAAGGAGTCGTGAAGACCCTTGCTGAGCTGGAGTTGCCTCAAGTATGGGCCTCTTCTCAGACTCCTGGCCCTTTTGGCTACAGAGGAAGATGAAAACTGATGGCTTGAAAACAAGGTGGAACCTCTTTGGTTCCCTGCCCTAAAAACAACAAGTTTGGAATCTACAGTCACTGACAAAGAAAGTAATTAAAACAAAACAAAACAAAAAAGAGGCAGTAGATATAGTTTATGAACATCATTTTCTTTGGTATTAATTATAAGCCATTGGGTCAGGTATCAAATCCCACAGTACTCAGAACTTGCCCATGATGTTTGCTATTCTGTGTTCTGTCACCTGATGGTGCCCTAGCAAATAAATTCAAGAGGATATTTTATCAATTCAATGGAAGGTTAAAATTTGCATCCTTCCTCTGTCACTGAAATCTAACTCACTCAGTTGAATAAACCCAAGAATACCATTCACTGGCAATGTACATTAAACTAAACTTAAACTGCAATCATTATGGACTACAAAAATTCCAGCTGCACTGGTAAGATAACCACACCAATAAATAAAAGGTCAGTATAAATTATTCAGCATCACGAAGGGAAAAATCCTTTAATAAAAGCCGCAAGTATGAACAATACCACTGGTCCAACTCTTAGCCACATTTATCAGAAAAGAGAATCACAGCCAGCATCGGTATAACATTTTCAGGAGGAATTTTTTTTTTTTAATTTTTAAGAATTTATCTATTTCAAATTATTTGTATGTATATGATAATAGAAGGGTTACCATTAGTGACTTTCAGGTCAGTGATAACAGTGGATGAAACACGAGTGTGGTAAAAAAGGGTAACAATCAGATAGATTCAGAAGGTGAAATGTAGAGAAAATGAACGAGGAGGGGTAGAGAGGGGGAGAGGGGTAAGGGAGAGAGGCGGGGAGAGAGAGAGAGACAGAGAAAGAGAGAGAGAAAGATAAAGATAGAGATAGAGACAGAGACAGAGAGACAGAGACAGAGACAGAGAGACAGAGACAGAGACAGAGACAGAGATACTAATGTAGACTCCAGAGTTTTTCATCTGAGTAACTGGAGGAATTAAGTTACTATTAAATGAGATGGTGATGGTGACATTTATGAAAAGATATTGGACCTGTTAAGTTTGTAAAGCCTATCTTAGACATCCAAGTAGAGATGTCAAGTAATCAGCCTAGATTACTTACCAGAAGATGTGAGTTCAGAGAAATCCAGGTCAGAGATATTAATTTAGTAGTCAGTAGTCATCAGCATATGGACACTATTTAAGTATCCATATGCAAGACTGAATCTGGTCACAAGGGAGCAAGTGTAGCCAAAAAAAGAGAAACCTAAGGGTTGAGTTTAGACATCTCCAAGGTTATGATCTCAAAGAGATAAGAAGGAACCAACAATTGAGAATAAGGTGAAGAGAAATCAGATGTGTACAGTGTTCTCAGAAACCAAAGGAAAAAGATGTTTTGAGGACAATGGAATAAAATTGTTATCAAATGCTGCTGCTAATAGGTCAAGTGAAATGAACATTACAGATTGCTAATATTTAAGAATATTGGGTTACTAGTGATTTTGACAAAAGTGGTTCTGACAGCATGCGAAACAGTCAGAGTATGGTAGCTAAGGAAAGACTGGAAACGAAAAAATTGTAAGAGCAAACACAGATAATTCATTTAAAGAAGCAAAGGTTAATAAACAGAATGAGAAGAAAGTTTAAGAGAGTACGAATGGAGAACTAACAGTTGGTAGGTAGACAGACAAATGTGGGTTAGTAGGTAGATGTACTGGCAGGAATCTGTGGAAGTTCTCCATTTTCTCATTGTAATGAAAAGCAAGGCAATTAGCAGAGAATGAGGATAGAGACAGGAAAAGAGAGTAAATCAACTAGGGGAAGAAGGTTGGACCTTTAACCACCATAAAATGCCCATGTGAGATCTTGGATCTGGGAAGAATAGTGGGATGGCTGTCTGCTTGTCCATAGTCACAGTTACCTGCATATGGACCAAACATGGAAAATAGGGAAATACTTGGATGGAACAAGATGAGGGTTTTGCCAGGTGAGCATGACAAAGAGAAGAATGAGAGTATGTAACCAACAGAAAAGATGACATGATGAATCACAGAATACAAACTATAGAGGGAAGAAGTGAGAGCATGTGGACTGTGAGCAACCATTAAAAGAAGGCTCAATGGATTAATGCTGTTGTTGGGTCCAAAGGCATGTAGAAGTGGGGCAGTGACAGAATAAGCTAAAAAGGTAAGAGAGAGATGTTATGGGATGAGATGCCTGAACTGGGAAATATGAAGACAGTGTACGTAATGAAGACCACAAGAATGACTAACTGAGGCAGAGTGAGGACAAGATCACTGGCAGAGACCAGGTCAAGGAAGGAAATGGCCAGAAGTGATTCGCCCAGGCCTTTATGAACACTTTTTTCTACCATACCCCTGCATTTCACACCTAATCTCCCACATTCTCCAATTCACTTCTGCCAACAAAATTAATTCATACTAGCACAAATGATTAACCCTCTTCACACTTGCATTTAAACAAAGAAATAAAAAAGTCTGATGACCTCATTCATGACTAACAGGTGAAATATGAATCACCCATTTATATTATCATAAATCTGATGGAAAATGGAATTGAGATGTTTCCACTGTATAATCTACAATCATTTAGCCATCGCCACACATTAAAAAACATGGTACAATTTCTTTGAAAGTCATTTGGCTAAAACGAAAAATATTTGAAGACAATCAAAATTTCTTCAAACTACAGAATTATTTTAGTAGAGTCCTCTTAAAATGTATGCTATTCAATAATTAAAATAGAAATAAAGCGAAATATACTGCTGTAAATTCTTTGTGGGCCAGATCTGGGTTTACTCATATCTTACTTCCACATATAAATTAGCTTACATGTAACTGAAACATAATATGTTTTTGATGAATAAGTATCACAGAACTTATCTAGTCAAGGCACTAGCCTAAAAAGAAAATGCTCTTATTAAAATTTCAAACTTACCTGTTGTACTTTCATCACTGTGTTTTATAAAGAACCTTTATAAAACCTTATTGAACCTTATCTCTCCTCTTAAATGTTCAATGGCTCCCCATCATATAGTATAAAAAAAGTTAAAATTCTTCTATGTAACATTCAAGGTATTTCATGACCTGCCTCCACTCACCATTCTAATGTCTATCTCAAATCACACAGAGGCAACTATCAAAAATATCCTACCACATCTTGTTTCCATGACGTTACTCAAGCTGCTGACTCCCTTTCAGACACAAACTTCACAAACTTCCAGACCACAAACACTTGTAAATGTCTATCCTGTCTTCACCAGTTCAAATATCCGTTCTCTCATAAAATGCTTCTGACCTACATTTGGATTTAACTAGCCCCCACCTCCTATATTTTCATACTACTTGTACTTTTACTGCAGCATTTATCGGTAATAAAAATACAGGCTCTTGCACATTCAAGTGCTAAAAACAAAATCTTTGTAAGCCTCTGACACCAAGCATAGGTACTTCTACTCCCACAAGTTGATGTTAGTTTGATTAATGGGTAGCCTACACTGAAAAATCAAGAGTTTAACTGGTCCTTTCCTTGTTCTTTAAGAGCTATACCTTGAACACAAAGTATGCCCATCAAGATTAAAGCTGCAATAAGATCCAACAAAGTTACATAAATTGCTGTGCCATTCTAGGAAAGAAAAACAAAATCAAGAAGTCGCTTCATTCTAGAGAAAAACAAATAGATTTTTCTCCATTGCTTTGTTCTCTTTCTTAAGGGTTAAAAACAATCAAATCCTGATCAAAGAACAGGATAAAAAGTGTCAAGTACAATGAGGACAATGTCTTTCTGATGAAAGACTAGACTGAAACAATCATTTTCTGTCTCTTTTGAATTGAAAGAGAATTTAACCCGCAACCTCAAAGTTGACAGCATTTTTATTCCTCATCACAATGGTAGTTAAGAGAGACTATATTGAACCTGATTGCTAAAAGGATGGTCAATTTCTTTTGTTTCCAATCCCTTCTGCTATACAACCCCTAAGCCCCTCATGGAAATGTGAAGACCCTAAGACAAATGCTCTTAGGTAGAAGAGAGAAGATCCATTTTGTGTAATCTAAATAGTAGGAACAGATTATGTGTGTCTTGCATATTTCTACCATGAGAAAAAAGTAACATGATGCATCCTAGCAAACTAATAAGATGATGTAACTTACAAGCAGCAAAGAAATTTAAAAATTTTTCCTGAACTGAAGAGCACCACATTTAAAAATTCTAAGATTCAAGCTGCTTAAGAATCTTAATTTTAAGAAAAGTTAAATTAACTGTAGAAGTCCACAAATCTGTCCCATATCCATAACTGACAAGCAATCCTTAAGAGAAAAACAGCTAAGTGACAATTAAAAAAAAAAAACTAACAAATGTGAATAATTCTAAGATTTCTACAATGTCAAAGGGTACTCATAAGTTGAGTGCATTCCTCATTTTAAATAGTAATTTTATTAAAAAGTATGCTGTATTAGTGGAGATGACCAGAGAATAATAAAATTCAAGTGCAAAAACAGAAAGTGTGGTTGCTCCTAAGAGTTTTTAGCATCCTGATTCTTAATTTATTACCTGTACATAATAGTCATGCTGTCATTTTCTTTGAGTTAACATTAGTTGTTTCAATTAAAATTGCACATCAGTAAAAGAAAGAGATGATGACACAAAGAAATGGAAAAATATTCCAGGCTCATGTATCTGAAGAATCAAATTAACATTGTTAAAATGATAATCTTACCTAAAGCAATACATGGACTCAATGCAACTCCCATCAAAATCAAAAAAATCATGAAATTTATTCAGAACTACACAAAACATCCCAAATACCAAAAACAAGCCTGAGAGCAAAAGAACAAAATCGGAGGTGTCAAATTTTCTGACTTCAAACTCTGCTACAAAGCAACAGTCGTCAAAGTCAGCATGGTACTAGAATAAAAACAGACACGCAGAACAATGGAACAGAAATGATAGCCTAGAAATAAACCTACACATATAAGGACAACTAATTTACAATGAAAGAGCCAAAAGCATATAATGGGGCAAGGATAATCTTTTTGGTGTTGAGAAACCAGGAAGGTCACATGCAAAAGAATGAAACCAGACCACCCAGTAACACCATAAACAAAAACTGAGTCAAAATCGATTGAAGCCTTGGATCTAAGACCAGAAGCTATAAAATATATTAAAGAAAACATAGGCAAAACACTTTTTGACCTTGGCCTTAGAGATTCTTTGAAAATTCTCCAAAGTGAAAGCCTCTGCACAGCAAAAATAATTCTCATCAGAGTGAAAAGATATCATAGTGAATGGGAGAAGATATTTACACAATATAGCCAACAAGGAATATCCAAAATATACAAAGAACTCATACAACTTAATGAAATAATGATGATATTAATCTGGTTAGAAAATGCACCGAGGATCTAAATAGACACTTTTCCAAAGAAGACATACAGATGGTCAATAAGCTCAGGATCTCTTATCAAGGAAATGCAAATCAAAGAAACAATGAGATTATCACTTCATGCCTGTGAGAATGACTATTGTCCAAGAGACTGGAAGCAATAAGTGTTGTCAAGAGGTGGACATAACAGAACTCTTAAACACTGTTCGGAATGTAAATTGGTACAAACTTTACAAAAAGCAGCAAAGAAATTGCTCAAAAAATTATAAATTATCCCATTATCCCATATCTGAGTATTTACTCGAAAATTACAAAAACGCTTACTTGAAGAGATATGTGTATCCTGTTATTTACTGCAGCATTATTTATAATAGCTAAGAACTGGAAACAATCTGAGTATCCATCAACAGATGAGTAGATAAAGAAGATGGGGCATGTATTCTACCCAGCAATCCTACTCATAGGTATATAATACCCAGAGTATACAAAAACTCTGAACAGAAAAAATACCTGCATCCTCTGTTCACAGTGGCACAAGACACAACAGCCAAGTGGAAACAATCTAAATGTCCATCAACAGATGACTGGATAAAGCAGCTGTGATGTATATACTCAATGGAATTCTATGCAGCTGTTAAAAAGAGAGGAAATTGTGTCCTTTGCAACAACTTGGATGAAACTGGAGGAGACTGTGCTAATAAGGAAAATAGGTTAGAAAGAAAAAGAGAAGTTCAGGATGATTTCACTCATGTGGAATATAAAGAAATGAAACAAGAGCACCCTGGTGGCCTAGCTGATAAGGCTACTGGACATAGTTCACATACATCCTGAAGACCAGGTCTGAGACACAAGGAGTGGGGAGAGGCACCAAGATGAACAACTAAATCTAAAAAAATGTTTCTTCCTCTTCTCTCTTCCTACCTGCCTGCCCATATGCCTTCACTCTTGCCTGCACCTTTCCTGTTAAAAAGAAAATAAATGAAACAAATGAACAGACAAATCTCAAGGGAATTCACAGGACTGTGGCTACTGGTGAGGGGGAGGGAAAGAGGGAGCAAGGCGGTGACAAAGGGCACTTGAACTCTGGGGTTGGGGGTTGTGTGAGACACAGACAGACTGAAGTGTGATTTCAATATCCTGAAATGCATTAGCAATGTAAACAAAAGAAATAATAAAACTGTTTAGAATAAAAATGAAATCATGCCATTTGTAACACCGATAGGCCTATAGGAAATTGGGAACTGTTTAGTGAGGTAAGTCATATATAGACATGTGTCATATAAAGACAAATATCATGATATCACTCATATGTAGTATACAGTTAAATGAATGAAACAAATCTAACAAAAATGGACTTTTAATCTGAAAGACAAAATTAGTGGTTGTTGGAAAGCAACGGGGAGAGGAGAGGGCAAGATGGGTAGGATAGAATTGGAAAGTGGTGATAAACAATGATACAGATGTTGATTTACAATGATACACACTATATAATATTATGATGAAATCATCCTTTAATAATTTTTTAGAAAGATACCAAAATGGACACAATTTTTTAAGAAAATAAAATTGTACAAAATATCAAAAAAAATCTATTATCAGCCAACCTCAGGGATGCTTTTTTTTTTTTTTTAGAGGAAAGGTGTAGTCAGGAATGAAGACAGGCACAGGCAGGCAGGCAGTATGAAAAGAGGAAGAAGCCCTTTATTTATTTATTTAGTTATTCAGCTTGGTTGTTCCTCTGGCCTCAAGTTTTGAACCTGGGTCCTTAGGATGGATGTGGACTACATCCAGTGGCCCTATCCACTAGGCAAGCAGGGTGCGTCAGCTGTTTATTTTTAATAATACTACCTATTTGAATTTTTAATCTAGGAATTCTGACTTCTGCTTATATTTATTATGAGAATAAATTTTTCTAATGTGCTAGCTTTACTGATAAGTAGGAAAGAAAGGGAAGGCAGGAAGGGTGGGGTGAAGGGGAAGGAAGGCATCTTGGGAAGCTGACAAAGCTCCCTCTGGGGGCTGTGCCAAGCTACCCTCAGGGCTGGAGAGAAGGTGAAGTCCACAAACCTATACCTACCTCCATGAGGGGGAGCCTGACAATATTGCTTTACCTGCCTCTCACCAATCCCACTGGAAAGCACTTTGATTGTGACGTGTATTCTTCCCCACTGGGCACAGGCATGGACAGAAAAAGATTTACTTCATAAAAATCCATTTTTGCAAATGAACAATACAGTACATCAGACTGCTTAAATGTTGCATTACACTACAACAAATGTATTTTTTTACCATATGTTTCAAAATACCTAAACTATCTTTTAAAGTTTTAAACCAATTAGCTTGTATTTAAGTTTTAATAGCAGGAAAACATTTTTGTGCAAGAATTTTTATTTTTCAATCATATCCCTGGGCAGCCAATTTTAAAAGAATATAATCAAGTTACATTAGGTGGAAACAAATCTGAACATTTGCCTTTCCTGGTATGACTGCTGGTGTTTTGTTTACTTTTAAATGGAACTGAAACTAAGTGAACTAAGATTATATATCTCAAGCATTTCAGTCTTCACGTTCCTTTTCTTTTAAGAGGGAAGACTGAAATAGCCAGAATTGTATTCACTTTTTAATTTTCTTTTGTTAAATGTCTCAATATACTGAAAATGTTCCACTAGTTGGCACAACATAGAAATTTACCATATTAAAAAAAAAAACAACTTGCCAAAAATAGATTATCACAATTCTTGAAACAGCAATAGCAGAAATGCTGGTGAGAAAATGTACTTTCCTTTTTATTTCTATACTGAACTTAGTACAAAGAGGAAAAAATCCCCTTGTAACTCACTGAGAATACACACACATTCTGAGAGCAACTAGCAGTTCAGAAGACACTAATACATGCTATCCCTGGTTAGAATCCACGTAGAGGGGAAAGAAACACCTTGTCTAAGCAGAAATATCTTTGAACTACAGCAAAACAAAAATCCGTTTACACACAAAGCTGTGAATATACACATTCTGTCTCTCACCACGCGCGACTGAAAAGGTTATGCCCAAGCACATTACACTTCAGATAGAAAGAGCACAGGAATTTTTCTGAATCTTCAACCTATTCCCTTCATGTACATGAAAGTCTGTTTTGATGGGCTGTGTTTGGCTAAGGTATTTGTGTTCCTTCTACAAGGAAATCGAAGACTGTGTGAGTTTGCAGAGCTCTGCCTCGGAGCACAACAGCTCACGGGAGCACTGGGAGGAATGAAGGCGCTGCCTGGACATTTTTTCATGTAACCTACAGGAACTGCTTCAATTCTCCAGCAGGTGCAGGGTCACAATGCTGACAGCAAAGCTGACACAGACAGCAAAGCTGACACAGGCAGCACCGGGCGTTCATCAGACTGGAAAGAAGCGGCACAGTCCTGAGAAAAGGCTACAGAAGTACAGGACAGCAGGAAAGGAGAGTTCAAGTGGGGAGGGGTGGGGAACTTGCTCACAAGTGAGAGGAGGTCCCTCCTGCAGGTCCTTCCCTGGCTCTGCCTGAACAGTGAGATGAATCTATTCCCAAAGGTCACCATTCACCTGCCCATTCTGTCCCAGTCTCCCAGGAGAAACCTTAAGAGATGGATTAGCTGGCCTGAAATGTCAGAGCTAGGATGCTATGTTACTCACAGACTTTCAAGAAAGGAATCTGACCAGGGTCCCAGGCCAAAGCAGGAGAGAGGCTCTAGAGAAGAAGTTGCATCACATATCACCTAACAAAACAGTCATATTACATCATCACTGGCGGGAGTGGGGAGGGGAGGGAGGAAGACTGGTCAGAGACCAGGGAAGCATGTCCAGCCTCTGTACCTCCCTCCCTCATCCCCTGTGATCCTAAGCAGGACCAGAAGCAGCCAGATGTCACACACACATTCATAAATACACCTTTCAATATCCAAAGCAAGACTCCACAAACAGAAGAACTTTAAGATTCTAGATATAATAAATTATTTTTGAAATCCAGGAGATAAGTTCATTAGCCCCCTTTTGCTTGAAATATGAACATTCATGTACAAATGCTAATATTATTAAACCAGACTGTTCAACTAATGCAGGTAAGAAGTGAAAGTAGCATGAGAAAGTTGGGCATACGTTTCAACTGTTTGACACTTGATTCTAACATTCCCTAATATATTTGTCTGTTTTCTTAATCAGGGTATGTAATACATCAAAGTCCTTAAGTGCTTAACAGCTCACAGTCATCACTATAAATACTACAAAGGGTTACACACATTCAGGGATTACTAATATTTATCCTCCCAATTGAAACTTAAAACAAAAATTTATGCAAAGCCTCAAATCTGGCAAGTTATGAAAACCCTTATCTATCAGCCTTCATCATCAATATTATTCTAAACTACTGCTTCTGTCTTTTTACTTCCATTTAAAAAGTATTTCATTAATAGACACAGAGAATTCAATACTTCAAAATCTATATTTACAAGCAAAATATCAGATAGCTTTTTCAAAATCCACTTTTAATTGCCCATGTAATAATTTGCTGCTGTTGAAATATTAAATAAAACTATAATCCTGCCAAAGATGACTGTGTTAAAATATAATTCTTTTCTATAATTTATAATACGTGTGTACTTTTGAACATAAAAAGGAAAATAACTTATTTTGTAATCTGTGTTAATCATTAACAATACAATTATAAATATATCTTTATAAAGATCTCTATCAATAAATACACAGCCACATTGTTTTTAATGCTAGCTAGCATCTCATAGATGAATGTACTATAATTTATTCAGCAATGCCATAGCACTGGAAATTTACCTGCTACCAGTTTTTCAGTGTCATAATCAACACTGAGAAGACTATACAAATCCTGGTACAAAAACTCTGATTATTTCCACAGGGCAGCTTCTGGGATGTAGAGTGTCATAGCACTTATTTCTATTGTTGGTGGTCTGGGCTCTCCTTATTTGCGCAACTATTACCAACACCCAGTAATTTTATTTGTCTTCTTTTTCAATCTGAGAGGTGAGAAGTGCCACTCATTCTTTCCATTTTTATGACTACTACTGAGATTAAACTAAGGTTGTAGCATACACCTTGTAACAAAGGAGAAAAACTCAGAGCCTCATGGCATCTAACAGTGAACATCAGACAACAAATGTTCAGTTTTATTTGCATCTTTCTTATACACCTTGCATTCTGTCCCAAATTATATTAGCATTGATCAAATGTCCCTTGCTTTGATCATGTATTATGAAGTAGCATGTGGAGATTAATTGCAAATGTACCATGTAAAAGGTATGAATCCACTATCTCTCACGCAATATAAGTAGTATACCTTTTTTATTGAGTTTGCAATTTTTTATAATGTAGATCAACTCTCACCATCTTTTCCTTCATGGTATACACAAAGGGTGTCATACGTGCAAAGTCCTCCTCAACCTAAGGATCAGATAAATATGCAACTCCATTTTCTTATTTTCCTTCACATGCCATCTATCCTTTGCTCTGTCACACAACATAAAATATTGAAGACTCTGAAATGAGTATATCATTACCTACTTTTTAATTAAGCTTTATATAGACTGCTATATCAAAACTACAAATTGAAACTTCTGTTTTTTAATTATATTTTTCTTATTTTATTTCAAATTCTTCTTTTTTAAAGGAAAAGTGCAGGCAGGAATGAAGGCGAGCAGAGGCAGACAGGCAGGAAGAATGAGAAGGAAGCAGCATTTTATTTACTGAGTTGTTCATCATCTTGGTTGTTTCCACTGGCCCCAGGTCACAAACCTGGGCACCTGGGATATAGGTGGACTGTGTCCAGGATACTTAACTATTAAGACACCAAGACATACCTTATTTCAAATTCTCTGAGAATTTTCTATTCTTAAATGTTTTATAAATTTCATGTCTTAGAAAGTTTCCCCAGCCTCTTAGGTCTTTTGGATGTAGATTACATTTTTTTTATTTTTAATAAAAATTGTACATATTTAAGGTACTATTTTATTTTATTAAAAAAAAAACTGAAGGACATTCTATCATTGTGGATAAAGCACACAACAGAAGAAACCTGTGAAACATGTGACAATAACAAAGCTCCATCTACATCTCTGGTGACCTTTCATGGCTGCAGCTGAATAGCTTACATTTGTAAAATTACATTTCTACTCCCATACACATCACTGCCACTGGCTGTGCTAGATCAGATGGTCACAACACATCAGGTTAAAGAACTGGGGGAGAAAAGGCACATGTTGTGCTCATGAGGCTCTGGCTCCATTTGGGAGGAAGGTGCTGAATACTGCAGCTCTGTCAGTCTCCCATCTGCTGGCTGAGCCAAAGCTGTGGAATCAAGGACATCCTTCCCCAAAGACAGAGCTAGAGTTGAACTAAGAGTAAACTCTTCTCCTTTGCATATACTCACCAGCAAATGAAAGAAATACATCTTTCATTTACAAATACTCACAAGTCGATATATGCATTTTCAAAGGGTTTCACGTTCTTGTTTCACTTTAAAATGGGATCTGTTGTTTTTTTTTTAAAAAAAAGACGCATTTCAGAAATGTCTTGGCATTTGAACCTTGCTCCCAAAGTAAAGTTTCTGTCTCTGATATGTGATTGGTTAAAAATTTATTTGTCCTTTAGTATGATCTGGAAAAAGCCCAAGTGAAAAGTAAAGAATAAATATCTTGACCTACTTGAAATCCCTCAGAACTCAGAAGATAATAAATTAAACACTTAAAAAATGCTACACCTCATGAGGGGAGAGACAAATATATATTATAAGTCACATATTCAGTTACTACTCCAATAATTTTCATTAATTACCTCTTTAGTCTTACAACAAACCTATAACAAGACATTATTACCCCAATATATAGACATCTTGCCCAAAATGATACTACCAAACTAAATAAAGTGTCCTCTCTTTATTCACAACTAAATTCAATTTAATGTCCCCACCTAGGCCCTGCACTCCCTCTTCTAGAAGCTGAGGTACCGCTGATTCAGCAGGTCTGACTTGGCTTCGGAGAATATGCTGTCTCTAAATATTGGGGAAAGCTCCCATTTTACCACACTACTTCCTCACCCGGGAAGCTCATGTGGTACCTTAGCACCCATGTGTTCAGCTCCAGTTCACCTGACAGTGGGGGACTATGACATGATGGGATCCAGTCCAGGTCCTTCAACTGAAGTCCAATCCCAGTTATATCCCACTTCTGTCCACCTCACTGATGAAGAATGAGAATGAGGGCCCTGCACAGATTGCTATTTTCCCCCTTACACATTTTCCCTAGTGAATTCTATTTTACTTTTTGACTGTATCTGTGTGCACATTTCACAGTTCCCCTTGCATAGCTATGCAAAATACAAAGATCAAACCCATAAACAACTTACAACAGATTTAGAGGCAAGTTATAATCTCATTTAACAAAAGAAAACTTCACTTCAATGATTTTAGACTAAATGCAAACAGCTCTTACATATAAAATGAGCATTTCTTTTCAGAAACAACACTAATCTAGAAGGAATAAAAACCACATAAATATCTCTTTAAATTAAATCCATTTTGTCATCTGTAATTAACATATTGATTTTGAATTTATAATCAATAAATATCTTCTAGGACTATATATTCAACTAGATCAAAAGTATGAAAGACTGTAAGAAATATTTATGAAGAGACACTGCCCTCTGCTGGTAAATGATATACACTGTCCTTGAATCTTTCATTTGAGAACAAAAGTAATAAAACACATTAATATTTAAGCACCACATTCCATGATACAACTTACAGCGTCTAATAGCTGATTTTTATTACATGTGAATGAATAACACACACACCACAGATTATCTTAGGCAAAGTCAATACACAATTTCAAGGTTTGGTTTTTTTACTACAACAAAGACAGAACATATATTCCACATGAAGTATTTTGTTTAAAAAAAAGGCCATTTTAAGTCTTTCAACAACTTCTTAAATAATGAGCATCAATGCTGTCTGATTCCATTTTAGAATCAAGGGAAAATGTTACCTTAATTAGAGCTTAACTAGTAATTATAGGATCAGCTGAGGATTTATCTTTTTTTTTTTTTTTTTTTGAGGGAAGGTACAGGCAGGAAAAAAAGGCAAGTAGGTAAGCAGGCAGAGAGAAGAATAAGAAGAAATTCTTTTTAAATTAGTTGTTCAAATTGTTAGTTCCCCCCAGACTGGAGACAAGAACCTAGGCTCTTGAGATGTACATAGATTGAGCTTCTCCGGAGGCAACTGACCTAACCACTACTCCATCATGGTGTGCCAGGGTGAAGTTTTAATGCCTAAAAAGTGCTATAAAAGGTGAGCTCTGGTGGAGGAGTAGCGATTAGGTCGATCGCCTCCGAAAAATCACAGGACGCATATCTCTGGGTTAGACTCCCAGGTCTGGAGGGAGATAGTAAACAGTTTTAACAAACAAATAAAAAACCAAAGAGTACTTCTTCCTTCTTCTTCCTGCCTGCCTGCCTGCCAGCCTTCTTCACTGCTTGTACATTCCCTTTAAACAAATAAAAAAATGCTATGAACATGTATAAACATACACATTTCTCATACTCCTCCTCCACAATGAGGTTTTGGTTATAAGATAAATTAACCTGAAGTAGAAAGATATCCGAACATCTTTATCTTGTTCCTATAAGACATATTTAGACATTTTTTCACTCTCTATATAAAGCCACTATAGAAAACTATAAAAATAACTATTGGCTATTTTTCATATAGTATAAAAATAAGACTTGATAAATCTTGGAAAAAATTCCAATGGCACAGAGGTAGATTGCATAAAAAGTGAGGGTCTCTGTTGTAGTCACCTCAAATTTATCACACTGGTCATAAGCAACCACTATTAACTATATATATCCTTTCATAACTTTCTGCAACCATTTGTGCATTTCATGATAATTTGTTAAAAACATAGCTTTATAATATATAAGGTACTCATTAATTAGACTTTTTGTTTTTACTTAACTGTATTTTGGAGATCTTTGCCACATCTGTACATATAGATTTACCCTATTGTTTTTGAACAGGAGAGATATTTTGAACATTTGCACAGGAGAGATGTTCTAAAGATCTATTTAGTCAATCCTCCACTAACAGCAACCATATTTTCACAATAGAGAAACAAGGATGCAGGGTGCTATAAATATCCTTGTTTAAAAGTGACCATAAGAATAATTCCTACAAACCTTGATCTGAATATTTCTGTCATCATTTCCATGAAATAAAATACACATACATAAATACTATGTGAAGCAGTTTTTATTTTTCCAAATGAATTTAGAAGCAACTTGATTTTAAAATTCACTTGAGTCTACAACTGTACACAAATAACTCCATCAAAACATGTAATGTCAACATGTTTCCGGGACTTAAATAGAAAGCTTTAAAAACCAAAAGTCTTTATTTAGAGGAAAAAATGTGCACCATACACTTGACAAAGAGAAAGAAAAGAAACACTGATGACACGTTTTTCACTATTAAAATATTTAGCTTACATTAAAGAACAATAAAAAACTCATAAAAATAACAACTGTATAAATCTAAGAACAATTCTCTCTTAAAACCCATAAAGCATCCATCAGTCTTTCCTTGTGTGCTCTTATTTCAAATCAAAGTTAAAACCCCCAACTGAAAATATGAAAACTCTATAAATAGTACATTTTCTTGAAGTTCAGTCTTGCTCATCTTTGTTCAGTAATCCATACAACTCCAGTGATTAGTTCTGCTATAGGCTTAAACCATGACATGCAAATGGCATAAAACAGGTAAGCTTTATCCTCTTCTCATTTAGCTATAAATTTATTCTGAAGGCTTATTAATGAACACCACAGTGACAAACACCCAAGCTGTAATCAGCCTCCTTCCTGCTAAATTTACTGAATATACTGTAGCCTACACATCTCCATACATGTGTTCTATAAAACCATACATCTGCAGATAAGAGCAGGTCTTTAACAAGTTTTCCCTTTTGCAGACTGCTCAGTCTTAAAGAGTCTATCATTCTGTTAAATGTACAGCTTAGTGCAAGCAAAGTAAATATTTAATCTCTATCTTGACTTTCTGATGAAAATCCATTT
Source organism: Solenodon paradoxus (assembly GCA_004363575.1). Taxonomy (NCBI): domain Eukaryota; kingdom Metazoa; phylum Chordata; class Mammalia; order Eulipotyphla; family Solenodontidae; genus Solenodon; species Solenodon paradoxus. The sequence goes on along the minus strand of RJWH01000688.1, from coordinate 486,083 downwards.
CCTTTTGTGTCCTGTTTCTACTTTCCCAAGACTGTAGTTTCCTCAGCGTGTATCTTCCCAGCATTTGACTCAAATCAAGACCACCATCTTTAGAATGTGCTTGGCTTCATACTCATTACATCTGGAAATAGCAGGAAGAAAAACATTTTCTCTTGACCCCTTGAGTTATTATGACAAGTCCTGCTCTGTGAAAATTAGGCAATAAAATGTATCCATTTAACAAAGGCAGGCACAGAGAACAGAAATTACAAGGACACATTTAACAGACTATAGTTGTCCTCAAGAAAGTTACCGAGCTTGAGGTACTTTGTGAGAGATGAACTAAGTTGAATTCTGAGGATGGCTAGAATCTACAGGCTTTTCCAAGACATCTTTCTACATACAATCAATAATTTATACAATGCAAATTAGTTAGGGGACACTATTTAGGCGACAGAGCTAAGCCAGTCAGCATAAGAGAGTAAGAATGGACAGGGGCTGGGAATGTAAGTTGAGAGCCTGAAGGTAGTGACGAATCCCCATTCAAGCTGTGTGGACAAGAGAACAATGGGAAAGACGATCCTTGTCCCCTGACATTATGAGGCAGGCAGGACACAAACCTACCCAGCATCTCTGCAACTTCCACAGAGTGTGACACTCAGTCTCCTGATTTCATGCAGTTACTAGCATTGTAAGTCTTAATACAAAAAGGACAGCTCTAAGTTATAAGAACAGAGTGGAGAATTAAAAGGGCTATGCCTGTTCCATATCAGTAGACGGAGGAAAGGAAGTCCAGGTGGATGCAGAGTGTAGGTAAGAAGACAAGAGGGACACGACTCAATTCTAGGGCCACATGCAAAGAATGACTACTGTAAAGAAAAACGCAAAAATACTCATATAGGTACCCTGGTTGCCAAGGCGCTAAGTCAGCGGCTGGGGTAGAGACCAGGTAAATAAAGCACCAGGATCCAGGTTTGAGACCAGAGAGGACAATCAAAATAAATAAGCATAAAAAAGAAAATTGTTTCTTCTTCCTTCCTAAAAATGCTGCTTCTTCCTCTCCCTCCCTTCCTCTCTCTAAAAAACAATACTCCTACAACTGACAAGCCAAGTTGGGATACTGTTGTAGAAAATAGTTGAGCTTCATACCTAATTCATAAAATTATTATAATACTGAATTATAAAATAAAAATGCAAGCAACTAAAATTGTTCAAATTCCTTAGTAATTTTAAAACTAAGGTTACACATTTTGGGGAGAAAGAAAAATTATTTCAATAACATTCTTGGTGTTGGCAAAAAAAATGTTCATGTTACCTATGTTGAATACAAATTTTGGAAAGAAACTGACAAGATGTACCCAAATACTACTATGTGATTCCATAATTATGCTCATAATATCTTATTCCTTAAGAAAAATGAAAGGCAGACAGCAATTTATGCATAAAACTCTTTACTGCAATGTAATTTGTAATACTAAAATTTGAAAACAACCAAACTCCACAACAATAGGACGGTACATTTAAGCTATATCCATAGGATGAAATACTCTGCTATTTTAAATCACACTTTTTAAAATAGTATTGTTTTTCCTTTTCTCAAGAAAAGGGAAGATACAGGCAGCAATGAAGGCAAGTAGTCAGTAGGAAGGAAGAGAGAGGAAGAAGCATTTCATTTACTCCATTTAGTTGTTCATCCTGGTTGTTTTCCCACACACCGCTGTCCCATCCCTAGACGAGAAGCCAAGCCACTGGGATGTATGTAGCTTCTGCCTTCTACCTGTCAGTAATGACAAACTTACCCACTAGACCATCAGGGCACATCATAAATCATATTTTTTGAGTACTTTGTAGTGGCATGATAAAATATTCAAAAACATTAGGGGTTACAAGCAAAATACAAAATGTCTGCTTAGATAGGTTCAAAATCTCTTCAAATGACTTCCTGTGTTCCACAACATTTGAGATAACTGGAACATAAGACTAGGAGCTTCTACCCAACAGGGACTACCCATAGGTAATTAATAGATGTTGAATTAAACTAATTTCCAGTCTGCAAGTTTGGTAGGTACTGATTAGTGGCTCCAGGCTTTCTAGTTCAGAAACAAAACCAATGAAGACAAAAACCCAGAAATGTTAATGGTATGTACTGAGGACAATTTTGTCCAAAGACCCTCCTAGTGACTGAGACGACAGAGAGCTAGGAGTCGCACATTGGATTTTCACTGAAGACAATTCCTTCCATACTAATGCCTGTTGGGCTTTCTCCAGTGGAATTTCCATAAATAAGCACTATTTACTTCAAAGTTTAGTAATTATGAAGTCTAAGAAAATTTGTCTCCTTCAAATTGATGTTGTGTCAGTTCCAGAAAGTAAATGGAGAAAATTAATGAGAGAAAAAGGGGCGCTCTCATACTGAAATAAATACAAACTACATTATATCAGTCTAGTAAGCTTCACAATCCCAAAATATTTCTTTGAAAACACAGTGAATGGCATCTTACCAATTTCATTGTTAAGTAATCACATCAGCTACTCAGTAACTGAACACAGACTCACCGCATAACTCAAATAATGGATACATTTAGAAATGTGCATCTGGTCTTACAATTCCTTTTCTTCCTTTTCACATAGGCTATTCAAACTGGTAGGATCACCAATATGAACACAAAATAACGTGCTAACAAAAAGTAAACAAGAATCTGTGCTTCACACCCAGATATTTCAGTCCACTGAGTGGCTGAATAAAACAAGCTAAGCTTTGCCACTGACACCTCCTTAACAGTACCAGCAAACTCATCGGCATAATAACTGGGCAAAAAGCACCATGAAATGAGTATAGAGAGACTACACTACAGAAACAACTTCTAAGACACGCTGCTGTACTGTAACCTTATGGTTGATCTGAAGTAAGAGTTTATCTACTTAGGTCTGGGTCATGCTTACTCTTAACATGTGAAGGCTTAGGATTCAGTATTAATGTGATAGTCATGAAGTGTAAACACCGCCAAAATTAAAAAAAAAAAAAAAAAACCCTAACATTCTTTCTAATCAAATATAAAGCATGAAATCACATTTTCTAAATATCGGTCCTACAAGGATGTGGTTTTTAAGAGACATAACCTAGATATACCAACCCTAAACATTTAACATCAAGTCACTCACTGGAGCCACTAGGCGGGGATACTTAACAGAGAAGGGTTTTGAATAGGAGCTAAGCAGGGTTGGAATGCTTTTGGCTCTCTGCCCCTTCAGTCCCCTGTTGCGTATCTTTACTGGCAGATTAATGTTGTTATTGTTCTTCAACTCTAGTCAAGTAGGCTCCCAAAATGAAAAGTTTGCATTTAACTTTTTAAATATAGATGGTCTACGTTCTTTGGTTGCTTGATTTTAAGAATGACATAAAATTAAAAGATATTTCAAGCACCATCTGTACTCTTGCAACAACATGCAGTAATTCTTTGATTGTCTTATTTCATGTACGTGTTTTAAATCTATATTATCCTTTATGATTACTGCAGTTGGTATTTTCTTATTTTTTGCAGCCTTCCCTTGCCTACATATATACTTAGAAATCAGGCTAGATTTCCCCGCCTCTTTATGTCATTCCTATTTCAATTTTCCATTATCATAGAACTGTTGACAAAAGTCATTTAGTTACTTTTCCTTTCATATCCTACAAATTCAATGTGATAATCCTTTATGAGAACAGAGAAATGCAATTCTAAAAAAGTTTATTAAAATTTATTTGATCAATCCAATCTTTCAAATATGAGGACAGTTATAAATGCTGTCACTCTATAAAACAGAAACTCCAATGGCATTAACTATCTCTCAGCAGTAACTGTGGTGGAGTAAGAAAGATGAAACGGCAGGTGCAGGCAGGATCTGTCAACAAAGACAGGACTAGAAATGCGCGAGTGCACCAGGGTCATCTAGCCATCTGCTCAGCACGGAAGGAATGAAAATAGAGCAATGAACTAAGGCATTCATTTTCAAAGTCCTGATTTGTTAACAAGATCTGTGCAACGAACTCTTCTGCACTACTGCGGTTCAATGATGCCCTTCAAGGAAAAAAATAAATAATTATACATAATCCACTGCAAACCACCTGTCATACTCCACTGGGATATGCTGGATGATTTTTCTAGTAAATATCTGCACTCCAAAAATCTTTTACTTGCCATAAACAAAAGATACAGTAAAAGGAAAGACAGTGAAAAACAATGTGCACTCAATTCACAATAGCCATGAAAACAACCTAAATGCCCATCAATAGAAGACTAGATAAAGAAGCTATGATATATATACTCAATAGAATTCTATGCAGGTACTGAAAAAAAATTGAAGAATTGTGCCCTTTGCCAACAATCTGGATGGAACTGGAAGGGACCATGTTACGTGAAATAAGTCAGGAAGAAAGAGAGAAATGCAGTATGGTTTCTCATATGTGAAATATGAAATGAAACAAACAGATAAACACCAGCAGACATTAACAGGACACAAGATGGTGGTTGTCAGGGAGGTGGGAGGGGAAATGAAAGGTCTCAGAGAGGAAAGGTGATGGAAAGAAACACTGGAACTCTGGTGTGGGTATGGTGTGAAATATAGACTGAGATGCAAATTCGGTCTCCTAAAATGAATATAACATTGTGAACAAAAATAATAAATTAAAAAAGAGACTAACTTTAAAAAAAATAAAAATAAAACCAATGTGTACAATATTAATTTTTTGTCCATATTTTCAAAGACAGACACGTTGATCATTTTTAAGGGATCCACAAGTTGTTGTTAACAGTTAGTACTTTAAGGAAGGAACTGGAAAGAATTTCATTAAGTATTTTTCCTGTACTCTAACCTTTGGATCATATGTAAGTATTAAATTTTTGTTTCCATTTTATACAGTTTAATAAAGAGCATTTGGGTCATAATATTAAGAGGCACAGCAATTTGATTCCAAGTCATTTTCAGGATTCTCATATATGGAAACACTATAATTTATTCAATGACACTGACATCACTGAACATTTTAATTAGAAATCAAGTTTTCTTTTCAGTTTTTTGTTTGTATAAATCAATTTCTGTTGAAAACACCAGCACTACAACACAATTATCACTGTAAACAAACTGTTGCCTCCATTTTATCTTCCCGAGGGCTGTGAGAAATGGGTCAAAAGTCACAGAGATGTTGAGGTAATATATTCCACACACTAAACTCCTCCTTTTCAGGACACGGACTCCGCACACTACCACCACCAGAGGAACAAAGTATCTACTAATTACATTCTCCTGGACAATGGAAATGCTCCTTTTCATCTTCATGAATATGATAAGAGAAAGAAATCCTTCACTATTGTTTTGAATACCTGTGAAGTTTAAATAATTTTTTAATTTTATTTCCCTGAAAACAAGTAGGCTTTTATGCTATCTTTATAATTATCAGAACAGTCCAATTTTTAAGCACTTAGTATTTAATATTAAAGGACAACCTAGAATACACATTCCTGAAAACTGAGACTATTCTGCCAAGAGTTACTGCAAAGTATTACAAGGTCTTACAAAAATATCTTTTATGAAAATTGAAGATAGTTGGTATAAAAAAAAAAAACCTACTTTTTTTATCTTAGTTTAATCAAAAATCTGAAGGATATTAAAGCCATGTGTTAACTACAGTCAAACTTAGAAGGAATCTCTAAAATCCATGATAGTTTTCATTCCAAGGATTTATAACAGACGGTGTTTTTTTCAAATTCAACATAGGGACTAATAGCTCCAGTATGTTTCTGAAGATATTAAGCAACAGCTCCTTCAAATTCCTTCTCTCAGAATTCTGGCCCACAGAACCCCAAACACTGTTAAGTTGATGTCACTTCTTCTCATACTACCTTCATTTTGGCAGAAAGTAAAAGTGAATGGATGTGAGAAATCAGTAGAAATATATAAAGCAATCCATCTGCCAGCCTGCTGTTAGCACTTATCCTGCAAATACTAGTCCCACAGCCACTGTTTCTCAGCACCTCAGGCCTACACTCTGCCAGTCTTCCCCAGATTAGTATTCAGGGAGTTCCCTGACTTAAAAAGGGTCCATGATAAATCACTTGTTAAAACACATTCAGTGATAAAGGCACATTACTGTCCCATCCTTACCACAGCCTGGGGCTGCAAGGGCTTTACAAGTAAAACTCTCTTTGCAGGTGGGAAAACTATAGCTCATATAACTGCTCCATACAAAATTAGAATTCTAACACAGGTCTGTGTGGTTGGGTTGAGTGTTTGTTTACTTGCATTCAAATTAGACATCAAAAAACTTATTAAGGAAGAAAGTATCATGGAGATGGCACAATGAAGAAATGTACTTCTAACAAAGTTTCGAAAATAAAACATAGGCTTGCTTTCTCCAGGCTTTGATTTTTTAATAAAATCTTTTTTCAGTCCTCTTATGTGGTATCCCAAACAAGAAGTTTAAGAAGGTCTGTTTCCCCTTGTAAGCTGCATGTTTAGTGCTTTCTTATGCCTATCTAGGATGAGAGATGAGATTCCCATAACTCTCTAAGGGCAAAGGCAGCATTTTCCTCTGTCTCCACCAATCCTACCCTCCTCTCTATTTCACCATGATTAGTCCATTGAACTGATCCATCATCACTGGGAAAAGACACAAGATTTTCCCTAGACTAGCCAAGCACACCACTAGGCTGTGGTCAATTCCTCAAACTGGAATTTGGAAAGAAAGATGCAGTTGGAACACAATTCACAACCATCACGTAACTAACCAGTCCTCACTGTGACTCCTACAAAGCTCCTTATATATCTAACTTGATTTATTTTTTTCACTGCAGTTTTAAGGATCTGTAATTCCATTTTCTATTAGTTATGTACTAGCTCCATCGCACAGTTAGTTTAAAAAATAAGAGGGAAAGGCAAAATTCCAGTCAGAGTATAGCTAATCTTTGAACTTAGTTCCTTCACTACTGCATAATAGAGATTCCCTTATACATGAGGAAAAGAAAATTCAGCTGAATTACATACAGTTAAGAGTTACAAGACAAGGTATATTTTTATCTAAGTGTCTACCACCTCCATGACCTTATGTGGCCTACCATGAGTAATTCCAACAGCAATCCTACGCAGATCACAGAACCTCAGTAACTACTGTTATATTTCTAATTAAGCATTCTGAAGGGAAAATCAAGATACAATAATTTTATAAAGCTAACTTGCTATTACACATGAAACATAAAGCATGCTAAACTATTCTCCCTTAATGTTTTTTAACCTTTTCCTAAAGATTATAAAATAATAATAGTTAAGCATATGTATATGTATACAACCCTCATACCCTGCTACCTAAAATATTAATATCAGTGATTATAAAATAATCACCCAATATTAAGATATCATTTCTTTATTATTCTAATGTTATTCTAGTTCTAAGTTGAAACTTCCCCTTATTAATCATTTATTCATTGGTCTTATGTTAAGAATAAAAATATCAAACAATAAGAGAAACAAAACCATCCTAAAAGTCACACTCAGCATTATAATCAAGAAGGCATGTAAGTTCTCCCTTAAAGGGAGTACTTGGGGAAAATACAAACCGCTCAATAAAAATGAAAAAAATATTGCCTGGCAAGATTTGCTATAAGCACTAAGTATTAAAGAAGGTGCCACAAATAATTAGTGCTCTAAGCTACACTGCTGGACAACATCCCTCCAGAAAATCTAGAGCATCCACAGGGCACATTCATTTTGCCTTCCTCTCATTTTAAAAAGAGAAAAAAAAATACTAAGGACATAGTTTGTAGGAATAAAAGTATAGTATATTGAAAGTAACAAATAAGGCTAAAGCATTCCACCTCTAAGTTATATCAGACTTTTTTAGGGTCTTCCTAGCAGGGACATTATTCCTCTTTGACTTGACTAACTCTGATACTGCTAATTACAAAGGTTAAAACAGCAAGAGTAATTATTCTTTACTCTTTCATTATTCTCTGATATTTAAATATCAAATCTTTCTTGAGCTATTACCTTCATTACCTTCAGCTTTAAGCTTAAGATGAGGCCTGGTGCTGACAGAGAGTAGCCCTGTGAGGAATCTCCAGGCTACACTTCTAACTAGCAACTCCAAAAAAGAGGTGTGCTCACCCTTCCTTTCACCTTGCACAAAGCAGGAGAATAGATTGTGGAACCACAGACTTATAATTACAGCCACTGACCTCAGTCAAATCCCATTAAAACGTTCTTTTGATTCAAAGGGATCATATCAAATGATCCAGCACACCCGTTTCAAATGGGCATCGACATTGGCTGGCATGCCTAATTTAAGAAGTCCTAATTCAGCACACCCTGGTAGCTCAGGTGTTAAGCCCACACCTGGTGCAGCCCACATATTGCCCAAAAGTGTGGGAAAGAATGAGAACCTCTGGGCAACTAAGGCTATCAACTCTCGGCACCCAGAGTCGGCTGATTCTCCTATCACCACTCTCTTCCTTTGAGAGGCTGGCCAGCCTGCTGCCCACACAGATCTCCAGGGGATCTTCCCACTACTCTCCTTTGTGGACCACCACTGGCCAGAAAACACGCTCCAGACATCCTACCTCCTCTCCAAACACCTATCTATGATAGAGCTTTTTAGGGAATTCTTTACTATAAATAGTGAAAGCTATGGAAAAAATAAAAGAAATGGTTAAATAAAATTCCCAAAGCCTCAGCTGATGCAATAAAATTTAGCCCAATAATAGCCCAATAATCACAAAAACATGTCAATGTAGGTCACCCTCAACTTGATTATAATTCAGACTGATAATTCAGAAACTCCTTCTCTCTTTTTTTTAAAGGTCAGGTACAAGCAGGAATGAAGGAAAGAAGGCAGACAGGCAGGAATAGAGAAGAGAAAGAAGCATTTGTTCATTTTAATTTACTTGTAGATTGTCTCCTGCAACCCCCAGGTTTCGAGCCCAGATCCTTGACATGTACATGGACTATGCCCAGCAACTTACTCGCTAAGCCACCAGGCCATGCCTCCCTTGCTCCTTAAAATGAGGAAGAAAGTAGAAAGGCTTTGGAAATTATTTCCCTGCTTAATCAAAGAACAAGGTAGAAACTTAAGAGATAAAAAAAAATGGTTGCTCTAGTTGCTAAAAACAATTCATGTGTAGGTTTAGCAACAGAACAGAATACAAGTGCACTGATTTTAGAAATCCAAATAAAACAAGTTCCAGACAGAATCTGGGGCCATGTGATGGTGGTGACAACTTACATGAACAGGATTATTCTGAATCCTCAGGAATATTAAAAATGATCCCAAAATGATCCAGTTAGCTGGCACCAATATAATTTACCACCACCAAAGAGGTGAGTCCAGAAGGATAGAAGGCACTGGGTGGTACAACCTTCTGCTACCAAGTCCAGCCTCATCACCCTCACTTTATACATCATCCTGACTCCTCTGGTCTGAGAAAAGGAGTTAACAGAGAACAGAAAACAGCTTCTCTCGACCATGCACCATCAGAGAGATGGCCTGAAGTAATACATATAAATCTATGAACTATCAATGCTGGCTATTATTGCTATTAAACTATATGAAAATAGTAGCTTAAAAAACATTGATTGTTTTCACTATAGTATATAAGTCACTCAAAGAAGCCAGTTTACTTTTTCTTATGGTTCTGACAAATTAAAGCCCCAAATAACTAATACCTTTATTTTAGGTTAGAAATTAAACATCATATAAACATATACCTAGCTTCATTCAAATCCCATAATCCAGCAAATTTAAGCTTTAACAATAAATGAAAATAGGCTCCCTAGTCTGAAAACTCAAACCCTAGATAACCCTCCTGCAGAAACAATATATACCAATCAACTCATTTCCTACTACAGTACTCAGAAGTCTCAGATTTTCTGAATGCTACAACTCAATATGTTATGAGAATAAAAGAATCATAATGTGAATGTTTTCCTTCTTAGTATCTCTTCTAGATATACAACTGTTAACTCTCCATTTAGATCTCCTAAAGATAGGCCTTTGTATGATTCTTTTTCTCTACTACCCTTTAAGCTCGATGAACAATGCAGAGTCACTCATCAGCACAATAGCAGGGCCTAGGAAAGAGAAATAAAGTAGAAGTAAAAAAGAAACAAATGCAGAACCCCTGTGCTCATGAAGTTCATATTATATATGCCATTTCAAACACTTAAAATGAGACAGCCAAGAATGTAAAATGAGCAATGTGCAGAACTGTCTACATTTTCTGTCTTTCACATGCCATAAGAATAGAGATACAGAGAAATACTAGTAGTGTGTGATCTAAAGCATGTTAAAATTATATCCTAGAGACTAACTGTTAAAATGATTTCTGATTGTTTTAATAAAGACTTTCCAAGATTAGAGGTTTTTTTTTTTTGAAAGGATGCAGCCTGATTTAAGAAATATCAAATTCAATTTTAGAGAAGGATTGAAACATAAAATAGAAAGTACCTATATCACAGTTCTTGTATGCAAGACAATTTAATAGCTGAAATCCCTTCAAGATTAAAGGGAAATCAGTTTCAAAATTCTATCATCTCTTTTTAAACTTATTCAAACGTTTGAGGATTCAAATGTCAGAACGCTTTAAAATTAGACAGTGAAGTAACACTCCTAGAGTTCATAAGAGAATATTCCCAGCTCTGCCGTGCAATTTTCCAACTTTCTGGCATAACATGTTAATAGATTATTACCTAAAATTAATGCAAAATAAGAGATATCATTTGGCAGTCATCAACTATTATTACCTTTCCTTCTAGGAAAATAACATTATTTATCGTGCTATAGAAAATTTATCATGCTATAGAAAAGTCTCTAACATCACACATACTGTCATAAATACACTACCTGCTGGTGGTGTATGTTAGATATGACTGTCCCCAAGACAATGATTCTTTTTTACTCAAGAAAATCAGTACAGTAAATAACTTTTCTTTCCTTCGAGACAATCACAGTGCTTGAGGCTGCTGCAACACAAAAACAAAATATCTTCACAAATGTCTCCAAACAGTCAAGCTGAAAATCTAAGCCAAAGTTTCATTTAACAGGCTGTCAATTTTTTTATGTGAAGCTAATGAATGCAGTGGCAAACAAATCCATCAAACCTAACATCAAAACAACTGCACTTCATCCCACCAAACGGAAAAATGAAATATAACCTGCAGGCCAGCTCTTTGATCCAACCTAGCCAGGAAGGAGACCTATGAATGCCACCACAGCTGCTGCACGAAAGTCACCGTGGACTCCATTTCAACAAATAAAGAAAGAATACTCCAGAAATTAAAAACATGCATCTTGAATATGCACCAATATCTTATTTCTATTGCTAAGTTATCTGCTACATATTTTAAAGAGAGGGAGAGGGAGGGAAAAAGGGAGTGAGGGAAAGAAGAAACACCTTCATTCATTTAATTGTTTACTTTGGTCCACCCCCCACCCCAGTTTTGAATCTGGGCCCCTGTGTTTCAAATGGTTCAAACTCCAGACATGTCACCCATTTAAGTCACAGTGTTAGATTTTTTTTTTTAATTTTTACCAGAAAAAAATATATTTAGCATTTCACTCTAGATTACTCCCATATGCAAAGCTATAAAGATGCTTAAAATAAATAACCTGATGCTACGTTCCACTCCTACTACAGCTTTGCGAGTGGTGGTTTATTGAAAAGTCCTTCTCTCTCTAATGCTCCCTTGAAGACCAAGAAAACACACCTTTCTCCTCCACACAAATGTAGCACAGCCCTATGGCAGAGGAGTCACTCACTGAGCACCTAACAAATCTGACTTCTGCCTGGGTCAGTAGGTTACCTAGAAGACTTCTTTTAATTCTCTACAATAAAACTATCTCTGGTTAATGAAAGGGAAGGTGTATGACATAATTGCATGTTGATTAGGCAAGCCCCCTTAGCAAAAGGCCCTTTTAAGCATCATGCAGCATTTGGTTATACAGACGATTTTTCGACATTATGGTGCTGTGAAAGCAATACACATTCAGTAGAAATCACACTTAAAATTTCTCTAATTCTAATCTTTTCCCAGGTCAATGATATTCCATACAATGCTCACTCATGATACTATGGAGCAGCTCCCAGTCAGACACACAATCATGAGGGTAAATACCTTCCTTCCCATTTTCAGTGAACTGCTATTCACCTTCAAAACATTATTCAATAAATTACATGAAATAGACAACAATTCATTACAAAATCAACTTGGAGCTAGATGACTTTGCTCAACTGTAAAATAATGTAAATGTTCTGATCCTGTTTAAGGCGGTTTAGTAAGATATGATTTTCAGTAGCGTAGGTATGTTAAGTGTGTTTTCCATTTACAACATTTTCAGCTTATGATGGGCTTACCCATTATAGCTCCATAGAAAGTCAGGAAACATCTATACCATATTTTGCAGATCAAGGCAAAAGAGAGCTGAATAATTGCCACTAAAGAGAAGAAAACAAGAGGAATAGTACAGTCCTGGGCAGTAGCGAAGACTTTTAAGAACATGGATAGTCCAGGTAAGAATCTATCAGGGTTGTGAGATCAATATCCCGTCACTCTCATCTATAACTGTCTTCCGCAGATCTCATCCACACTCTACATGCGCACACACAGCGCTATAAGAGAGATGAGGTAGTTTGGGTAGATAATATAAAAAGCCCACCTGGATTAAGTGCTAAAAAACAGGGAATAAAGCAAAGTGCTTCAGGGCTCTGTAGGAGTCAGCATGACGACAGAGGACAAGACCAAAATGAAGAACCACCAGGGCACCCCTTTTGACAGCCGCTTTCCCAATCAGAACCAGACCAAGAACTGCTGGCAGAACTACCTGGACTTGCATTGATATCAAAAGGCAATGAGCACCAAAGGGAGTCACCTCTGTGTGCCAACAGTGTAGAGAATCTCCAAGTCCCTCGGCCTGTAAACCGAACATCGGCCTTGAACAACTGCTGGGCAGAAGGTGTATTTCCTGGGAAAATTAAAAGTGGTTCCACCTCATCTCTCCTCCATCCTCTGTCCTTCCCAGGGTGTAAAGGTAACTAGGTACATGGTGACCCCACCCTACAATCCTGAACCATGGTCTAACAAAGGGAATAGTCATTAGAAAAATGCAACCAAAACAACAAGAGGGAATATAAACCCAGGTAATAGGGTATCCACAAAACCATAATCATAATTTAGATGACAATGTTAAATCTTCAGAGATTTCCTGAAATGCAGAAGTATTGGTATTTGGGCTTAGCATAAGTAATAGAAGTTCTAATCAATGCTAGGCAATGTTAGCCATGCCTTAAATGTAGGGAAGGATTCTTGAACAAATATCATACACCATTAAGTCAGTAATATACTCAAATGAAATCCATAGAAAACCCCACTCTGATCTTACTACTGAGAAACCAACAGAAGTTAAGTAGTTAAGGACAAAGGAAGCAGTCCTGGAACTCTTCCCAGGGTCAACTTTACTCTTACTTCCGTGTCCTCAACCAAATAGGCTATCCTACAAATGATGAATTCATAGAAACATATATTGTTGTTGGCAAACAGCAAAAAAGAATTATCTGAATAAATGGCATTTCATGCCCATCTGTATTAGACATTTGAAGGGGCTGAAAAGGTCCTTACTACCAAAGCCCACTGGCTTCTGAACAAAGATTACCAATATATCAGTGAAACTGGTAATTTCAAAACCCAGTGCTTCTCTCTTTTGAATTAAAAAATAGCCCTTTGTAACAATTCTTATCTTATTCTCAGTGAACTACAAGTTTTGGGCTGCAATATGTGAAATATAGTCAGTAGAGACCACACACTCTGCATCACATTAATTAAATAATGCTGTACCAAATATATGTTATTCAGTCCTTTTAAAAACTCAAATCAACCCTGTGACAGGTAAAGCAGATGCCATTCCCCAATGTATCAACTATGAAAAAACAAGCTTTTGTTTTTAGGCATTCCCCCCCGCCCAAAAGCACAACTCATATTATTTATGAATAACTATTTTAATAGTTATTATTTAGAAAAACTAAAGAAGACAAAGAATTAGAACAAAATAACAAATTTGAGCATCTTCAAACTATTTTAAGTGCAATTCACAATTAATCCACTATATGTTACATTTAGCCCCAGCAAAACACAAAATCTAATTACCCAATCACAAGTTTCTTAAGTAGTATATATGCATGGTGCCATGTAGCACACATATGTACACACAATATGTGCAGACAAATGTGGAGATCTATAAATATAAGACACAAAAAAACTCAAGAAAATGCCATCACAGTACATAATAAGAAAACTTATTAATTGAAAATAGCCAAGAAAACTTTGAGTAATATAATTTAAGAAAGTATAAGGATGTTTCAATGAGATATTCAAAATTATATCCACTAGAAGCTTAGTTTCCCATATTTTTTGACAGAAAAACTGAAATTAGTTACGTGACTCAAACATTCATAAATAGCAATGTGTTCATTATTAATTGAATCTGTGGTGGGCAGAATGCTCAACCCCACCCCACACAAAAGAAACCATATCCTGGCATGTGCTGGTGGAGTAGTGGTTGGGTCAATAACCTCTGAAGGACGCAGGCCAGATAACCCGGCCCCTGGGTTCGAGTCCCTGGTGTACGTGTTGGGGCGGGCAGGGAGTCGGGGGAGTGGGGCGGGGGGTTGTGGAACAACTTGTGTGAAAAACTAAGAATAAATGAAGATTCTTCTTTCTTCCTTCCTACTTGTCTTCATTCCTGCCTGCACGTTTCCTTTAAATAAATAAATAAACAAATAACCTAAACAACTATTCCTAATCCCAACAATCTGTGAATGTGTTCTCTTTCATGCAAAAGGAATTTTGCAGAATACTTTCTCTGAAATGTGGGGACCACATACAAGGACCTGAGCGAGGTCCCTGGAAGCAGATCTAGCTGACAGGAAACAGGGAAATGAGAAATTAGTCCAACAACTGTGAGGAACTGACTTCAGTCAATAGCCTGACTGAATAAGGAAATGATTTTTTTTCCCAGTCTCCATTGAGGAATGCAGTTCTGCAAATATCCTGACTTATGGTTGGTAAAACCAATATCAGATCCATAACCTAGAACACTATGAGATAATAAATCACTATTGTTCAAAATCACTAATTTGCTACAGCAGTAACAGAAAACTAATATATCTTTAGAGCAGCATCATCTCACAAAAGCAAGGGAAGGATAGAGACAGCTCCTAAATACATTTCAAACATAAGCAATTAAGACAATTTTGAACTCTGCGACCCAAATGCATTATAGGCATTTAATATTTTGTACCTTGTAGGCTATAAATATTTTGCATTTCATAAAATCTCAGAAAACGTCATATCTCTTGACTAAACTGGAGGATATAAATCACACAGTTTAATACATACACACACATGCTCACATTTTTCCTCCTTAAAACCAATCTATGGGGGTAGGAAAGTATTTCTAGTTTATATAGGAAGAAACAAAAATAACAACAAATGACTTTCCTAATGTTATATGGCTAGTTAGAAATAGAAAACTTGGGCCTCAGATCCCTGCCTTTCCACCACAATGCACTGCTTTTTCAATCCTATAATTCTAGGTTCAGTGAGCACAGATTTCAAAGAGGATATCCAAACTATACTACACACTATACTCGAACTCTGCGTCCATAAAGAAATGTGGAATCACTCTCCCAATGCTGATGTTTTACTTTACCCACAACATTTTAGCCTTGGGGAGAAGCTATTTTGGCTAACACCATGAATACTGAAACCTGTAGTAAACAAGCCCAAGTAATTTTGCTGGTGATTCTGAACAGCTGTGATAGCTGACTTATTATGTCAGTGATTAAAGATACAAACCATAAAATAACACCTTGTTACAACCTCGAGCCTACAACACTTTCAGTGCAGATGCAAACATTAGACTTTTGGAAAAGAACTGAAGTAGCTGGTCAAGGTACATACACTCTTTTCTATTCTTTATTAAGTTTACAGTAATATGTAAAATGTGTAATAGAAAGAAGTCATTCAGTTCTGTTCCTTTCTAAATTACCCCTCACAAATAAAAATTACACAGAATGGGGGGGAAAAAAAGGCTTACTAATAGCAGGAGCTTTCATTTCCTAGATTGCCAAAGGGCTCTACTTTTAATATATTATGTAATTTTCTAAGGACATATGTAAATTAAACCCAGAGTTGTTGTCCCTGAATATATTTCTATCCAAGCTCACCAGGTGATTCCACAAGTAAGTTTTATCCATGTAAAATAAACAATACTTGCTAGTCCCAAGCAGTAGCTAAAATAAGGCCACATAAACTACATACATCATTTTCTACTAAATCTATGTCAATTTTACATGCTCTGTAAAACACATAGTTTCACTTAGAAGCTACCCTCTGCCAATCTGCACCTTTGCCTCAAAAGCCACAAGAAAGGAAGCAACCTAATAAAAGCTACCACCACTTTGAAGATGTCCTCTATTCCACACCACAGGAAGAAATTAATGAAATTTAATAGAAGTTGTTGCTTGTGAATGAAAATACACACAGTATGTGAACTAAATTAAATGTACTGGACTGCAGATACAAAATTTTATGCCAAATTTGACATGAAGATAGATTTCTTGTTAAAATATGCTCTACATTATTGCTTTGAGGAAATTCATTTCTGCACTGAGGGCAGTTTTAATCATTTCTTCTTACTATCTTCCCTCAACCTCTTGTTACAATTTCACCATTTTCCTCTGTAAATAGTTGATTACTAAGCCATGGACTGAACTCTAACATGGAGAGACCCAAGTTTACCTAACACAGAGTCACCAGGAACCACTAGAAAATCTTTCAAAAAATCAACTGGTGGCCTAAAGAGAGAAAGCTAACATCAGCCGCATAAAATTACCTTCAAGGTAAATTGTTCCACATTAATCTCAAGACAAAAATATGTACATGTAGAGAGCAAGCTATAAAAGATAAAATAGTCTATATAAAATAAATATATCTAGACTGAAATAAATTACCATGGTGAAAGGCACACAATATCAGTACAGAATAAAAAAAAAAAAAAATTTCAAGTGAGCTTAGTTTTCCTACTACAATAAACAGAATGCATCTTTAATTTATGCTTGATTTTTGAGGCATAACTTACCAATTTAGCAACTTTTCCATAGTCAATCCATCTGACAGTAGCAAAATTTGTAGATTCTGCACAGTTGAAACCATGATTAAAACCAGCATGGTAGCCATATGGGAAAGTGATCATAAATTCTCCAGCCTCCTGGGTGATCTGCAGGGCAGAAAACACATAATATTTTCCAATTATATGACATTTCAAATTGCGAATACAATTAAAATAGATTTCCTATTTAAAAAATAAGAAAAACATTCCATGGTATCAGCGCTTTTCAGTATAAAAGAAGTTTCCCCAGGTCTTTTACCTACTCTTTCCATCTTTTTTCAGAAAACTTTGAAAAGATTTTTCTAAAAAGGGTGTCGACTTCTGGCAATGTGGTTAAATCATTAAATCCATAATCAAAGATATATTTGATTTGAAAATATCTTTAAGCTTTTCAAATAAATGTTATTTGTATCAACAATCAATGTTTTAATGTTTTATACTTTATTTTAATACTCTAAATATTATATAAGTATTAAGTATTTTAATACTTACTGATATTGCTGAATCTATACAACAGGAAATAGCATAAGTAACATTTTTTGAAGTTAGAGCAAAAAAACTTTGATAATGCATGCTCAATAGGTTTATTATATATCCTCGTTGATGAAGAGTTGTAGTATTAACCAATGATTCTTTCATAACACTTAGAAAACATTAAATTAATATATTCTATTTAATAGCAAAATTGCTACCAAAGAATTCAACTGTATGTACATATGTATCTACAATGTCTAAGTGAGTATATTTTTAAACATAACTTAAATAACTTGAAGGTAGATCTGTGAGAAGACTAAACACACATGAACAATGTATTCATTCCATTCCTTTTTTATTTTTCAGGGAAAAGTGCAAACAGGAATGAAGGCAAGCAAAAGCAGAGAGAGAGGAGACACTCTTATTTTTATTTAGTTGTACACCTTGGTTGTTCCCTGGCCCTGGGATGTATATGAACTGAGTCGGACAAAGGCAACTGACCAAATCGCTACTCCACCAGGACATGCCCCACTCAAATTTTTACATTAAAGACATCTGTTTTTTGATAATCACCAAAACACACAAAATATAGCATGAGTTATAGAAAAATAGTGAAGTCATATTGTCCAGTGTTTTTAAACCTGCCCATTCTGTACTAGATGATCAGATTGATTACTCATTGATTCATTCAGTCACCATGGCCCATTTCAGTCCTAAAATGCTGAGAAGTGAATACATGGGTATGCATGTATGTGTAAACATATGTCAGACACACTATATAAACACAGGTGTACACACTGCAATTCAATTATCATTTTAGGGATACTAAAATGTGTGTGGGAATACTTCCTTTCCAAACAATTCTGGAATTTAGCGCATACCTCTGCTCCCTGTGACACCCCAGCAGGTGTTCTACTGCAATAATCAGGAACTTAGCTGCCACCTGGGAGATAAAGAATGGCTTATCATGTCAACATGTTTCCGGTTCCACCATTCTGGGCCATGTGAGAGCACAGCCTGATTCTCTCCTTTTGTGATCTCACTGAATCTCATAATTTTGCTTGGAAACTAGGCACTTCTTGGTACTGTGATCAAGCAAAACTCATTCTGCTCACCTATTTGCAGCCCTAGAAAGGTGGGAAAGAAGGTAAGACTGCTATCATTTGGATAATTTTACCTTCCCTGCTCCACTGAATCCTACCTATATATATGCCTCTTCTTCTCTACCTAGAAAATTCTTACTTGCCCTTGAAAAAGAGCACTTATTTCCATTGAATAGGACTCTAAATTTTATACCTCTGTATCATTTCTAGAAACACATTGGCCCTGTTTAACCAAAATATATAGCTAACTTAATACCACTAGTACTAAAATAATATGAAAGCACAGATACAGGAAAGAACAAGTCCACTTTAGGAAAGGAAAATGCACATAATCTAAAATCATACACTAGCTATTGGTTAAACATACTTTTTCATACACACACACATATGTATGAATATGCTAAAATATCTTAAAATAATGAAAAAAACTATTACTCCAACAGAGAAACAAATGTCTAATGAGAGGGGATTGAAGTGAGGAGGAGTTACTATGTATAAACCATGCAAAATCTCTCATATAGATTATCTCCTTTCCTTCCCATACTAGATCTATTAAGCAGGTATTGCTATCCCCATTTTCCATAGGAAGATAATGAGGCTTGAAAAATTATGTATTCTGCCTAAGTGACATAATCAGGAACAAACTTGGGAAGGTGAGTTTCAAAGCCTATGCTAGTCTGTGCTATGTTACATGATCATCATCAGAAAATAAGCTCTGTGAGCAGTCATCACACTCCTTCAATAAGGAAAGGCAAGTGGTAGTAGTTCATGTAAAAATGCCCTCTAAGTCATCAGTGTCTTACCCTCTGAGAACTAACATTCACTCTGCCACCACTTCCCACAGAAGTCACTAATATCCCATCTTCAAAGGACCAGATGAGAGACTGCTGCATCTAGTGATATATCTTCTGTCTTGGGAGACTCTGCTCTGTGCATTATCCTCAGCCTTCTTATTCCAACTTACATCTAAATGCCTTAAAAAGCTTATGCTAATCATCTGAAATACTCATTGATAATGTCTGAAGCTGAAAAACCCAGTGCCAAGAAGTGCAAGTAAGATGAAATCCCATAGCAGTGGCCTCTGCCCACTGTACCAACAACAGTGCTACAGTCCATCACCAGCTCCTCTCCACACCTATGGGTGTCCCATTAGTGCTCATCTTAGAGGCATACTTTCTGTTGTAGTTAAAAGTACATAAGTAAACAGTGGTCAGAGCATCCTCATCACACAAGATAAGTAGCCTCATGCATAACTGCTGCAGAGATTGTCTATGAGTAAGCCAGGACAACATCAAAATTGAGAATGATTCTTGGTCTTTAGAAAAAATTCTACTCTGAGCAAAGTTAACAGCTATGGAGGGAGAGGAGCACTTTAAGGGCTGAGATTAAGTAGAGGTAAGATTTAGTCACAAATAAGAAGCTTCTAAGATGGAAAACAGTGAGGAGTATGGGAAAAGTCAAATAAAAAATGAAGAAGAGAGTAGAGCTATTTTTTAATGTTTCTGCAAGCAGCTAAGTATTTAATCCTCCTCCAGCTGAGAGAGAGCTTTTTATTTATCTGGTCAAAAGCTTTTTTCATTTCAGCTTCTTCACATAAAAATGTTCATACGCTGTAATAATTCTGACCCAATAACTATTCCTTGAATGTGAAGACAGAGGGATCTAGCTTGTACTGAGTTTTACAAAACTTAATCTTCAAAAATATTCCAAAGAAGCAAAATCTGATTATGAAATCAGGCAATTTTATTCATAATCAAACCTCATTTTTTTATTATGAAATCTCTAGTAAATGTATCTTGAAATAAAAGTAATTTTAAATTAGTATTTAGTATTTAGATGAATGCATTTTTCTCCTCACATCCTAAATATTCAACTTGAAGTAAAAAATATATTAGCTTGCATTAATTTATGTTAAATATAAATGCTATACACAAATTAAGTTACACACAGATAGAGACTGAAGCTAACATACCTTGTCAAAGGGAATGCCATACTTCTTCAATACTGAAGGGGAGATCAGAGTCATCTTGTGGCGAAGAAATGCATCACATCCTTGAGAACTGCTTGGGAAAAAACCTGAATAGAAACAATAAATAGAAACACTAATATGTTAATTAAGATAAAACATCAGATTTTTTTAAACTTATATTTCAGTATTATTGTAGATGATAGTTTTATACAAATATAGACCAACTCCAGAATCAATCTTACTACTAAAAATTAAGAGGGAAAATTCTTTAAAATTAAGGGATACATATTTGATCACCAAAGGTCGACCTGTTTAACCAAAAATATCTACCAAACATGGTCTTTATAACATATAAAATTACTAAGCCTTACAAATGTCAATGTTCCACAAACTGGTAATCTATCTGTCTAACATCTGATACATAGACAAAACATTAAGGGAGGTTTGGAGAGGTAAACATAATATGTGAAGACAGGCATCTCTCATTTTAGACACCGAGAAGTAATTATTCTAGAGAACTTGTCCCAACAATAGACACAGAGCAGCTTCCCACTTTTGTTTGCTTCTTCATTTTAAGAGTTAACCTCTATTAATTTCCAGAAGTTGGCTTCCTGGCCAGCACCTAGTCAAATGCTTAGAAACCTGTCACCCCAGCCTGTGTAGAAGAAGTGTTTTGAGGCTTTTAAATGAGGAAGCTAAACATGCAACAACCCTTTTGTTCAACAGTGTGTGATGCACCAAAACATTCTTTTCTTTCCATTGCTGACTTCAATCCTGCAGTTGTCTGAGGCAGACTCTCATTAGCTCAGCTATGCAAATGAGAAGAAAAGAAACGTGCTTGATGCACTGCTCTGCACCTTCTTCTCGCAGGGAAACAGCCACCCTGAAGAGAGTGGGAAAAGCAAGAAAAGACCCACAGAAAGACAGGAAAATCACAAAAGAACTCAACAAGACAGTCAAACTGGCCAGGAAAACATGTGCAAAGTAGGAAGAAGCAAGGATGCTATTTAGCTCCTCCACTGCCAAAACGATGAAGAAGCCCCTGGAAATGTTACTAACTCTGAGACTCATTACACGCAAATAACTCAAGAATGTGAATGGTTTGATCAAAGAATTACTAGTACTCACGAACTAATCATGAACCATTTTAACCTCATGAAAGTATCTCACAGGAATACTTTCATAGTAAGTAAGCTTTTATTTATGCCACCATGGAATATGTGAAGCCACAGATATTGAAAAGAGAGATATTAGGAAATAAGAAACAGCCTCCAAGTGCACCCTGGTGGAATAGAAGCTAGGTCAATCGCCTGCCTCCAAAGGAGTACAAGGCCACATACCCCGGGGTTTGAGTCTTGTGTTCAGTGGGAAAAGCTAAATTTAAAAAAATAAAATGTTTTTTCCACCTGAAAGAAAAAAAGAAACAAACTACCTCCAAAATGAACTGTGTTCAGCTTAAGAATCTGCACCTGAACTGTTAAAAAGAAAACTAAACACGTCAATGGAAGAAACAGAAACACTAACATCCTTTACAACAGATGAAAATGAGAGAAAGAATTTTGCTCTATG
Organism: Solenodon paradoxus; assembly: GCA_004363575.1. Classification (NCBI taxonomy): domain Eukaryota; kingdom Metazoa; phylum Chordata; class Mammalia; order Eulipotyphla; family Solenodontidae; genus Solenodon; species Solenodon paradoxus. The sequence goes on along the minus strand of RJWH01000688.1, from coordinate 463,798 downwards.
TGTTTACATGATGCAGCCATATTAACATATGGTTAATATCCATAATATATAAACAGAAGCTAAGCATTACATCAAATAAGCAATCCCATTAAAAATTACAAATGTTAATAAATGAAAATAATGGCCATATCCATGCATAAGATATCACGAACCCTATGACACAGCGAGGAAAGTACCATAGGGTGGTCTATAACCACACAACCCACAGAAACAGATTAATAATACAATTCAAATGGCTCTATCAAACTTTTCAAATCTGTAACTTTGTGTAGTGCTAAATGAATTAAGTTTTAAATTAAAATCAATGAAGAAAGAGGAGTCTATTTAATTTTCTTTTGATATGGATTTGTAATCAGGACTTGAACAATGTAGTGACTGGTCATAAGTTAATTTAAATTGGAAAACCACTGAAGGAAGGTAATTTGCAGTATATTAAGAACTTAACATTGGTTCAGAATTTATATTTACAACAGGCTATCAAAATTGTATTTTACATCACCCTGGACATAAATTGGACAAATTATGTAGAAGGCTTATGTCTTGAGATGAATTTTACCTCAAAATACCTACAGCAGTACATAGCTCATACTCAGTCTCATTCCACAGTCCATGAAAACTATATTTTTCAACATATAAGCAAGCCAACATAACCAGAACACTACTAGATACAAAATAATAATGTTTTTAAAAGACTCAGAACTATGCTGCTTGAGAAATGTAGTCTTCCATAATAAATGAGAAAAAACAGCTTTGAAATAGCTAGTAGGAAAAATAATAATAGTTTTTGCAGAAAAGATAACATTCTACTACAAAATTCTGCTCCAAAATCAGGTTTTGAAAGTCATAAAATAAATAAAAAGTTATATATTAAAATTTCTGCAAGTGAATTATTTAAAACAAAGCTTCAGAACCATTTTGTCTATTCTAATATTTACTTTCTTGTTCTTTCTTAAAAGTTTTATACAATCTATTTGTAAGAACTCTTCTCTAAAAGTTGTATATTAATGTTACTCCTGCAACATTCTATAAGTCTTTCCAAATAACACAAGTAACACAATGGGACTCTCAACACTTTCACAGTTTTAAAGGAAACATTTTTACACACATCCCTCAATTATCTATCAGCTAGTACCCCACTGCCATACCTCACACAACCCTAGGTTACCAGATAATATGCCAGGCACAGAAATCACAGAATAAACCTGACACATCTTTCTTCATCATCTACTTTTGTTAAGTACATCCACTATGTTGTCACTTGGTGTATTTTTACATTAAAAATAAATTAATTAGAGGAACAAAACACAAATTTTGCACGAACATTGAGTGTGGTAGGGTTTCACTCTGCTCTCCTATGGGGATATTTTGTAAAACCGTTGTTAGAGACATCCTACTGAGGTGCTAACTCTGTGGTGAGAATTGGTAAATCTTAGTCAATTCCCTCTTACATGCAATTAACATACAAGCACCAGTTTCTTGCTCCTCTTTACATTACTAAAAACAAATTATATTAGTTGGTAGTAAATAACAGAGTTAAGTTTTAAACCAAAGAGTTAATTGTTTGAATTTTTTGAAACCCACCTCACCTTGTCCACATGGCCTATGTGACAAAACAGTAGGGATATGGATTTCAAACAAAACTCCAGTTTTCACATAGCTTTGACTAGTTCCATAGTCTCTTCTCATTTCCCCATCGGAATGATTTCTCATTGAGTTCTACCCTTCCCAGCTTTATTGAGATATAATTGATACATAACACTGTCTACATTTAAGATATACATTCAACACATATATTGTGTTACCTGGCAAAGTGGAAAGACTTAACAACTACATATACCTATAACTTGGTGAAATAATTACTACGATAAGTTTAGTCAACATATTCATCACCTCATATGCTGTAATTTGTGTGTGTGATGAAAACTTTTAAAAACTCTTAACTTTCAAATATTCAATAGTGTTAACTACAGTCACTATATGCTGTACTGTACATCCTCAAAACTTCATAAATATTTTTTAAATCATTTTTATTTAGTTGTTTACATTAGTGGTTCCCCCTAGACCCAGAATGTGAACCCAGCTCCTTAGGATGTATGCTAACTGTGCTCCTTCAGAGGCAGCAAAGCTAACCGTGACTCCACCAGGGCACATCAACTTCATTCATCTTCTAACCGAAAGCTATTACTATTGGACTACCATCACTATTTCCCTCCAAGAGATCATTAAATATTTTTCATTGTTTCAGAAAGAGTGGATGTGCTCTAAAAATAATGTTCTCGCCTTCACATAAAAATTTTTCTAAATTAACTGGTTTTCATTTCCCTATATATTATTTTTTTTTTAGTTTTATAATACATTTTTTGAGGTACCATCACTTTAAAACTCTATATAATAATATATTATTTATTATTAACTAAGGAATTCTTTTTAAACTCCACTCTCTATAATAAACACAAACACGTACTGTCTCTAACAAATCACCAAAGATTCAGCTTTGGAAAAATATTTAAAATTCAAACCTTAGTAACACTTAGAATAGTAACTATACTAATTCTAGTTGGATAATTTTGAAATGTTATTACTTAGGAAAGAAATGAAAAAGAGAAGGGAGGTGTACTCTAGAGGCCTAATAGATAAGGTTACCAGGCGTAGTCCACACACATGCCAAGAACCCAGGTTAGAGACCCAGGGCCAAGGGAACAACCAAGACGAACAACTAAATTAAAATAAATGACTGTTTCTTCCTCCTCTTACTTTCTGCTTGGCTACTTGTCTTCATTCCTGCCTGCACCTTTCTTTTAAAAAAAAAAAAGGGGGGGGGGGCGCAAGGGAAGGAGGAGAAAAGATGGAGAAATCAAATGTAAAATACAGCTACACTACCAGTAATTTTTTATTGAGACAAAGTCATCTAAATATAACTGAAATTTACTGAAGTATGCTTTGCCAGTTCTTCTAATGGCTTCTACAATGTTCATATGACTCCTAAAAATATGGGGCCTAAAAATTACAGCAAGCATACAAACAACTACTAAGGAAGAGAATGGAGACATGGAAGAACTACTCCTGTGGGAAATATTTTTAGACAGATCTGTTTGATTTACACATAAAATTTGTTCACAAGTTTATTAATGAAAAGAACAAATGAGCTACATTATGTGGAGAGAAACCTGGTGATTTTTTACCTACATCCCTCTTTAAGACGTCAACATTAGAGGTTTCTGTACTTCATACCACTCATGTGACAGTGACTCAGGATTGGGTAGAAGATGACCACCCTGAAGTTTCATTCAGTCAAAGTGTCCCACAATCTATCACCATATCTACTGATAGAGATGTAGCTCCATGGAGCTCTCTCCCGGAGGACAGCCAGGAGAAATTGATACTGATCATGGTATCAAGACAAATGGTGGTTCTCCTACACAATTATTTATTTTTATTTCCTAAACATAGTGTGATGGGCGTTTTGTAATGGGGACTTCTTTTAAGCATTTTAGGCACCAACAGATCACAGTCAAACTAACCAGAGTTTTTCTGGCTACAACAACAATCGGTAAGAATCAAAGAATTCTTCATTTTCTCCGACTAGTTGGCACTTGAGTCCTGAACTCTTCCTCTCCTTTCCCTAAAATCACTTCTCAGAACTATCTTTCAGGCCACATTCAAATTATACTAGTTTGGCACATGTTGTGTATTATTGTCCAAGGTCTAAAGTCAAACTAGGAACATGGCTGAGTATAAAATATTCAAGTACATTTCAATACAGAGTGTGATATCACTGACAACAAATCATGGGGAAATTAAGTTCAAAGACTGTTTCACCATTCTTAATGAAACTCAACTAATTATTCAATGAAAATGAAAATAAACATAGACTGACATACTACATATTGATCTCCATGACAAAGGCATGAGTTAGACAGGAAGGCTGAGAATTTAACACTGGACTTGTTCATATTTTATGACTTAGGGGCCTCCTAAAATCGATTATTTATACTCAGGGGAATTTTATTTATTAGTCTTTCAACTTCAGGTATTGTAATATAATATTTTTCAGACCATCACCTAAATGAATAATTAAGGGAATAACATCATTTTGAGAGTTGAAAAAAGTACATTTGCCTATTCCAAGAGAGGGGTATGAGAACAGGTTAATTTAGAATCAGTTCATAAAATTAAAATGACTTGTTATTTATTTCTGTTGTTCTAATCTCTTAACAGCAGGGGTTCATAATCTTTTTTGAACTAAGCCCTCTTATGGGATTTAATGATGGCTTCCCAGAATTCCACATATATGCCCTTATTCTGAATATAATTTGAGTCCACAGTCTGCCTGTATCCCATCCACAGATTCTTTTCACCTCTTGGGACCACAGATATCTACAAATTGGCTACATTTCTCTGCTCCACAGGCTTTAACTAAAGATTAGTTGGTACTTACACACACATATACCCTTGTTTAAAGAACATGAACTAAATTCATGCTTCAGATTCTTCCCTTCCTTTTTAATAAAACACTTGTTACAAAGTCTAAAAGAATCAATTCATTCACTTCTACCATACTGCAACTTACAACAATATTCCTGCTGATTATTCACATGTCCAAAATATGCTATACAAAGTCCTAAATAACATGTTATTTTCCTAATAACCAAGATTCTGACCCAAAAAATCACCTTCAATTTATTTTAAATATCAACATTTTATTCACAAGTAGTCGATGAAATACAGTCCTTAACAAAAAATTACAGCTGTTCTCAATTTCCTTTAACCCATATTGTGTTTAACTTAATAGAACAATAAGATACTGTCTTATTTATAAAATAGATGACATTCAGACATTTTAAAAACTGAGAATCTTTGAAAATGTCATTCATGATTTCACATTATACCCCTATTCTCCTTTATATTTTACAGTCAATTGTTTCTCACAAAAAATTAGAAAGAATAGTGAGAATATAGTGAACATAATAAGTATAAAAACTGCAACAATTCACTTCAGATTTTTTATTACATTTATGTCTACATAATATTAAAAAATAACACTTGTATAAATGAGGAAGCAGCTGAAGGGCAAAATCAAACTCCTGGTTTTATTAGATGCAGGCCTAATGTCTTTCAGATAAAATATTTGTAGGTGCCACAGTCAATCAAGATTTCAATAGAAAGGAAAGATGAAAGCATTCATGCATAAAAGGCAAGTGTGATAATTATGATGTGCAGACAAGATAATGGAAAATATCCAAGGCTGCTTTTCATTTTATGTATCAAGTGCTGCCTTGACCTAGACATCCTATAATGCTCCATCACATTTACTGCATTACTTTATCATTTTAATTATTTAACAGAATTCAATTAATCTGACTGGCATCTGGTCAACAGATGGGAATCCTCCAGTTTTAAAGGGTCTTTTCCCTTTGTCATTTCTCAAAATACTATTACGAAATACTTTTCAATAAACATGCAATTAAGTTTAAGGTTCTTGCTCATCCTTCAAGTTTTTAACCTCTTACTAATTAAACAAATGGCACCAATTTTCCTGGAATGTCATTTTCAGACACTTTACATCAAAGTGTTTATAGAAAGTTTATAATAGAAATTTGAGCTAGTGACTACAAACTGTCAAGTTCACATTAGACTTACTTTAAAAGTTCTCTGATGCCGAGACAAATAGAAAATAGTGGGGTAATTATTAAAGAAAAGAGATTAATTCAGCATATAGATTTAGCATAAAGTTCACTGTCTGTCTATTTAAGGATTATGGTAATCATTTTCTAATGTGCTTCAAGCTATTAGCCAAAACCAGATCCAAAGACTTTAATATTCATGAAAATAGTACATAACAAAGTTCAAGATTACAACTATATAGTTATTATTACTATCAGGCATTACATTATGAAAACACTAAGGCTTTATAATGATTACCCTGCCAAAATTATACTAATGTTTCTTACAAATGTGATACTGTAACTGTCCTTCTAATACAATTCTGTAATTGGAGAGAAAGTAACTTTTACACATCATTAACAATTTCTGTTCAGAGCTACACAGTCGAAGAATAAGGTTTCTTAGTGTTTCCATTTCATTGAAAAGTGAAGGCAGACATATTGAGGACAAATGCCCTTTCCTACTAGAAGACAAACAGCATATCAATGAAAAAAATCAGCACCTGATTAAAAGGGCAATACCCACTGAGGAATCAAGCCTAAAGACAGGATGTCTTATCCTTAAGTTATCATTCAAGTGAAATTCCACTTTCTGCTGGAAATAAGTCACTACCAATCTGCTTCATCCTTGGTAAGGGAAGCTAGCAAAACAAATGATTATTTTGATTCTCTTCCCTTCTGAGTAGATGAAGGTAGCATCTCCTCACAACAAAGAAGAAAAGAGGAAGGTACTTTCAAGAGACACAGGTGATCACAGAGTGACCTGGAGAAGCTACCCTTCAATTTTCTTAAGGATACTGAGAGATAGAGGAGACTTAACAGAACTTTTAGCAAAAGATATGACAATGTGAAAGGTACTCAAACACCTGCACTCTGAGATGCAACATCAGTTCTCTTTGGAATTTATCTCAAAGATGTAAATTAAAAGGAAAAAAAAAAAATATTATTGGCCCATGATGCTAAATATAATTATTAAAAGAAAAAAAAATGGAAATAACCAAAATAAGTAAGGCAGAATCACTTGGTGAAAAATTAAGCAGTCAATTAAAACAACCACGAAGATAATGCAACCGGAAAAATATTCACGAATTAATGTGAAAAAAATTTTTAACTGTCCAATTGGAGAAGCATTAAAAGACAGTAACTTGAAAGAATAAAATTAACAAAGTAATTCTAAAAATCTCTCATAAACAAAGAATTTATTTAGATGAGAAACTTAAAAAACAAGTTTACCTTGAGCTAGTCTTTCAAGTCGTTTTCCATGCTCCGGGGGTATTGCATACCTAAAATTTTAAACACAAAAATTTTAAGTTTATACTTGTTCAGTTATTATCTTAAAGATATCTATTCCTAAATAACTACTCATAAGATGCACCCTGGTAGAATAGCAGTTAGGTCAATCATCTTCAAAGGACCACAGGTCACATATGCCTGGCTCAAGTCCCAGGTCCAGGGGGAGAAACAACCAGTGTGAAAAAATAAATAAGAATAAAATTAAAGTGCTTCTTCCTCCTCTCACTGCCTGCCTGCCTGACTCCCCACTCATCTTCATTCTTGTCTGTCTCTTTTTTCAATAATCATAATCATAATGTCACATTTAAAAAAAAAAAATTCAACACCAAGCTCCACATACAGACTTAGATTAGAAAACCAATCAGAATGCCATTGGACACAAACAGAAGAAAAATAAACATATAAATCACCTATGACAATGACCCAACTCACCAATCCAGATTATGGAGCAAAGGCCCAAATCCAGTAAACAGATTAGCCAAGTCACATCACAGAGACAATATCACTTCTCTCATAACACCCCTGCAATTCAAAGCTACTTTTGGTTATACGATTTTTGATTTGTTTTGTGATTGATTAGTTTGACTTTCATTTTCAAAAACCTGTTTGTGCTTATTTTTAACTCTATTAAAATGTTTTTTGAAAAACAGGATAGAAAACAAAATTATGATAACAATATTTACAACTTCAATCAATTGTTATAAAAACATATTTTTCCAATGGACTTAAATAAATCACAATGCATAAAACAAATACTAAATTGTATAGGCAACTTTAATGAGGAAATTAAAGGATATTTTAAAAAACTAAATGATCATTTCATGTTGTAAGTAAAAACGTTATTAATAAAGACCTGTAGTTGCTGTTTACTAGCTCTCTATATATTAAGTATAAGTTACTTTTTACCAAAATAACTTTTCTAATTTTACTTAACACCACACATGGTTGCATTTAATGCTACCGATAACATATGCAAAACTTAATTGGATCCAATGTAGGTAGGCAATTTTCTAAAAGAAAATCCAACCATATATCCTGTTCCTTAAGGCACTGTTAATGAAATTATTCCAACTGAATTGGGAAGATAAAATTTTACTAATGACAAGCACCCAATGTATATTTATGACCACTTCTTACCATATTAAACCCCTGCTTTATATCACCATATATATACCCAGAAAGGGAAATTTATATATGCTCCTGAGAACAGAGGGTCACCTCATAACACACATACACACACACACACACACACACACACACACACACACACACACACACACAATGAGCATACTCTCCCTCACAAAGGGTTGGCAATTGATATAGATAGTTATATATCCAGATTCAGTTTCTGAAAAATTTCCATTCACATTTAAGCTCATTAACCTTAAGTTTAACCATAAGTTCACAGTAAACCAAAGCATGTTCATCCCTCAGGGAAAGGAAGCAGGCACAGGATCAAGATGGCAGCTTCATAGGACCATGTTGGATCTCCTCACCAAAGAACAAATACAAATACCACCCCCCACCACACACACTCACACACACACACACACACACACACACACACACACACACACACACACACCCCACAGCATTTAAGGGCAGGCCCAGAAGCTGCAGAGACAGTGGCAGGAATTACAGAGACAAGGGTAGGCAAAGGTATGGAGGATGAGAGATGCATTGTGGATTCAGGGCTCTCAACCACAGGGGAAAAAGCAAATGAGGGGTTGGCGCTTCGGAAAGAAAGGGGCCTCGCTGGAGTCACTCCAAAAGCAGCACAAAAGCTGCTGCTGAGGATAGGGACATAGAGCTGAGGGAAAGGGCCTTGGCACAGGCAGACAGGATACCTGTGCCCAAGGTATGATCAGGAGTTCACAAAGGAATATTACACAAGACACTGACATACCGGGAGGCAGTCAGGTTAATTCTCTACACTCACTCTGCATCCAACATATTGCATCAGAGTTGCATCCCCACCCACCAGAAATGCTGTTCCCAGGCTTAAAGGAAGAGAGTCTTCCAAAAGGTAGGAAAGTTTCAACACCTAACCACATCACCACCATGTAGGAGATGAAACTACAGCCCAATTGTGGGCCAACAAAGTGGTCATTACCATTTGGACCTGAGACACTGGGGGAACCTCAGCATCTGCCACACAAATTCCAATCCCATAGGCTAAACACCCAGGCACCAACGCAGGATACACCTAGTACATTAACAACCTAACCAGTGGTGACATTGCAAAACTCAAGAAATCCCAGGGTTCAAACCAAGATGCAGGTTTACTCAGTGCAAGTTGATACCCTACAGCACAGCAGGGAAACCCAACTGACAGAACATAAACAGAATGCCAAACAGAAAGAAGACACAGAGAAATATACATGAAATGATAGATCCCCAGGGGGAAATCTGAATACAACAGACATATGCAAACTACCTGAAGGTGAATTTAGGGCAACAGTGATAAATATACTCATGGAAATCAAGAAAACAACAGAGGAAGAGAAAGAGAACAACAAAAGAGAGACAGTAGAAATGAAGCAAAATATCAAAGAAGGCAGAACACAATAGCTGAACTAAAGAACTCAAAAGTGGGAGTCAAGAATAGGATGGATTAAGCCTCCAAAGAATCAGTGAGCTAGAAGATAGGGCAGAGGAATGCACTGGAGAAAACCAGCAAAGAATAAAAAGAAATGAAAAAAGCATTCACAACCTCTGGGATAACATCACAACAACATTTGCATCATAAGGGTCCCCAAAGGGGAAGAGAGAAAAGGAGGCAGAAACTGTATGTGAAGAAATAATAGTTGAAAACTTCCTTGACCTGAGGAATGAAGTAAGCCTCCAAATTCAGGGAGCTCAAAGAGTTCAAAACTAAAGAAACCCAAACAAACACCTAGACACATTGTCATCAAAATGTCAAAAATATGAGATAAAGAATCTTAAAAGCAGTGAGAGAAAAATGAGTCACATACAAAGGGAGTGCCCATAGGATTGTCAGTGGGTTTCTCAACAGTGAATCTACAGGCCAGAGGAAATGACAAGATATATTCAAAGTGCTAAAAGAAAAGAACTTTTAACCTAGGATACTGTACCCTATGAGATTATCATTTAACTGAAAGAGTTTATAAAAAGCTTTTCAGATAAGCAAAAGTTAAAGGAATTGATCACCACAAGCAGCTCTATAAAAAAATACTAAAGAAAACTGTATAAAGTATAAAGAAACCCCATATAAAATAGTAAGACAGCAAAGTATAAAAAGCAGGGAGGAGGAGAGATGAATAAAAATGTAGATGGTTAGAATGAATTCAAGACTAATCAGCTCTCAAATAAAAATAGGAAATAAACAGAATTATTAATGCTAACCTCAGAGTAACCTCAAAACAAATCTCTAGGGGAAAAAGCAAATAAGAAAACAAAGAGAAACCAATCAAGATATAAATACACCCAACCCACCTAAGAAGAGAAAGAGAGGAACAAAGACCTGTCTGGAACAACACACAGACGACAAGTTACAAAATGACACTAAACAGCTACATATCAATAATTACCCAAAACATAAATGGACTGAAATCACTAAATGACACAGAATAGCTAAATGGATTAAAAAGTATAACCCAACTTTCTACTGCATTCAGGAAACTCACCTTCTTTCAAAAGACAAAGGCTTAAAGACAAAGTTTGAAAGGCAATCCTACAGTCAAATGGCAAACAATAAAAAGCAGGAACAACTATATTAAATGGGATAAAACTACAATTTGAGTCAACCTCCCCACCCCCAACACAGGCTTCCACCATGGAACTTTCTTTTCTTTTCTTTGTTTTACCATTCTACCTCCCTGCTCTCCTCTCAAGGAGGAAGGGTCAGTTTTTTGTCCTAGAACAAAGTGTCAGCTGAGTAGGTGCTCCACAGAAGTGTTTAATCACTTTTGTTGCTCTCAAATGATAAGTCATGTTCCTGCTCCTTCAGGATAGAAGATGTGAAAGAGAGAAAGGAAGGGTATAGAAAAAGAAAAAAATCATAAAGTAGTAAATGGGAAGGGTCCGTAATTATTTAAGTAAATACCTCATGTCTGGACTATCAATAGCCGAAAGCCTCAACTTCCTGACTGTTCTAATGTCTCTTTCAATCAAAACTTTCTCTCTCCCAGGACTTAAGCATCTCCCAGGACTTTACATTTTAACATGGTCTCCCCATTTTGCCTTGCCTTATATGTCTGTTCTCCCTAGATCTTAACGAAGGCTGTAATGCATAGAAAAGTTCCTGGGCTGTGAAGAACAAAGGTATATATACTCAAGGTAGAAGGGCAGGTTTGGGCCACTTAATTTCTACTTAAACAACACAGGGGAAATGTTTGATTTCCCACTACCACTGCCCTATTGCAGTTCTATCAATGTAGCAGTCAGCCCGGGAAAAATATCACCTAATTCCTTTATAAAAATGAACAGAAAACAGTGAGTCAACCCACACCAGGTTCTGCTTTCAAAAGCATGCTAAAATTTTTCATCTAAACAATTTTTAAATATTGCAATAAACTGTTATATTTTAAACACATGTTAACAAAACATATACCTGCCAGTATCAGGCTAGAGCTGAAACAGAATGTCTTGAAATGACAGCAAATCCTACAGAGGAAAATACTTGAATCACTAGTATGCTTAAGTTTGAAACTCTGCTAGTCTGATAATTGCCAAGGTTTTGTCACTTTCTACTTAGCATACTAATGTTATGCAATTCTCGACAATTTTTTTTAATAATAGCATGGAAATGTAGCCTGCCTGCCCAACCCTCTGGTTTCTTCCAACGGCATGTAAACGTGACTGTGTCTTCTGCCTTTAAAAAAAAAAAAAAAAGATTTTCTGAATCCTGCATCTTGCTACCATCCATCTGCTTTCCTTTGTTCCTTTCACCCCACTACTTTCAGTGCTTGCCACATTTTTCATTTCTATTCATTCTGAGTCCAATGTAATCTGGATCTTACTTCTATCACCCTTAATATTACTGCTCAAACAAAGATCACCACATTTTTCAGTCTTTGCTTATTGTTTCCTCTGGAATGCCCAACTAGTTCCTTCCCTTGCATTTCATGATCCAATTTATTTTCAGTGGTTTTCTACCTTCTGCTCTTGCCAAACCTAACACTGACGTTCCCCAGAGCTCCCAGTTTTAGAGTTTCCACATTCTTCCCTGAAAGAACCACCTTCATTCAAGGTTTCAAGATCCTCCGTATTCTATGAACCATATCACCACTCTACTTTTTGTCTCTCTTGAGCATTGAACCTTTAAAAGCAACCAACTATTAAATCCATTTGGCATTCTTTAAACACAATTTGTCCAAATCCTCCATCATCCTCCTGCTAGACCTGACTCTCCTCTAGAGTTCCCCATCCAAGCACTGCCTTGAAATGTGAGTTATCTGTGGTAGTAATCCCCTTATCTAATCAATCCCCAGGTTTTACATACTCCAGGCTGTTCAAGAAGTCTCATGCATCTACATACATTTCTTAATTCCCACTGTCCCCACTTCAGTCCAGGCCACCATTATTTATAACACACATTACAACTGCAGCCTCCTATCGCCTTCCCTCCAACCCTGACATCTTTAGTTCATGTAGCCCAATCAAACCCTGTCAGTTTGTTTCCTTTCTTGTTTAAAATCTGCCCTGCAGGATGAAATGGTGACTAAGTAGAGAAACACTGTAGGGTCATACGGAGAGAGGGTTTACTATGGACAGGGAGCTCAGTCAGAGGAGTCCTAGTTCTAAGGCCATGACCACCTCCTATACATTTCTATGAAAATATCCCATCACCTCAAAAATGTCAACATACTCAAGATCCTATCATGATTTCTCCTCATTTCTGGTTATTTCTGGTTATCATGGTTCTCTCTCCCGGCATTCCCATTTCAGTTCCTAACTCCATTTTCCCCTATCTTTGCCAGCCAGTACTACTGAGTCACTTCTCTCTTTCTCATCCTCTCTGTTCCCATTGACAATCACCAAGTTTTATACACTCTCAACCCTCAAAACATGGTATCTTCCTGCAATACTGCCTCAATTTCAACCCTGATCTGCCCCCAACTAGATTTCCATCATAATTAAACTCTCTGCCTTTATATCCTTTGACAATTACAGTCTTCAGGTCACTATCATACCATAAAAAAACTTAATTCCTCACTGTCTGGCTTTCAAGAACCATCAAGATTTAGCCCCGGCGTCAACTACTGTAAATCAACTCTCGATAGTCTGACCTCTGAATTATTCTTTCTCTCACAGAGGCCTTACTCCTCACCCCAAACAAGCCCTTCATTCTGCTTCAAATTCCAGTTTCTATGTCCTGTTCAGACTCCAGCTTCTCCCTGAAATTTTCTTTGATCATTATAGATCTTAGCAATTTCACCCTTTTCTTCCTCCCACGTTATATTTTTCATGCAGTATTTATCATCTGCGACAGAGAGTATGCTAACCACATAACAGAAATTTTCCCATTATCCATTTTGACCAATTGGTATAATGAGTGCCTGGTTCAGTGTCAGGCACTCAGTCATGTGCCTCCATTACTCAGTTATGCAGCTTTTGTTTGTTTGTTTGTTTTTAAAGGCAGGAAGAGAGAGAAGGAAAAAGCTTTTTTTTTTTTTTTTTTAATTTAGATGTTCGCACTGGTTGTTTACCCCACCAGACCTGGACTTGAATCCAGGAGTGTGTGGCCTGCACTCTTTGGAAGCAACTGACCTAACTACTACTCCACCAGGGCATGCTGCAGCTAATTCTTACTTCTTTAAAGATATGATTGTGTCTCACACTTCTGATTCTTTAAAATCACCAAATATCTTCCACTGTAGTCTCTAGTACACTACCTTGCTGAAATTAATTGTTCATTTCACCTATAGGACAGGGTTGTTTCAGATATAATACAGTAAGCAGTTCTGCTAACATTAAGAAACTGAATCAATAATGAACTATGAGCACGCTAATTAGATATTTACAAGGTTTTTTTTTTTTTTAATTTAAAACCAGTCTTTTATGAGGTTTTTTGTTGCTGTTTTTAAGATCAAATTTAAAGGCCAAGGAAAACAGAATAATCCTTCTAAGCACAACTTTGGGTGGGTTTTTCAAAGAGTAGACCTGAAAAGATGTTACCCTGGTGGCTGTGACATAAACACTCTCTTGAACTAAATAATAACGGGGTGACATTTCAAACTGCCAGTGGGTAAAGCTGCATTTTTCAAAATGTACTAGATCCAGTTCTCCCACTCAGGTTTTCCCTCTCAACTGGTCCTCTGCGTTTCTCTTTTGAAGACATGCTCAGTCTATTAGAAGTGCTTGCCAGAACTACTCAAGGCTAACTTCTGTTTCTCAGGAGACTCCCTGAAAGTCTCTAACTTCTGCAGCGTGGAGGTGAACCCTGGTACCATCACTAATGTGCTTAGAAACAAATGTTCTCAGCCCACAGCCCTGCCCATACCTCTCACTGTGCTGAAACAGGGTGCTGCCTAAGTCCCTCTGAAACTCTCACCTCCAGCTGGCCTAGCATCCAGTCACCCATGACATCTAGGGCAGTCTTACAAAGCCTGGGGCCACAGAGCTGCCCTCTCCTCCCTTCCCCTAACTGAATTGTGTGTGAAACAGTCCCTCTGTTTTTACTTCTTCTTTTTGCTCTTTTGTTCACAAGTCATCTCCTGAGAAAAATCTAGCTCAAGTCCCCAAGGGTAGTTTTCTGAATAACAACAACCCTAAATTTATCTCCCTCTTTTATGAGCTATATATAACTTGTATGACTGACTTATTCTCTATGACTATAGTCACGAAAAAGGGTTAAAAGCTTAGTGACCCAGAAAATATAATTCATCACAGCTACCATTTATTGAGCATGCATAATATACCAGATCTTGTGCTAAGATCCTTTGACATACATTCTACTACTATCACCTCCATTTTAGAGATGAGGAAACCAAGGCTCAGAGGCAGGAATTCACTTGTGCAAGGCAGAGGAACAGAGCTGATCCAATCTAACCTAACTGACTCAAAAGCCCAAGCCGAGCAAGATGTGCTCTCCCGGCCATATTCCATTCCTGTTTACCCATCAGTCACCATGACAACACCAACAGGAAGGATGTGATAAAGGCTAACAGGCCTGTCCCTCCCTCAGGTTATACCCACTCTTTACAAGGATCACTGTGAGATGACTTTTGGGAAAAAATGTTTTCTACCTATGAGCAAAACAAAGTTTCAATATTCATACAGAACACTCTCCCAGTTATCCTTCTATCTATACCCAATTTTTAACTCACAAATTGGAAAAAAAAAAAAAAATTGGACTTTGAAACTAAAGTTACACTATGTTTCAAGCAAGAGATAATGAAATTGTTAGAAAAACGCAGATATAACAAAGCTATTAAATCACTGTCTAAAGCTTTTCTTTGGTTCTTAATACAGAATAGCTCATGAATCAAAAAGTAAAGTACTGGTGCGCCCTGGTGGAACAGTGACTAATCAGTCACCCATGAAGAAGCAAAACCACATAACCCTGGATTTGAATCCCGGGCTTGGGTATAAATAACCAATATGAACAACTAAATAAAAAATAAAGGTGGTTCATCCTCCTTCTCTTCCTGCCTGCCTGCCTACTATTACCTTCATTCCTGCCTGCACCCTTCCTTTAAAAAAAAAAAAAAAAAAGTACCTATGTTACATTTCACAAACTCAGTATTTCTAAAGTTCTAAAGTGGTTCACTTACAATATATTTTCTAATCAAGGTAAAGTCCTAATTCTATCAAAAAGAATTTTGAACAACTGTAGATTTTATATGTAATTATGCTACATTTTCATATTACTGATGATGTTAACAAGTTTTAATATGTGTGTATTAAAGTTAAAGCATTAACATTTTAAATTATGAAGTCTCATTAGTTGACTGTGGAAAATAAAATATTGCTTACTTCATTTTCAATTCATAAAAATAGATGGGATATAAGAAACAAAATGTGTAACGTTCAGAGATACCGTGGTAGGTGTTCAGTGATCTCACTGCCATCACCAAAGAGAGGGTCTTCACCCACATCACAATCAGCCAAAGTCATGTTCCCTCCCCAAGATCCTGGAGAGGAAGGAAATCGTGGTCCAAGTAAAATAAATGGGCTATGTGTAAGTATAAGGCCTAGCCCTTTTACCTCACTTTGGGTAATTCTGAAGGGTCTTGCCAGCCCCACAGCTGCCTCTGGGTTCTACCTGTGGGCTCTACTGCAGTTGTTCCTTTGTTTTTTAAGGAAAGGTGTGCGCAGAAATGCAGGTAAGTAGGCAAGTAGGAAGAGAAATAAGAAAGAAGCAATTTATTTGTGCATTAAGGTCACAAATCTGGGTCATTGGGATATATGTGGACTGTGCCCACTAAACTTTACTATAACACCAGGGTACATTGGCTTTATTTCAATTTAATGCCCCCTTCTGCCCAATCCTGCCTTTCTCCCTCCTCATGGGTGTTGTTGCCAGAGCATCATTCACTCACCCTAACACACAAGCCTGAGTCTAAGAATCAGTTTTGTGAACAACCAGAGCACAATTACAATGAATATGTTTGTAAGGAGATGTTAGAAAATAAGGGAGGCAGAGGCTAAAAGCTGGTATGTCTGAACTGTAAGTTTATGAATACCATTCTGTCTTGTCCACTACGGTATTACTAGCATCTAGCTCAGTAAGTGACAGGTAGGTAACTCAATAAATGTATAATGAACGAATAGAAAAGAAACAAATTTATTTTAAAAATCACCAATAATGGATGTAATATATGTTAATAGGATTAAGCATTAAAAAAATAGAAAAAAAATAACATTTCAAGAAGAATCTAAAATACAGTAACTTCAAAAATTGGTAATAAATGGTGAGCTCTGCGGTTTGGTGATTAAGTCTGCTGCCTCCAGCAAGCACAAGTCACATACATCCCAGGGTCCTGGGGTTGTGTCCCGAGGCTGGAGATAGCAACCAAGATGGACAACCAAATAAAATAAGTCTTTATTCCTCCTCTCTCTATCTGCCTACCTATCTGCCTACCACCCTCATTCCTGCCTGTGCTTTTTCTTTAAAAAAAATTTTTTTGTAATAAAGTATATCTCTAAGAAGTTATTTGTCCATATAAAAAAATTTCAGTCAATATTTCCCCAACAACAACCAAAAAAACTTACCCTATCCAGAAATCTTCTGAGGAAAAATATCCTTTCCAAGAGATCATTTATTCAAATAATTGACTAAGATAAAGTGTTTTAAATGGCTTACAGAATTCTAACTTAATACAATTAACTTAAAGTACTGAAGCATTTTCAAGATTTCCTGTGATTGAAGGTTAATCTTTAAGGAAAACTACCTAATTCAGCTTCTTTACAAGATGGAAACCTCTATCAGTATTAAGAGTCTTTCAAAAGTGCATATTACACAAAGCAATCAAGCCACCCAAAAATAAGCAACATGCAAAACAAACCCAAAAAGGTATATAGCTTAAATTAAAAACAAAAGATTAGATGGTTACATGTTTCTATCAACACTGGTCATTCCCTAAATAACAGTTCATCTTCTTCATCAGGTAAGCAGAGAGAGATAACTTAGGAGCTGAAGACTACGGAGGCAATTCATCTAATTCAAGTTCTTTTTGATGCATAGTATCTTCTACAAGAAGATTCACTTCACTTATGAAGCCCCCACAAATAAGTAGTCATTTAGAAGAAAGGAGGGAGGAAGGTACTCCCAATTGGGCTATACTGAATTTAAATTATGTTACCTGTGAGTTTCTCATAGGCAACCTATTAAAGTATCACTCACAATGGAAATATAGTAGTATATAAAAATATCTAATACTTTTCTGTAACTTCCAAAATTTCCTATATATCAGGCCATTTCTTTTCAAGGCATCATACTGAAAGTATAATTGTATTACATTATATGACCTTTTTGTATGACTTTAATAATATTTGCTCACAAAAAACCAAAAAGAATATTTTAAGAAGATCAATAAAGACTGAAAGACATATGAAGCTATGCCTATATATGATACTCAAGTTAGCAGATCCAAAAAAACCTGCTTTATAACTGAATATGCCTGTGAGCTTATTGTGATGTCTGGTCCTACAAAGCCATTGTGCTGCTTTCACAGAGTTGAAAATCTCTTTGGGGAGGAAAGACCAAAGCACACAAATAAATGAAAGAAGACTTCTAAGAGCTTAAGATATAATAAAGTGGTAAAAGTGACTTACATATGGAATACATAAATCACCAGAAAAGGGAGCAACGTTGGTTCAAGTCGTTAGGAAAAAACATACATTATTTAGTTTCAAATCTAGTATAGAGATTTATAGAAAGAGATTTTGAGTAAAAGTTATCAATCAATTGCTAGAAATGCTTTTACAATAAGTTAAACAAGCATATATTTTAATAACCTTCATATCCTAAAATATATATATGTTCCATTTTAAGCAAATAGCCCCACAGGAAATTTTTTCAAATCTTATAGAAAATGAATTAAGAGCCAGTTGGGGTAATTCAATCAGCCTTCCTACGATTTTTAGCAAATACTCGAACTGTTCTCAGTGCCTTATAGATCTGTGGGAGACTTCAGGTTTTATTTCCCCTGTGCAGCATAATTTAGGTAATAGGGAACTATCCCTGCAACCCCCAACACAAACATGCAATTCTAGTGAGGGGCTGCTGTTCTTTATGCCTCTTCCTAAACTGCCAGAGCTGCAGATCTGTCACCCAAGCCTAGACAATCATGATACCTTCCCACCCTTGGCCTCAGTGACTTACTCAAGGGATGGGCAGAGGACCCATGCCAGGAAAACCCAGGGTTCCTCTCCAGACGGGGCAGCTACCTCTCTGGTGATATCGCTAGAAATATGTGAACCAGAAGAAGAAGGCAACATAAAAAGAGAAGTGGGACCCAGGATTCAATACAACCAGAAAACTTCTAATGCTTCCCTGGCCATTCATGGCTACTCAAGTCAATTAAATTCTCCTTTTTGGCTAAGCTAGTTTATATCGAATTTCTACCTCAAGAAGCAAAGACAATCTCAAGACAATACTCTCAATCCAGAGAAATTCAACGTGACATCATTTTTAAATGGATTAAAATAGATTTTAAATAACATGACAAAAGGTATGAAAATTAACTTTCAAGTAAAAATCAGTTGCCCTGCACTTTTAGAAGACAAAGGAAAATTGTGGTAGAGCTTCAGAAGTTAGGCTCAAACCTAGCAGTTGGTATTTGAAAGGTTTGACCAAGCACTCTTGACAGAGACAGAACTAGATTTTTTTCAAAGCTTCATTGAAGGGAACAAAATCCAAATAGAAAGCTAACTGAAGAATCGTCAACTATTACCTAGAGGGAGACAAAACGCTCTGTCAGAGTAAAATGCCTTCTGTATAAAATGTGGGGCTTTAGTAATGATTTTAGGTAGATTTCCAAATGAAACACCTAAAGAAGAAATCTGAAGAGTCAAGCAGATGAAATTCTTCCCACTCTCTCCTCGAGCAGACACCCATAAGCAGAACCTCAAACAGTCACAAGGTTAGAATTTAGTCACATTTATCCTTCTAAAAATGTTCTCTCATGTTGAGAGGCATGTTTTCTTTTGGTTACATTAAAAAAATCTCATTTAAAAAGTCCATGGTAAAGAAAAACAGGTAGACACACTTTCATCTTGCCTATTCCTTCATCTTTACACTTTACTTTTCTCTTTAAATCCATGGGAACAATCAGACAAATAAAAGTTCAAATCACAGAAGACTTACAAATCACCAGATAAAGCACTGCAAGTTTGGATTACCCGCGATGGCTTCTTAAAGTGATTAACACAGTTCCTGGCAACATAAAAGGACTTCACTAAATAAAATAGAGTCACAAGAGACAAACAACTGCACATCCCTAGTTATCCTTGCTCCCAGAAAAGTAAGCTTACAAAAATGGATAAATTTGAGATCCTAGAAGTAACATTTATAAATCTATTTGCAAGCCTACCTGTAGAAGTACGATCACACACAAAATTTTTTTTAAACTTAAAAAACACTTTCCTATAGGCTCAATTCAAAGAGCAATCTTTTCAAAACAAATATTCAATAATTACATATTTTCTACAAAGCATTATCTAAATAACAAAATTAGTTTGAAAAGGAAGAGAAATAGGAGGGAAAAGATAAGCTAGGCAAAATAATTTGTGAACTGCTACATCTGCAATAGTAATTTGCAAGGCTAAAAGCACAAATGCTGTATTACAGGGTAAATAAAATTGCATTAACTTTCTAATTTTTCCCTAAGAGTTATGGATTTGATTTAGCAATTTCTTTTCAATTGAAAGGGTTTCTGTAGGTGGTGGTGATAGTGGTGTCTTTAAATCAAAGAAGAGCAAAAGGAAATATGAAGCATCCTAAAGAAATTCACAACTCCCTCCTCCTATGTTCATCGGGATAAGGAGAGTACTTAATTAATATAAGCTTAGCATGCCTGCATGAGAACCCACAGTTAAATGATCAGTTGATTAAAAAAAAAAAAAAGGCAATGCATCTCATCACTTCAGTGAAGAGGGTGATCTACTTCTAAAAGCAGAAGCACTAGACTTCACTCCTACTTCTTTCAGGGAACTCTGTGCAGACTGGGGTCTACAGGACTCACTCTCTGGACTGCAGGCATGGGAATGTGTGTCTGTGTGGTTGAATTTATCTCTAAGTCAGGCTCACATCTGAATAAAATATGATCCAATTGAGCAACAAAAAATTTTGCTACCAGTTACCATTGTACTATCTTCTTCCAGCAAACATAGCTAGCAACTGAATATAAAGTTAATACCATTTGAGTGTATTTCCCAATTTTTTAATATTTTGTCTTTACAAATATACATATGGCTACAAATTATCAGAACAACTTACACATTTAATTTCATTAAGTATTTACACAAGTTCTATTTTTCTTAGAGGACAAATTTCTCTAGCAAGAGAAATTAAAACCAGGAAACAAACCACTGCTAATTCCAAGAGTATTTTTCCAAATAAAATATAAAAAGAACACAGTTTTCTCCATTATTAATAAGCATTAACATTTGCAGCTATAAAATATTAATGAGTCTAAATTTCTTAAATAGATGAGTAAACAAGTAGGAGTTCAGACCATGGGTTGCTATTATTCAGCTGTCGAATCCCTAAAGTAATATTCTGCAATGGCATCGAAACAAAAGAGTCTCAATAAGTAATTCCTTCAGTAAAACTTTTCATTTAACAACTATTTACTGAATTCTTACTGTATGCTCATGTCAGACACTGTGCCAAGCACTGGAGATGTGCTAATAAATATGACTTGTAGGATCACCCAGCTGGGAGTTCACATTTCAGTAGAGAAGATGTGCACTAAACATGCTTAGTGCTATAACTTGTTCTTTCAAAGAATGATATTTGAAGTCTAAAAGTCAACAATAATCAAATATTTTTAAGTAAACACTTTCCTCTTCCCCAGGAAGAAAGGGAGAGGAAAAAAAGCAAGAAGGGGGAGCAGTGAGATGGGAGGGAGTGAATGATGGAAAGAAAGAAGAAGGGGAAAGGCTGAGCCAGACACCCAGTCAGAACAGCTGATCTCCCAATTAGGCCCTACTTGCAGCTTATCCCAAATGGCAGACACTGGCAAACAATGCTTTTTGCTCAGTTTAGATTTCTTCCATTGAGAACCAAGAGTCCTTATTAATATAAGATCTATGAGGTCTTCTATATAAGACATGCAATATATACTGTTTAATGAATGTACAGACTCTTATGATATGCCAGAAGCTATGTATGATACAGAATATTTTATGTAATCTACACAAGTACCGACAAGGAGGGCACCAGAACCATATGAGAGTTTTAGGAATGGAAATTGAGGCATGGAGATTATGTAACAATTGTCCAAAGTCAAAAACTCAGCAAAAAGTAATGCTAGAATTCCAAATACAAGACTTTGGTTGTAAAAATCTGTGCTCTTTATACTACCTAGCACTCACTCAGCAAATAATCTCATGAAAAACACCAAACTAAGTTAATAACTATCTTGAATAACTGGATACTTTTTATTGCTATTTGGCATTTCAACACAATCTCAGTTTGTTGGACAAAATTTAACCAAGTCAGAATTGCTACAGTCCACATTTAATTTCTCTAAAAATATCCAAGAGAAGCTTCTTTCCCAATTTTAGACTTTTACATAGCTTAAGACAAGTTCTCTTAAACCTCATCTCTCTCACTCCCCACAGAGTAAATCCAAAAATATTTTATTCATTGTGTTTGGACACAATCTCAGAAAGAAGACTCTAGGCATCATCTAAATTCTATATCCTCAGCAATCAATCACTATCACACATGAGACTTGGAAACAACTACATTTATTTATCCTTAAAACTCCCACTCTATTTATACAGAAACATCATTCCAAATTCAGGTTTTAAGTAATTACTATGACCCAAAAAAGATTTATTTCCATAAGGTTATTAAAATAATAGTAATAATGAATATTTAAGTAGTGTTTTAAAGTTTATAAGGCACTTTTACACAGAATATATCCTTGGACCCTCCTAGCAATCCTACAAGTAGACAGAGAACAAATCATGCCTCCATTTGACAGTTAAAGACACTCATGATGAAAGGAGTACAGTGATTTGCCCTAAGTCATTCTGCTGGTAAGTGACAGATTGGGATTTTAAAATGGGTCTTCTGGCTCCAAAGTCAATATTCACTCTAAGAAAAGAAATACTTTACCACTGACTGCCAAAGCACCTTTCTATCTGCTTACTTTAAGCATTCTTTTTCCCTTAAACCTTTATGCCAAGAAGTTTAAATAAATCATCAGCAACTCTAAAGTCTCTTCAATACAAACCTCTGTCCATGAACACTTAACTCAGCAAAATATGCCACAATCGTGCCCAGAAAGTATGTGTCAGGCTTCTACCTAAAGCTAGGTCTACTGGCATCTATTCAAAAATCTCAGGAAACTTGGTGTTCTTACTACATATTAGACAAGAATCTTTAGAAAATGTTCTGTTTATTTCCTTGTCTGCCCTTAGACTGATCCAAAACAATTTAACATATTCCTGAATCAAAATAAGATTTACATAACATCAAAGGGAAAAAAGGTGGAGAAAGGAGTCAAAATTTCAACGCCAGTCTCTAAGACCCTAAGAGAAAAGAAAAGACACACTGCTGTGATCAGAGATGACAAACACAGGAGAGGTCGCCTCCTTGAGAAGAGTAAAAGAAACGTTCCAGATGCAACTCAATAAGGACGACAACCAGAAGAGGAAACCCATGCATGCACACACATTTGAAAATGCAGTGCCTTAAATCACTTCATCATCCTTTCATTTTTGTAAAGCAAAAATCATTCCTATGGTTCTAATCACAAATCACAGAATTTGAGCACAGAATATCAACTTGATTGATCTTGTCATTTTGTGAGTCAGGAAAACGGGCAGGGTCCTGGTGGTCTAGCACACCTGGGAGCAGTCCCACATACATCCCAAGGTCCTCGGTTTAAGACCTGGGTCCAGGGTGGGGATCACCAACGTGAACAAGTAAACAAAAATAAAGTGCTTCTTCTACCTCTCTCTTCCCGACTTCCTACCTATATTCATTCCTGCCTCCACCTTTCCTTTTGAAAAAAGAAAATGGAGAGTCGTGTTCCCTGGTGGCTTAGCAGTTAGGTACACCAGAGCAGTTTTCATGCTTCCCAAGGACCCAGAGCAGGAAAAACAACCAGGATGAAGAACTAAACAAAAATAAATAAATAAATGATTCTTCCTCCTCTCTCTTCCTGCTGCGTGATCACTTGCATTCCTACCATAGAAATACAATTAAGAGTCCAAAGACACATACATTAGTAGCAAAGTAGGAACTAAGAGTCAGTTGCTAGTGCCTTGTGTCTAAGCACTGCCTCACACACTGCTCACCTCCCAATAGTTACATGGATGTGTAATGCTTTCACCAACATTCAATGCTTGATTCAAATATATTATGATGATAACTAAACTCAATTTCAATGATAACAGCATTTACCTCAAAATCATTAATGCTGAGCTAATACAATCTTTCATAAATCTACTGGGAAATATCATCAGTCATTTATGTTGCTCTTTTCCCACAGCAGTTATCTTTGAAAATGGGATGTAGATTAGCAGTCATAACTCACTGCTGTGTTTTTTATTTTATCATTATAAATAACGGTCAAGGTTAAAGATAATAGTGATATTATAAACCTACCCTTAATGCATATAACGGAATTTATGTGTTTATAATTAACATAGTAATTAAATATACATGGAAAATATACATGGTAGCAGAAAGAAATACTTTTGGAAATGGGCAAAATTATTCTCATTCATAAACAATGAGAATATTTTCCCTTAAGTGATCTTTCGGAGATAACAAAACCCTATTCCTGAGAGGGAGAGAAGTCATTTTTCCTCACAGGAAAGCAGAGATTTCATCTAAACTCCTCTAATACTAAATACTCAAATTAATGTCCCAGGCACTCTCATGATTTAATCTCTAACAAACCTCCAGGAAAGTTTCAATACTAACTGTTTGGATTTCTTCAGGGAAATATAGAAATATAGTTGCTATATACTAGATTTCACCAACATGCAGAATCTATCCATTTAATTTCATTTTATCCACAGTGAAAGTAAGTGTCAGAATGAGCATGGAGATAACCATGAAGCTGAGAAACTGCTCAGAGGACTATAAATTGTTTAAAGTATTCCTCCTAGTCTCTCAAAATTAAGTCTCTAAGTACAAACGGACGACATTCCAACAGACTTTACAGAGTGTTACAGAAACATGACAGAGACAAGCAAGACCTAAAGTGCCTGCTCACACTGGCCCCCAGTAAACACCTGTGTCATGAATCAGCCCCGCCAACTGTTCTGTCATGAAAGTCTATGTCCTAGACCACCAATTAAAAATATTTGTTTTATTTATCCCATTAAGAGAGCAGAATGCTAAGAACACATCAAATGAAATATGTAAGAAAAATACCTTTCAAATAAGTTAAACAGCTTCTAACTAACATTTTTTAGATCACAAAATTTCACAGCAAGTCAGGAACTGCCTAGATTTATCTAGTTTGTTCTAGGAACTTTGATTCACCTAAAACTTCCTCCTAATTAAATATCATTTTTTATTGGAATTTTTTTGGAGAAAGCTTACAAATTGATACTTTACCAAATTATAAAGCTTTAAGGGCAAGTAAGTGCAGGATGGGGATAGAAATTATACAGTGTATCTCAACACCTGATCAGTAGGAAAACTTGAAAAGGTCATTATCTTTAAACTAAGGGCAAGAAAACTCCTGGCTGTCGTAAGCACCTGAAGAGCATACACAATCATCAGAAACATGGTATTTCCTGAGTAGTCAGGTGATGTTTTCTATGCTTCTGTGTGCTATGCTGCATGGACATGTATTATAGAAAACAGAAGGTCTAAAACACATGAAAACAAATTCAAGCATGAAGTTGGCTGACCATAAAAGAATATCAGACTAATAAACACAAACATATAGTAAATGCACTTCATAACGCATTTTAGCAAGTGGTACATCTTAAAATCTTTGCTCAGAAAGAGGAGGAAGAGGTTCAGAAACACAGGAAACTAAAGTTAAGAATACATAGTAACACTAACGTACTCTGTTCCCCACACCCAACATCCAAAGATGGTTATTAAGGTTTGGGGACTGATTCCACTTCTCCCTCTAGTTCCACATAGTAAACAGAAATTATTTTTTAGAAGAGGCTGAACCAGAAGATCGTTAATATTACTTGATACTCCATATCCAGGAGTATCTCCATACTCCATATCTCACTCCTGACCACCTCCCACAGACTGTCCAACAAATGCTCAGAGAAGTAAAAGTAAAGATACCTAACAAATGGTGCAAGACTAAAATACGTATCAATCCATGGCCCGCAAAATAATCTATAAGAAACTTTATATATATATGTCACCACAAGCTTGATGATTTTGAGCAAAACTCTGGACAGAATGAGAGACAATAATTACAGTCAAACGTTTCTTATAGTTCACATAAATCTGAATCCTCCAGATAAAGGGGAAAATCCTCTTAAATAGGTTCATACTGCCCAAAATATCAAAACTCCAAAGCAAATAAATATTAAACATGTAACTTGCCAAGACTTGGGCTCTCCAAAGTGGAGATAATTAATGCTGTAGAGGTCCATGTCCTCCGTGTGCCACGCGAATGTGGTTTTCCACATGCCAAAATAGAGATAAGGTGTATTTACACCTTCAATAGAAATACCGCACTCCTCCTCAACCACATCCAAGACTGTGTTTAGGCGAGCTATGTTCCATTCATCCACACCCTGGAACCAGGAGAGAGAAAAGAAAAAAGAAAAAAGAAAAAAAAAAAAAATCAAGCATTAATAAACAAAGATAAAATTTTGTAATCAAAGGGCATCATCTCCCAAAATTATTAAGCTGTATATTTTGATCACTTAGAAAAGAAAAAGAAAACAATAATTTAAAAATACATAAATGTATATATATATAAACATACACAATTACTACCAGTATCCTGTTGTTCTAGAAAAATATCAGTATAAAATAATTCAATTATTTCAAGTGGAAATATAAACTAAGGCCCCTCTCCCTACTTGCTGTTACAAAAAAATCATTGATTCAAAGATAATGATTTGAAATGTGCTTTTCATCTTTGGCACTTTTTTTTTATTTGAGGTTTTCTATTTTTCAGTATTTATCTGTACATCAGTTAAAAATCCATAATCAACATCAGACATCATCTGAAAATATCAAATAACAAAATATGTCTTCTATCATCCTGCTCTCAAGCCCCATCCATTTCTATTTCAGCATGTAATAGATCTTTTCCTAAAAATTCAACTCTAGTTATTGGAAAAACACTTAGCATTTCTCAAAGCCACAGATCATTGTGCTTTTACTCCTCCAACTAAATATTAACCTCTTATGCTGATGGGGAATATTAAACACAAAATAGCTGTTAAATATATTTATCCAAGCTTTGCTAGATTTGCTAGAATAATGTATTTCCTAACATCAACCCAAACACAGCTTGGGATGACAAAGTGTAGAAGGAATATGTTAGAAAGAGTAAAGGTTAAAGTTTTGGTCTAAAAGTTAAGTCGACAGGAAAAGATTCCGATTTTATTCAAACATATCCATCAATTATGAAGTCACTATAATTCACAACTTAAAATTTTTACGAACTAGTTATTTTCCCCATATACTTCTCTCATAATCAAACCTAAATATTAGCGTTACTACTTTCCTCTGCAATCATTAGAAAGAATGCAATGTCTTTAAATCTCTTTCAACCTCCTCATGGTGCTCTGAAAGAAGAGCATTAATTCACTGATGTATACCAATAAGGTCCTGTCCAGTAACTATGCCAAAGGTTTCACAACAACAATCAGGTCTGATATTACCCTTATAAACTATTAAATTTGCAGGGTTGTTCAGTTTTCATTTAGACTTTAGATGATTCTCTAATCAGTATACTAATCTCACTTCCTCAAACCTTTAGGTCAGGAAAATTATTGATGAAGCAGTTAATGAAGTTCTGCCTCAGGTAACATAATAGGAAGTGCCAGGGGAAATAACTTAATTCCCAAATCCCCTAAGTAGTCACTCTATCTACAACACAAACCCCACAGTGGGACGTGTGCTATTTGGAAATTGGTCAAAGTAGGTATCCTTTTAGAGAAGAGCCTAGATTCCAACTTCTGAGACCACATAAAAGTTCAAATTATGTAAAATATGTTATCTCACTCTATTTATAGTGATGCAATCTCTTAACTCTACTCCAATCAGTACTCTAATAATAGAGTCCTATTTAAAAGTCATTACTGAAGCAATGAATCTAAAGTTGTAAATGAGTGCCATAGTATAAGGAATCATTTTAAACTGAATGAGCTAGTGCAATTTAGAAAAAAAACTATTACTATGAAATTCCTACATTTGGAGAAATCCTATCTTTATTTCCAATAAACACCATCTTTAATAAACAACTGAAACCAGGTAAGTCCTGGGGGCTCAGATCCTAAGTCAGCAGCTGGAGTGTGAACCATGTAAAGCCCAGGGATCTGAATTCCCAAACTGGGGCTGAGGGCACGAACTAAAATGAACAAATAAATAAAAATGCTCTTCCTCTTCTCTTCCTTCTTACCTGCCTTTCTTCCACTTAAAATAAAATAATAAGTGCATCCTGGTGGCTGAGCAGATAAGGCCACTGAACTTGGTCCACATGCACACCAGGAATCAGGTTAAGACCCAGGACAGGGAGAACAACCAGGGAACAACTAGGTAAAATAAATGAATGTTTCTTCCTCTTCCCTCCTCCTGCCTGCCTGCCTGCTCACCTTGATTCCTGCCTGCACCATTCCTTTAATGATGATGATCATCATGATGATGATGATGATAACAATAACAACTTGAGGCCACATCCCTTGACATCCTTAGACCTGTGGTTCTAAGGGGAAGAGGACAGAGAACAAAGAATGTTGGCAGGATCACAGTTCAGTTCTGTCACTGACCATTGGTAAAACTCTGTGCAATTTTCTGAACTTCCCAGTCTTTCTTCATGAAAATATAAGGGCTATAGTATCCTCCAAGAATTGCTCAGAGTACTAAATACACTAAAGGACACAAAACCTTTCAGAAATAAAACATAGTGTTTCTTAGAATTGATAAAGTAAATATTTCCAGTATTCTCTAGTATACCTTACTGGAAAGTCTCTTCTAAAACAGCAGTCAATGAAGTGGTAAGTGATAATCAAGTCTACGGACGTTCTCACCACTAATAAGCAAATAACACGTTTGCAGCAGTTTCTTCTGGGCACCTACACAAGGCTAAGGGTGCCAGGATACTGAAACTTAATTTCTTCTGCTAAAATAAAAAGTCATATCCTCTCAAGTAAAGAGGTTATAAAATATTAAGAATAATAGGCATAACAGAGACAGAATAAATCTTACTGCTTCAAAATTCCTTCTCCAATTTCTGTCTTCTACTATTGACGGACTGGCTAACTACCTACCTCCAAGGACAGGGTCTATCAAACACTGAAAAGTCCAGATCTCCTTCACAGATTCAGACAAGGAGTATACCTGTTTGTTATTTGGTCGAAGTGTTTTACTATACTCTACCTCATTACCCTGAACCTATTCAAAACAACCCTATGAAAATAGATAATGTTACTCCTAAATGAACAATGGTGAAACTAATATTCCTACCTAGCAGTGGATGGCAAAGACAAACCTAAATCTGACTCCCAGGTCTTTGCTTTTAAAATCTATACTTCCAATTCAGACCACTTTAAAATATAACATAACAACCTCCTCTCTCAGCATCAAGTGTCAGCAAAGATCCAAGGAGCTAGACTTCAGAAGAGGCAAACACATAAAGCATTGCATTCTTCTCACCCAGGAACAGCTGCCCTACACAAACCTGGCAAAGCTTATAATGTAAGCTGCTTCACTTGGGGGTTGGTGATATAAGTGATTTACTATAAAAGCAGCCTCCAGAAAGAGCTCAAAAACAAACAAGTCCTACAACGACAGGTCGGAATTAGACAAAGCCTTCAAAGCTTTTAAAGCTATCAAAAGTCTCAGAAGAAAGTCTGCACCATAGCCTAAGTTCATAGATGAATGCCTGTTCCCATAGTCTAATCACCAAAATAAAGCTCTTCCTCAGTCTTCATTGGGTGCTTGGGCAAGATTTCTAACTCACCTGACCTCTAGAGGCCGCCCTTTCTTCCATGTTCACCATTCCCTTTACCGCAATTACCCAGTCGGCATTCTAGGCCTATCCTGCTCCATTTGTCTATTTACCCTGTATCTCCCTGGTTTTCTTTAAAAATTAATCATTAAAGCATAGTTTGTGATCATCTGTATGACTGAGAACTCTATAAAGGCTTTTTCCTTCCAATCTCTGTGTCTTCGGCCTACCAAGAATCAGGTGGTAATATGGAAGATTTCCTAAGTCTTCATAACCATAACCACAACCAGGAGCTGTTTGTAAAGGGAGTAAGTGCCGCCAAAGTGGTGTCAGAGAATGATCAATGTATCAGCAGACCTACACAGATGTCATACCAAGTTTGAGTACATGGCGCATGCACTCTGGCCTGAGACACCTGTAGATACAGCCTAAATCCAGGCCAACGAGCCTAACACCTGAGCACCCGGGACGCGCTGTGCAGTGATACTCAGTCACTGAGATACTGCAGAAACCTGCCACATTGGAAACCTCACCAACAATAAGCCATTCAGAGAAATAATGCAAAAATCATAGCAAACCAATTGTCCCCAAAGTATTTCCAGTGGAACGTTAGGCCTTAACAGAGGCTACGGTCAAAAAACATTTTGATCTCCTTTTCTTTTTCTCCTTACAGTCACAGAGCCAACAGACATACCGAAAGTTCTGAGTGGAAGTCTGTTTAACTTTGCTTCACTCTGCATTTTCCAAATATTATTTGACTATGGAAACTTTTTTATACATATTTAACATCCAGCAAAATAACACTGTGTGAGACAGCACATTAGAGGAAGCATTATAATAACAGTCTCTAAATGTCCTAATTCAAAGGTAGCTCGGGAGAAAAAAGAAACTAATTGACACCACAGCAGAAACAGCATTTCAAAACCCAGCAGGGTGTGAGAAGGTAACTGGAATATGATCACATCTATTGTTGTAATATAGATATGAAATTTGTGTCACCTAAAAACACACAGATAATGTAAATTAAAAGCTATCAAAACATCTCCAAAAGTTACTTCTAATAAAGATAGAATAAAAGATTAAAAAGAAAAAGAGAAGAGGGAATATATGATGAAATATTTAAAACTATCAAATGTATTGAAAAGCAGAGAATGGGATTTAAAAGTGTATAAAAATGAGGGCACAGTCATCAAAGTCTAAGAAAAAGTTCTTCTAAGATAAAAGATAAATTGTAAATTTATAAAATCATGTTTATACATACTGTCTTTCTGACCTCACCAGGAAAACAACAAAATGGAACAAAAAAAATTGTAACTCAAAGAATGACATAATATCAGAAGAGTAGCACGCTGTACAGGAATTGAAAGTTCTCTAATCAAATATTGGCTCCATCACTCTCCAGTGTTAGAGGACTGGTGGTTTCCTGATGGTCATTCACGGCAGAGCAGTAGAAGAATTCAAGTCTGCTATCTGAGTCATGACAGGACTGTGGCTTCCTCAAAACAGTAATAGCAGGTGCTTCCTAGTAGCTCAGGTATTATGCCCACACCTGGGTTATAGTCCACATACATACAAAGGACTTGGGTTTGTGGCCTGGGGGGAAAAAGGGGAGTAAGAGGGAACAACAAAAATGAACTAAATAAACAAAATGCTTCCTCCTCTCTTCATTCCTGCCTGGCTTCCTTCTTCTATTTAAAAAAAGTCATAGTAAAAGCCTACTCTGATTGGAACTACTTTCCAAAAATAAACTCTTGCCAGCAGACATGGTAACTAAGGACTTCTGAATAGCCCTTGCTTAGCTCAGAAGATAGTTACAAATATACGACTGCAAAATACATTTGAAATACTTTGAAAATATTTCTAATTTCTTCTTCAAAAAGGTGGGAGGAGATTTCAGGATGACAGCTTAGTTGAGTGGCGTCACCAGGGGTACAGAGGCTACCCCACACATCAAAGAGGTTCTAAGCAGCATGCTCTGAGCTGAGCAATAAAGCAGGAGTTATAAGCTCTGGTTCCCCGAAGAGTTAGGCATCAATGAGAGAAGCAGCAGGTATAAATCAAAAAGGGGGTAAGGGAATTTGGAAACCATCTTCCATTCTAACAGGGACAGCA
This sequence comes from Solenodon paradoxus, assembly GCA_004363575.1. Taxonomy (NCBI): domain Eukaryota; kingdom Metazoa; phylum Chordata; class Mammalia; order Eulipotyphla; family Solenodontidae; genus Solenodon; species Solenodon paradoxus. The sequence continues at coordinate 431,967 of RJWH01000688.1, read as the reverse complement.
ATTACTCAGTTCCTGTCTATTGCTGTCACTGGGAATGTGAATAATCTTCTGATCTTTTAAGTGAAGCTCCAAAATCCAAATTTTACATGACATTAAACAACTTTCAAAACTATGTGGATCAAACAAAATATATTTGTGGCCACACTGGATAAGAGGTAGCAGACATTCAAGAATTCACTTATTACAATAATTTTAAAGGGATGAAAGAGGAGCGGTTTTAGAGATAGGGTGTAAGCACAAAGTTAGTGATTATGAACTTGGAGTAGAAAAAAACTATTCTGTTGTTTAAAAACTAATCTTATATTTGCCCAACACTAACTAACCATATCAGGTACTCCATAAATGCGTCCAGTAACTAGTGTGAGACTGTGCAAGTGGCATGACAAGAAGTCACTCCCTAGATACATGTCTATCTCCATTCCATCACTGTGCAGAAATCCAAATGCAAATAAACAGAGACCCACATGCTTCTTATCCAATTCTTGCCATCATCCTCAACACCTTCGATATCAGACCCACATAGGCTGTCTGGGCCCCTGTCTCTGTCCTGAGTTTCAGTGGCACACACCCAGATCTGAATTCTGAATTTCTGAAATACAAGAATTTACAAGGAGGAAACAGTATTTCAACAGAAAACTAATTTTAAAAAAACAGATCTACCACCTAAATGCTGGAAGACAGAGAAAATACTGCAAGAAATGGTTAAAGATTCTAAAGTTTTCAGTTTTAAAGATTTCAAAATGCAATCCCTTTTCACACAGTAATGTGTGAAAACAGTACCTTTCAGTAACTAAAATGAAAGCTCTACTTCATATTTTAAAATAGACTGGGGACTTGCTTAGGATCTTTACACAATAAGAAAAAGTGAGACCCATGTGAAATTCATTTTGCTTTCAATTTAATTACAGTGTGTGACACGCTAGCCCTTTTTGCTTCTCCCTTTCCACAAAAATACCTCACACTCTCTAAAGTTTATATTTTTTAAACAGATCTCTTTTCATTTTGCATTTTTATACATTTCATACAAAACAGCTACAATTTTACAGCAGTACTTTTCTTTCTAAAAGTTTAGGCAGGTGTACCTTGGTGCAGCAGTGATTTGGTCAACTGCCTGTGCCCAAAGTATAGTCCACATACATCCCAAGGTCCTGGGTTCAAGACCCAGGGTTGATGGGGAACAGCCAAGATGAAAAACTAAATAAAAATAAATAAAATTATTTCTCCTCTCTCCTCCTGCCTGCCTGCTCACCTTCATTCCAGCCTGTACCTTTTCTTTAAATAGATTTTTTGAAAGAAAAGAAAAAAGACTCTTCACCTTAAAATGAAAAATATGCATATGAAAAAGAGAGCAGAGAAGAAAAAAGTGGGAAATGTTCAGTCAAATAAAAGACAGCAGAAATCTTTTGACCCCTGCCTTTAGTCCGTGCTATTAATACTTTGAAATTAATAGTATCTATGGTTCCAGGCAGAAGCAAACCCCATCCTCATGAGAGAAAAGCATTTAGAATTGCAAATTTTTGACAAATTAACATCAAGCGTAAGCCCATAACCAAAGATCGTTGTGCATACAGGGAGGCAAGTCAACTGGAGAAAGTTAGCAAAAACAACAGAGAAAGCACTTTGGAACCCTCCCCTGATCCAAGCACTGTTGATATTAGAAATGTCAGAGAGAGATTAAAGAACATGAACTGTTTAGAGAAATAAATGCTGAAATAAAAAAGATAAATAAATAAAATTAACTATTTAGAATGACCAGTGAGAACTGGAGGAGAAAGAGACTTCATGAAATACATCATTATTTAACTAAAAACCCAATGAAAGGGTTAAAGAAGACAAGTAGTTAACTAGAAGATAAAATTTAAGGCATTCATACACAGTGTACAGAAAGACAAGATGGAAAATCTGAAAATCAAGACAGAAAAGGTTTGTCTAAGGTTCATGTAATGAGAGTCCCAAGAAGGACCAAAATAAGTAAACACATAAAATTTAAAAATTGATAAAAATCAGTAACATTAAAGGCATAATCTTTGTTCATTAAAAGATAATGTAAATAAGACTATCTCGAAAATTTCTTATTGTCAAATTTAATTTTTTTTTAAATACTGAACTGAGTCTACAAAACTGAGACATCTCAGATCCTTACTAATGCCTCAGCTTTTGTCTTCCGATGACCAAAATACCAGAATGTCTATAGCATTTACAAATTAAAAACTGGCTTATAAAGCCTTTATTATTACTCCTATTATTGAAGGCTACAAAATTCTATGTAGCCAAATATTTTAGCTCATTCTGAATTTAGCATTTCAATGTTCTTAGTTTTTTAATTTAATCCTTTTCATAGCCATCTTGACTGTAAAAATAAATCATTTCTGCCTATCTTCTTTTTCAAGTATTTCTGACATGGGATCAAAAAAAAAAAATCCTAAAATGTTTTATCTAAAGGAATATGAATACGGACTTGCTCTCTCCAAGGACAGAGATCATTAATATTTTTCTGTATACCTTTATACATTAATTTCTTATCAAACTAGTTACCAAGTATTTTTATATGTTTGTGAATAAATATGCTTTAACAACATGCCATGTATATATGTGAGGTAAATTCTTGCTGTTCAATTTTAACTGAATAAATTATTAGAGTGACAACTACAGATACCATGGTAGAATTACTTTGTTTCTTGCTATTCTGGGCCAGGCAGTACCTAGTTTGGTCAGTCACAAATCTACTTAAGAAACCTTTCCAAGAACAGAATGAGAATCCAAAATCACTTTCAACATTTCTTACTAGATAATGACTATTATATCAAGTATTAAAGTGTAAAGCAATTAACAATCTAACTGTAAATGACTTCTGATTTTGTTTTAAATTCAGTGGACTGTATGTAAACAATTCAAAAGTATGTTCCTAATTTTCAGGTTGCATAGTTGTCACTTGATTGACTGTGTACAACAGTCCATGTATATACAGGGTACATTTGTGTACCTTTGTATAGCACCCAGTCCTAAAATTAAAATTGATTTATATCACAAAAAAAAGGCACTGAAAATAAAAGAAAAAAAAAGCAAAGAACAAGTCACAACTAAAGCAAATAATTTAACAAATATATCAGGCATACTTTTAGTATCCAGATACACAAAAAATTCCAATTAACCAAAAAAGTCAAATAATCTAATAGAAATAGGAAGAAGACATTTCACAAGAGTAAACATGAATATTTGATAGACATGAAAAGACACTTTACATCATTTGTAATCAAAGATTCATATTCACACACAAGATATCTTATAGCCATAAGATTGATAATAAGTGAGAAGGCGAACAATATGAAGTGCTAAAGAGGATGTACATCAGCATAAGATTTCATAGGTGATGGAAACATTTTAAGACTGAATTGGAGGTAATAGCACAAAAATCACTGAATTATATGTTTAACATAGGTAAATTCTGTTGCATACACATTATTTCTCAATATAGTTTTTCTTAAAATGATTGTGTACAATGCTAGAGGAGCAGAGGTTAGTAGAAACCCTTTGAAAAGCAAGTCATCAGTACCAGGTCAAACTGAACTCTATAAGAGAGCACTATCATCCTAGTCAACTTTCAGAGAGAAAAAAAAGTGTCATCCACAAAACGGAAATATTTACAGCAGTGTAAATGGTTGAATAACAGCTCATACAAGAATACGGATAAACCTGGTAAACCTATTGTGGGGTGAAAAAAACATACATAAAAGTCTCAAAAGACTACAAAAGTGATTACTATTTTTAACAAGGTCAAAAAATATACCAAATTAAATATATTATTTAAAAATATATATGCGTGTGAGAAAACTTTTTAAGGTAAAAAATCAAATGCAAAATTCAGGCCAGCCTATGTGGTGAGGTAGGTGGCGCGGGAGAGTAGCAGGGAAAGACTCTACAAATAGAACAGAGCATGAACAGACTTAACATTCTAGCTGCTGAACTGCCTGGTGGATTTGGTGTATTCAATGTATCAGTGAGCTTTAAAACTTAGATGCACAGCACATACATAATCAGATATGACATTCAAAAAAACATGATAAATAAAAAAATTTTTTCTGTGACATTATTTCTGTCTTGGTACCTTTTCTTACTGACAAGAGTATGAAAATAACAGGGACATTTTCTTAAGCAATATCCCCTAAACAAACATCTTTCCTGGCTATGACAGGCTTTGATATATGGTAGAAAATATAAATTGCTGTGCTACAAGCTGGATTTATTCATAAGCAACAATAGCAGGACAGAATTCTTCACAATTCTCTTGGTCAGAATCAGCTACTGAATATCTCAATACTGTCTCAAGATTTTTTTCTCATTTTGCCTTAACATTGTCAGTGGCAACAGCTAATATTTACTCAGTACATACTATTCAGCAAGCCGAGTACTAGGTGTTTTATGCATGTCCTCCCATTTTATCCTATGAGGTAGACATGAGTGTCATCTATCATCAATACCATTTTATCAGAGAGGGAGTTGCAGCAAAGAGAAATCAAATAACTCGCTCAAGATCTCAAATCTCGTGATTATAGAGATGGCAAGGGCAGGAATGAAAACTCTAATCCACTCCACTCTATTGTTGCTAAAGCAATGCAGCCAAACAATGAACCAGAAAATCAGCTCTACACTACCTATTTTGTATATAATCAACAAGGGGAATGTTTCTTTCTAATGCCCTTTCCCCAATAACCAGAAAGGAAAATTAGTAATTTGGTGACTATGCATCTTATTTCCTATTGTTTTAAAGAACTACCTGTAAGTACACCCTGATGGCTCAGTAGTTAAATCTGCTGGGGTTAGTACACCTACATCTCAAGAACCTGACTTAAAGACAGGGGCTGTGGGGAAACCAAACGAGATGAACAGCTAAGTGAAACTAAATAAATGCTTCTTCCTCTTCTCTTTTGCTGTCTGCCTGCCTGCCTGCCTGCCTGCCTACTCACCTTGATTCCTACCTGCACCTTTCCTTTAAAATATAAAGAAATAACTATTTGTAAAGATGGTGACTTAGAAATACTAACTTAGGCAAATAGCAGGACTCAAGAATCAACTCACAGACATGAATTAGAAATAAAAATAATCAACAGAATAATTAACTTTATTATATATGTATATGTATATGTGTGTGACTCTTGAAGAAGATTCTAAAAGGAGCTAGAAATATGTAAAGCCCTGCTCTTCTTTAAAAAGGAAAAATTTATCTCAACCTTTAGTAAAACAGTGAAATCCCATACTCAGACCCTAACAGGTTTTTTTTACACAATAGGAAATTAAAAAAACAACAACCTTTACTAATGTATTCATATTTTCTAGGGTAATAAGGCCCTTATCGCCTTCATCTCTTTAAAGTCTACTGCAATGTAACACTGTATTTCAAAAACTTTGTGTCTTTAATAAACACATATGTTTTGTGACAGACTGCCTAAATATTTGGGATATATTTTCCCCTTCTTTACTAATAAGAACACCATTTAACTGAGTGGACAATGTAGTGGTTAAAACCTGCATTTCCAGCTCTCCTTGCAGCAAAGACTAATCTGATTAACAGCACATGATCTGGCCAATGAAATTAACTGGTCGTCACTAGGCAGGGTTGTCTCAGCAGGCACAGGTCGTTTTTGTCCTTTGCCTTTTCTCCTTCCCTGATTAGTAGAGCTCAAGCAATCACTACAAGAGCATGAGGGCAAAGGTCTCATTGTGAAAATAGAAGAAATGGTAAGGAGTAGGGGTCTAAGACAACCATGAATGCAAGATTACAGAACCAATACAGCTCTGACCTCCCTTTCTCAAATATTTACATGAAAGCTAAATACCTAATTTGTTTCAGCAATTGATTCTAATGTCTCTGTTATAACAAAATAATGTCTGACTGATACATTCCTTCCTTAAAAACCAAATTCACAGGTATCCATCCCCCATTCTCCACTAGATTAAAGAAAAAAAAGTATTATATCAACATCCATGACATTAATGAGATCCTACTAAAGAAAAAAATGGAAAACAGCTTTAAATAGTACCAAAGTATGGGCTGGACTTGAGCCTTTTTATAACTATTCATTGTAAGAATATCCCAGTGTAGAATATGCCTCTCCCCCAATTCCTCTGAAGAATTTTTTCTTTTGATTTTCCCAGTTGTTTGTTCTTTCCACCTCACTTCCTTTCTCTCTCACTGTTACTTCTTACATAAAGCAATTTTAGATTTAAGACATTCTCACAACACTTTGATAAAGAGTTGGTGCTGTTAAGTTCCTCATTCATTCTTCATAAAGAAAATCAATCTATGATACTGCCAATGGTCCCATTTTCATTCTCCACAGGACAAAATTTTGGATCACATATAGACTCAAAATTATTCCTTTGATAAAAAATGGAAACTAGCAACAACTTTCCTAACTATTAAACTACATTTTCTGATTGTAGAATACTGATCATCCAGTAGCCCTAGAACACTTTTAGCTCCCTGACCCCTCACTGATGCTCAGTTGTACCAGTGTCAGGAAGCTTAACCTCTTGACCCTATGCATACAGTATTCATACCACCCAAAGTATTCAGACTTTTCTGCATTGCATGTTATTTATTCCTTAGAGAAACTATTAATGACTCTCCAGCCAACTAGTAAGCACCTTGCCTTGCCCTGCCCTGCCCTACCTGATATTCTTAATACTTTTCACACCCTCATAAACCACTCAGCATGGGACTCCATATATATTTGTTGGTTTTTCAATTTTACAATTTACTGAACATGTAAGTATACTTTAATTTGAAGTTTAACAGTTGAGCAGTAAAAAGAAGCATTAAAATAGAAATGACCAATTCTATCCTAATCCTACCCTAAATCAAATTTCTTTTCAATCACTTCTAAAATATGATCGTTTCCCTTGTGAATATTCCAAGGTCAGTGTGTCTTTACCTTGAGTGACAGTCCAATCTGTTCTGGGACAGCTGTATTCTTTAGACAGTTCTTCTAGAGATAACACTGATTTTCCCCACAGTGCCACATGCAAGAAATTCAATGGCAAAAGCCATGTGCTTAGAGGTCACCCTGTGCCTATGCTTTATCTGCTCTTCCACTGGTTATTACCCTACAATTCTAGCCATGCCTGCTCTGGCAATACCTGTCTGAAAACATAGCTTCCAGAACTAATAGAACATTATAAATGCAATGTAACCAATTAGAACATCTGAATCTCCCCTGCCTGAATGGCATAATTTGGAATCATAAAGTCCAAGTCTCCACTCACTAAAAATCAGGTATACTATGCTGGCAGATCATGAGTTTTGATTAGTTAGAAGCCTTCTTTCAGAGAACTAAAATCTGAACGTCATGATCCTATATAGGCCGATAGTTCTCTCTTTGTACCCAAATAGTTTAGAATGATGGCATTTTTGTCTTGGATGTAAAAATTACACATACAATTAATGTTCCATCTTCAAATTATTTATTTCAGGATAAATTACATACTGATATAAGTACAAAATGGAAAGTAACTGATTTACTTCATTTGGAAAGCCACACTGAAGATATTCTTGTTGTTCAAGAGCACCATCTGGTGGACGAAGAAATTTAAGCTACCCCATTGTGGAGAGAAAAAGTTTCACCTATTAGACTAGGCGCCATTAAGACTAAATAAAATCCTGGTATGAAAACGATTGCCAAGCCTCACCCAACAATTTTCTTATAAAGGAGTTCTGGGCTGACAAAATCCTAACATAAAAGAAAAAAGAACCTAAAAATTATAAAAATTCACTGTCAAAGTTCAGTTCACCTTCTTAAAGAAATGTTGCATATTGCAAGCATTTTTAAGCTGGGAAGAATCTCAAAGAGAAGTTAATTCAATCCTTTCCCCTTACAAAGGCGAAAACAAAGCTTTCCCGAACATCACAGCTTCGGTTGGTAGGCACTGATTATATAAGTAAGTAGGTCAAGTGTTCTATGCTGTTTAACAGTCTTCTATTTCAAGAGGCTGTGAATGAAAGGCAGGAAAATGAGGCGTTCGGTGTCTGCCGTCCTACTGTGGACTGTGGCCTACTCCACAGATGACTCATGGAAGACCAGAAACCACCGAACCCTCCCTGCCTCCAGAATCTGCCTGTAACCCTCTTAGATTTTAACTGCTTTCCCTTGTATGTGAAAACCACCCTACCAAGAAAAAGAAAAAAAAGTAAATGTTAAATTAATCTGTTAAAGAACATCTATCATTGTAAAAAAGCGTTTCCTCTGTGTTTAAAATGGGAAGGGAAATAAAACAAGCCCAAACTCTATTCACTATGATACTATACCTGTTTTTTTAAAAAATGCAGGGGATGGGGCTCCCTGGTGGAGAACCAATTAGGTCAATCACCTCCAAAGTCACAGGCAACATGCCCCCTGGGTTCGAGTCCTGGATCCCGGAGGAAATGGTCAGTGAACAATCAAATAAAAAAAAAATGCTTCTTCCTCCTCTCTCTTCCTGCCTGCCTGCAAGTTTCCTTTGAAAAAGATAAAATAAAACATAGGGTACACCCTGGTAAAGGGTGGGTACGGTCCACATATATCCTAAGGTCCCAGGTTGGCATCCGGGGGCCAAAGGGAACAACCGTGATGAAAAAATAAATAATGAAGTACTTCTTCCTCCTCTGTCTTCCTGCCTGCCTGCCTACTCACCTACATTCCTGCCTGCACTTTTCCTTTGAAAAATAAATAAAATACAATTGTCCAGTGTTAAGCAGAGTTAAAACACGGAAAGGATACACACTAAACGTTCTTGACGGCTATTGTCTCTGAGCTTCAAGATTACGAGGTTTTTGTTTTCTCTCACATAAAATCGGAAGGTATTTTTGCTAAATATTCTAAGTACAGTTTTCCAAGTGTTGTCTGGAGACCACGGAAAGACACCCAGATCCTATCGACAAATGGGTCTATGGCATCAAAACAGCTTTTATAATTAAACCAAGATATTTTTCACTTTCTCCATTCTCATTCTTATATGTGTCAAAGATGGGGTTTTCGGGAGGCTATGTGACATCACATCCGATTAAATGAAGAAGAAAGTCTACAAATCCAGCAGTCTTCTATTAAACGAGGTATTTGAGATTTGGAAAATATGAAAAAAAATATCATTCTTTTCACTAAAATTATTTAGGAAAATACAGTCATTTCTAATAAAAAATATTTGTTATTGTGTAGTAGATTGTTTTAAATGAATTAAATACTTGTAAAGAATCTCCATGCTAACTTCTGATACAGCAAAATTATTTATATGTGTATATATAAGTATATGCAAATTAAATATAAAGGGGTCATGAGATCAAAAAGTTTGAGAACCACTCTCTCAGTGTACTAGCATTAAAACACACATACACACACACAAACACACACACACACACACACACACACACACACACGAAGATCCCTCTAACCCCTCCCCTCTTTCTCCTCAATCAAAGAAATTTCCAAGCCTCTTGCTTTGACCACTCTATTTTGCAGATCATTATATGGTCACACTTTCTAAAGTATAATTCTGATTCTATCACATTCCTAGTTAAACAGTACCAAATTCTTCAAGATAACATGCAGGAACTTCACAATTTGTCCTCAAGCTATTTTTCTAATACCATGTGCTTATCAACTCTACAATCATTTAGGCACATGGTTTTTAACACTTCCTATTGACAGAGGCTGGAGAGACTGAGAAATACTTTCATCATCGGACTCAATCTACCATAGAAGAAACAGTCTACGTTTTCTGTATTCATTTTCAAAATTATTATTTTCCAAATGGTTGCTATAGTAGTATATTTTTATCCAAAATTTACTCTCTGAATCAAAAACTCTCTACAATGATTCTGTGAATGCAGCCTGAAATAGCACAGAGCAGAAATCTGAATAACTGACTGTCACCATGCTAGTGGATGTAAAATAATGTTGCCTTTTCTTAAGTCACACACACAACAAAGAGATACACTGCTTTCAAAGGTCTGTGGAAGGCCTGAAGAGGAATTTATCTCAAATATGTTCTACCTTCTGACCAAGGGATCATCTAAGGCCACCCAAGACCACAGGTGGCCCTAAATTCAGGACCTTTTTTAATTACAGAAACTTCCTCACATAGCTAAATACTTCATTTTTTTTGTCTCGATATATCAATATGGTCAATGCACATTACACCTGACAACATTCAGAAATGTTATATCCCACCTGTCTCAAAAAGGTTTTAAGCACCCTTCCCCAAAAACAAGTTACTGCTGCCTCAGACTACTTACTGCCCATGGTGCTAACTGAGATATTGTAGTATAGCCTAAGGAAGTCAGCGCTAAAAAGTAATAGAATGAAGAGTCAAGGATCACTGTGATCTTCAAGTCCTTCTCCCTTTACTATCAAGATTGATTATTTCAACTAATTCTTCGTGAACACCCTTACCCCGCTCCTGCATTGTAGCTAAGCCTGGATCGATTACAGTGGCATTGTGGCTAAGCCTGGATCAACTACAGTGACATTATGACTAAGCCTAGATCGACTACAGTGGCATTGTAACTAAGCCTGGATCGACTACAGTGGCATTGTGGCTAAACTTGGATCCACTACAGTGGTGTGGTTAAGCCTGGATCGACTACAGTGGCGTTGTGGCTAAGCCTGGATCCACTACAGTGGCGTCGTGGCTAAGCCTGGATCCACTACAGTGGCGTCGTGGCTAAGCCTGGATCCACTACAGTGGTGTGGTTAAGCCTGGATCCACTACAGTGGCATTGTGGCCAAGCCTGGTTCCACTACAGTGGCGTTGCGGCCAAGCCTAGATCCACTACAGTGGCATTGTGGCCAAGCCTGGTTCCACTACAGTGACACTGTGGCTAAGCCTGGTTCCACTACAGTGGCGCTGTGGCTAAGCCTGGATCCACTACAGTGGCGTTGTGGCTAAGCCTGGTTCCACTACAGTGGCGTTGTGGCTAAGCCTGGATCCACTACAGTGGCGTTGTGGCTAAGCCTGGATCCACTACAGTGGCGTTGTGGCTAAGCCTGGATCCACTACAGTGGCGTTGTGGCTAAGCCTGGATCCACTACAGTGACGTTGTGGCTAAGCCTGGTTCCACTACAGTGCACCCCTTTTGCCCCTAAGAAAATGTGCTGATGCTGCAAGACAAGCATCGGAGCAGGAGGGGCAACTACAGCAACCTGAGGACTACAGACCACACTGGTAGCTGACCCCTCACCCAGTTCCACAACCACCATTCTGTCTGCCTCACCCTCCTCAAGCCCACAGGCATCAAAAGGCCTCCAAATGCAATAAAAATACGGAGATTGATTAATCATGGCCTCACCCTCAAAAATTACAATCTCCTAGCTCGACTTCCGGATAGGGACTCGATAGGAAGCACTTCTGGATCGCTCCACACAGATAGCGAAAAAAAAAAAAAAATCATCTATTTTCCTGAGACAAATACCAAGAAACGACCGGCACTTCTGCTGCAGACGGATTGGCTAGTGACTAACGGTGGGTGAGGGCACCCAGCGCAGTTCTCAGCTAAGCCCCTGATTTGGAGCAGGCACTGAGAAACTGCACTGGGTGCAGCCATACTAGAAATCAGCCCAATCAAACCCATCCCACAACCATTGCAGGCCAGAGCCAAGAGTCCACTGAGCGGAAATTCCACCCACTGCATATACAACCACAGGAAATCCTGCCCATCGGGTGGCCCATTCCCTGGAATACAGTGAGAAGGCAGTCCAACTCTCAACACTACCCACTAGCGCCACCTTGTGGGTAAGGGATAAACTGCAGTCTGATTGCCTATCCTGGGCAAGTCAAACCTAAGCAACACCAGGGAAACCGAACTCTTAGAAATACTAACAGAATGACAAAAAGAGCAAAGGCACACAGAAATATACCAGAAATGACGGATCTAATCAAAAACCCCGGGGAAATGTAAATTTGTAAATTGCCCAAAGAGGAATTTAGGGTAACAGTGATAAACATACTTATGGGAATCAGGAAATCAGTAGAGGCTGTAAAAGAGAATGCCAGGAAGCAAAGGGAAGAATTAAAACAAGACATGAAACAAGTAAGAGACACGCTGGCTGAATTAAAGAACTCAGTGGAAGGGCTCAACAACAGGATGGATGAAGCTTGCAATAGAATCAGTGATTTGGAAGATTGGACAGAGGAACTCAATCAAGAAAACCAGCAAAGAGATTAAAAAAAAAAAAAATCAAAGAATCGAACACAGCATTCAAGACCTCTGGGATAACACCAAAACGGACAACATTTCCACCAAAGGGGTTCCAGAGGAAGAGAGAGAAAAGGGGACAAAAACCATATTTGAAAAAATAATAGATGAGAACTTCCCAATATGAAGAATGAAGCCAGCCTCCAGATCCAGGAAGATCAAAGAGTTCCTAACAAAAGAAACCCAAACAGAAATACATCTGACACATCGCCATAAAAATGTCAAAAACAAAAGCTAAAGAGAGACTATTAAAAGCAGCCAGAGAAAAATGTGTCACATACAGAGGAGCCCCCATAAGATTGTCAGCGGACTTCTCAAATGAAATTCTACAGGCCAGAAGGGAATGGCATAATACATTCAAAGTGCTGAAAGAAAAGGATTTTCAACCTAGGATACTATATATCTAGAAAGATTATCATTCAGAACTGAAGGCATGATAAACACCTATTCTAATAAGCAAAAGTTAATGGACTACATCACCACAAAATCAGCTTTACAAAAAATATTAAAGGACACTGTATAAAACGTAAAGAAAAGTCACAGAAAAACAGAATGACAGCAAATATTAAGCGGGAGAAAGAGAACAAAAATGTGGATAGTTAGAAGGAGTGGAAGACTAATATGCTTTCAAATAAAATTAGGTAGTAAACATAGAACTGTGAATGCTAACTTCAGGGTAACATCAAAATACATCCCTAGGGAGAAAGTAAAGAAGAAAACAGAAGGAAAAATCAATTAAAACATAGATGCACCCATCTGACCTAAAAAGAGAAAGAGAACAAAATCATCATCTGGAGCAACATACAAGGGACAAATTATATAATGACACTAAGCAGCTATATAACAATAATCACCCTAAATGTTAGTGGACTGAACTCGCCAGTCAAATGACGCAGATTGGTTAAACGGATTAAAAATCATAACCCAACCTTCTGTTGCATTCAGCAAACCCACCTTCTTCCGAAAGATAAACAAAGGCTCAGAGTCAATGACTGGAAGACAATCATACAGTCGAATGGCAACCTCAAAAGCGCAGGAACAACTATACTCGTATCAGATAAAAGAGACTTCCAGCTAAAAAGCATAACAAAAGACACAGATGGACACTATATAATGATTAAAGGGTCAATTCAGCAGGAAGACATAACACTTATTAACATTTATGAATCAAATGAAAGAGCATAAAAATATATCAAGCAAATATTATTAGACCTGAAAAGAGACATTGACAGCAACACAATAATAGTGGGGGGCTTCAACACCCCACTTACAACAATGGACAGATCAACTAGTCAGAAAATTAATAGGGAAACAGCCACTTTAAATGACCATCTGGAACCCAGGGATGCAAGGATAGTTCAATATATGTAAATCTATTAATGTCATATATCATATCAACAAAAGCAAAGAGAAAAACCACATGATCATATCAACAGATGAAGAGAAAGCTTTTGACAAGATCCAATACCCATTTATGATAAAAACTCTGTATAAAATGGGAATAAAAGGTTCATACTTCAACATAATAAAGGCCATATATGAAAACCCACAGCCAACATCACAGTCAATGGCAAAAAATTGAGAGCATTTCCTTTCAGCAAGATTGTCCACTCTCACCACTGCTATTTAATATTGTACTGGAGGTTTAGCCAAAGTAATTGGGCAAGAAAAGGAAATAAAAGGAATCCAAATTGGAAAAGAGAAAGTAAAACTCATTATTTGCAGATGACATGATTATATACATTGAAAAACCCAAAAACTATCAAAAAACATCTAGAACTCATCAATGAATACAGTAAAGTAGCAAGCTACAAATTTAATGCACAAAAATCTGTTGCATTTTTATATACAAACAACACTCTAGAAGAAAACAAAATGAGGAAAATCACACCATCTAAAATAGAAGTTAAACAAATGAAATACCTGGGCATATACCTAACGAAGGAAGTAAAAGATCTACACAATGAAAACTACAAGTCCTTCTTAAATGAAATAGAGGAGGACACAAAGAAATGGAAAGACATCCCCTGCTCGTGGCTGGGAAGAATCAGTATCATTAAAATGGCCATCTTACCCAAAGCAATATATAGGTTTAATGCAATTCCCATTAAAATCCTTATATCCAGGAAATAGAACAAAAAAAAAATCTTTAAAATTTGTATGGAACAAAAGACCCTGAATAGCCAAGGCAATCATTAGAAAAAGAACGAATCTGGAGGGATTACACTTCCAGACTTTGAACTATATTACAAAGCTATGGTGATCAAAATGGTATGGTACTGAAATAATAACAGAGGCAAAGATCAGTGGAATAGAATCACCAGAAATTGACCCACTCCCATACAGTCAGTTAATCTATGACAAAGGAGCCAAAAGCATTTGATGGAAAAAGGAAAGTCTCTTCTCAACACAAATGGTGTTGAGAAAACTGGACAGCTGCATGCAAAAGAGTGAAGCTAGACCTCTTTAACACCATTCACAAAAATTAACTCAAAATGGAGTAGAGACTTGGACATAAGACCAGAAACCATAAAACTCTTTAAAAGACAACATAGGAAAGACTTCCTAAGACATCAGACATAGAGAAGCCTTTGGGGACTGGAACTCACCATCAAGGGAAACAAAGAAAAATAAACAACTGGGACTATATCAAACTAAGGAGCTTTTTCACAACAAAAGAAAACATCACCAAAACCAAAAGGAAACCTACTAACTGGGAGAAGATATTTGCATTTGATATTTCCAACAAAGGCTTAATATCTCAAATATACAAAGAACTCACAAAACTCAACAACAGAAGGATAGGCAATCCAATCAAAAAATGGGAGGAAGGAATTGGAGTGACACTTTTCTGAAGAGGACATACAGATGCCCAACAGACATATAAAATTATGTTCCTACTCACAGGCTATCAGTTTTAATTGTAAATTAAAACAACGATGAGATATCATCTTACACCCGAAAGACTGGCTATTATTTGAAAGTCTGGAAACAACAAATGCTGATGAGGATGTGGAGAGAAGTTGCACTTTCGGTGGGAGTGCAAATTGGTACCACCGCTACGGAGAACAGTTTGGAGATTCCTCAAAATACTAAAGATGGAAATCCCATGTGATCCTGTCATTCCACTTCTGGGCATCTACTCAAAAAATACAAAAAGCACCCATCTGCAGAGAAGTATGTATCACCATGTTTATCGCGGCCCTATTCACAATAGCTAAGAACTGGAAATTACCTAAGTGCCCAGCATCAAGTGAATGGATAAAGAAGATGTGGTACATTTATACAATGAAATACTACATAGCCCTTAGAAGAGATGAAACCCCATCATTTGAATCAACATGGATGGAACTAGAGAGGATTATGCTAAGTGAAACAAGTCAAAAGAAGAAAGATGCAAGATGACCTCACTCATTGGTGCAATGTGAATAGACAAAACAAAGGAACAGATGAAACACAACCAACCCTGAAACATTTGCAACAGAACTGAGGTGACCAAAAGGGAATGGGGCAGGTGGGGGCAAATGGTGGTGGGGCCCACTGGACAATGGCGAAGAACACTTGGTGATTTGGTGGAGGGCATGGTGTGTTGAAATATATCTAAGAAATGGGGAACCTATACACAGGAAACTATTTTAATGTGTAGAATAATTACAACAATAAAAAATAAACTTAAAAAATTACTAGCTCTTGGAACACCCTGGTGGAGCACTGGTTAGGTCAACTGCCTCTGAAGGAGTTAGCCACATACCACTGTATTCAAGCCCCAAATCCAAGGGGAAAACAAACAGCATGAACAATTAAAGAATAAAAATAAAATAAAGATGCTTCTTTCTCCTCTCTACTCCTGCCTGCCTGCATACTCACCTACATTCCAGCCTGTAACCTTTCCTTCAAAAAAAAACAAAAAAAACAAAAAAAATCTACTAGTTCCAGACCATTTTGCCTGCCACTTTCTTTAGCTAACCTGAACTTGCTCATCTAGTTCAAGTTCAGATGTCCACTCTCCTCCAGAAAGTCTTCCTTCAATGGCAAACCTGCTATAGATGTCTCTCCTACAGATGCCATGAACTCCCAATTAACCTATATATAGCCAAACTCATTACACTTTTTTGGTCCTCTGTCCCTCTTAATCTATAAATTCCTTGAAAAAAAATCCTTAATCCTTATTCATCTTTGTATCCTGCCCAAACAATTCTTACTTCTCCACACTCCAAGAACTCCAACAACCACCAAAAAAGACTGTGTTTTCAATCATTCTTTTAAGATGAAAAAAAGTAGCCATAACTAAAAAATGGGGGGAGGGGGGTATACGGAGATAAACTTCAATTTATGACATAATTCCTTTCAAATTAATATCATGGATTATAAAAAATCCACTCCCAATGCAATTTAAATATTGAGCTGAACAGTTAAACAATGTAAGGACACAATCAAGAACAAAACAATACACTGGCTTCTTCAAAGCACATGCAGTATGATTTCAAACCTTCCTGACAGTTACAGGTTATGATTATACTCACTCTTCATCACTTTCTTTAATGTATGTTCTCTTGTTACTCTCCATTTACCTCCAGGGGGCAAACAGAAGTTATTTTTCATTTGTTTAAATTCAGGTATCTTGAGTACAATTGGTTTTATTTACCATTTGCAGTTACTACATCTCTCTCATGTCTTCTTTATGCTACGAAAGCAGTGACAATGTCGGCTCAGCTCTGGAGCTACTAAATGGTCCCTCAGAGCCTACAGAAAGGAATTCCATAAAACATGATGCCTTGTAGGTCCGACCAAAATGACAGATTCCTGGCTCTAAAACCTGTAAATGATGAGTATGGTTTTAAAACGCACATTTACAAACCGATGGATTTTGTTCATTGGATTTTAATAACTAAACTTACTCAAATCTGAAGTCTAAATTCAATATTCCTTGAAGCAATGCCAATGTGTAACTGGTTTTCAAACATAAGCAGTAAATTGATAAGTACATTAAACCAAAGTTCATCAGCTTCCTCCATGCAGTCAATAGTTGTGCTATTTAACCACCAAATCTGGAAAGCTAGTTGAGGGCATTTTTACATAAACTGTTCTGAAAAAACACACCAAATATGCTGCCTCTAACTCTTAATTACAGATGCGGAAAAACGAAGTTAATAATCACAAGGGTAATTTGGAAAAAATAACTTAGACTGAGTTGTATTTACTTATTTTAGAGCACTCAGACATGCAACGTCTCCTCCCGCAATCTGGATGATCCCTCACCTCAGTCTTCTTTTCAGGAACTTACCAGGATACCACAGAGAAGAAACGCCAGAGGTAGAAAATATATCAACAACATTTATGCTGTTGAGCTCAACCTAGTTTTACATATTCACAACGAGGACACTGATAATCCATAGCTGATTCTTGAAAACTGAGATGGGGAATAAGAGCACCTGGCAGCCCCTATGCTGGCTTCCGAACGTCGGGGAAACTTCTTTGGATACCAACTGTAAAACATCAACGCCCACTACTCTGTCACACCCATTCCACAGGAAATTGCCCAGATGCTGGTCTAATACGACAAGGTGCCGTGTTCTGTAAGGAAGCTTTACTGCTAATGGCACTCACTTTCCCAAATACAGATAAGCATAAAAGGGGCGTGTCATGGTGGCTCAGGCAGCGGAGACTCTGGTGTGGAGACCATGTAAACCCAAGGATCCAGGGTCCTGGGGAAAAAGCAAAAACTGAACAACTAAATTAAGAGGTTTCTTCCTCCTCTGCTTTCCTTCCTTAAATGTTTTTTCCTGCTCTCCCTTCCTCCCTTCTTACCTTTTAATTAATTAAAACAACCATAATGTGTTAACATAAAGATTTGTTATCACTAAAGAATAAGTCAGTAAGAATACACTTGGAATTGAAATACCAAAAAATATATAGTAATTATGTAATACAAGTTTCAATTAAAACTGGCAGTCTAGAGATATTTGGAGCTAAAAAATGCACTGAAATGATCCTCTGGAGAGCAGTAGTGAAAATGCTTCTAAAGCCAAAATATTGCAAAAACCTCCTAGGCTCTTCAGTGAGGAAATACACAGACATATGCAAATATATATGTATATATAGGAAAATCATAAAAAGGTTATTTCTGTTTGGTAAATTATGTTTTTTCTTCATATTTTTCTGTATTTTTCAATTTTTCTGCCAAAGTATGTGCTACATTAATAGATAATACTCAACACAATTTACTTAAAATAGTGAAAATATAAAAGGAGAATAGAGAAAAGATTCCTCCTTTTTCATTTTATTTTTAATATTAGACACATTAAAGCATATTTCTATCATCTAGCTTCAGTTATTAACATTTTGCCAATCTTCAACTCACTTTTATTTTCTGAAGTATTTTTTTAAAACTCTGACAGAGCAGCAGTCAGGTCAATCACCTCCAAAGGAGCAAGCCACATACCGCCTGGGGTCAAGTCTCAAATGGCGGAAGGAAGCAACCAGTGTGAAAAACTAAATCATAATAAAAAATAAAGATGCTTCTTCCTCTCTTTCTTCCTGCTTAGCTGCCTACTCACCTTCACTGCTGCCTGCACCTTTCCTTTTAAAAAATAGAAATAAAAAACAGTCCCTATCATTTTTTCTAAGTATTTCTCAATGCGCATCTCTAACTGATAAGAAAAACTATAAATACATATACACATATATATCCACAATATATATAGCCACTAAGAAATTATTCCTTTCTAATATGACAATGGTAACTCCACAGTGTCATCTAATACCCAAACCATAAGAATAGTTCTTTCAATAACAGTGCCCAACAGTTGGAAATTCATGTAGAAAATTTTAAGTTGTGATACTATCTAATACCCAGAATGTATAAAGAACTATAAATCAATAGGAAATGTATGACATGCAAGAAAAATGTACTAGAGGCTTGAACAGGCACTTCATAAACAAAAAATACAAATAGTCAACGGGTAAACATAAGGGGAAAAATCAATAAGCAATTATAAAACCACAACATAATTTATACTCACCCAAAAGAATGGCTAAAATTAAAAGTGACATACAATAGTGTTAGAGAAGATATGGACAAATGGGATGTCGCAAACATCACAATGGAAAAATGTGAACTAGAAAACAGTTTTCTTCTAAAGTATATTATGTGTATACCTGTTATACCCTGCAACCACTCCTAGGCAGAGGTCCAACAGAAACATATGCTTCCATGTCTGGGAAATATGTGTAAAATGTTCATAGAAGTTTGATGCATGAAAACCAAAACTAAAAACAACAAAAATGATCACTAGTAATAGAAAAAATAAATTATGGTACATTCAGCAATGAAAATGAATGACTTAAATCTAACTACACACAATATAGAAAAATCTTTAAAGTATAGTAAGGTAAGACAAGCCCTGGTAGAGTAGCAGTTAAGTCTGCCACCTCTGATTATACATAGTCCCCATATATCCCAAGGACCCAGGTTCACATACTGGGGTTGGGGGAACAAATGAGATAAATATTTAAATAAAAATAAAGTATTTCTTACTCCTCTCTCTTCCTGCCTGCTTGCCTACTTACCTTTATTCTTGCCTTCATCTTTCTTTTAAAATAAATAACTAAAAAAAAAAATACACACACACAGAGTAAGATATGACAAACTAGGGTACTAGTATTGTTTTCCCTGATATCGGGTACATAGGTGTTTACGTAAGGTTATTGGGGAATAGGATATTCAAGTAATCTAAAAGCATCACCCTACATATGGATCACTAATCAGTTATAAAGGGAAATCCTGGACTGAATCCTTCATATGAGTGGGGAGGGGGGCTGTTTATAAATAACACTAGAAAAATTAAGGCTCTATGAATATACTCTATATATTAAAGAATATTAATATGTGTTCAAGTGCCTTATAATTAAATGATGCATGCTAAAATTATTAAGTGTATACTGTCATGATATCTGCAACTTACAGCAGAGTGACAAAGACACAGAAAATGACAGAGACTGAGAGAGACAAAAGGAGATGGAAACAAAGCGCAATGCAGAACCATAAAGCAAATGTGGCAAATGATTAACCACTGGATGATGAAAGTTGTCCAGGTGTTCACTATAATACATTTTAGCCTTTCAGTAAGTAAGAAATATTTTCAAAACAGAAGAACAGAAGAGGAAATTAAAGGTTTCAAAAAGCAAAGAGTTTTAAAATACAAGGTTTATAAATATGAGCAGTGAAAAAACAGAAAATTACAACTAGATACCCGGTAATAATATGTGCTCCTCCCCCCACGAGTCTAAACCCACATCTTTTAGAGCCTATACCATATCCACCTGAGTCACGAGATATGGGGGCTAATACATAATTCTTTTTTTTTTTTTTTTAAAGAAAGGTGCAGGGAGAAAGTAAGACAAAAAGGCAGGCAGGCAAGGGGGAGAAGCATTCTATTTTTTCATTTAGTTCTTCACATCGGTTGTTCCCCCAGGCCCAGGATGCAAATCCTGGTCCTCCGGGATATATATGAACTGCACTCCTCTGGCAGTGACTGACCTAATCGCTACTCCACCAGGGCAAGCTAATAGGTAAACTTTTTGAAAAGAAAAAAATTCTCTACATTTGTGGAAAAAAGGGAGACAATAAGCCTGTTTAAATATAACTTTTTTAAATGACTGAGGAAAAAAAATCACTGGACAAATACATATTAACTACTGCTTTTGTCTTAAAGCGGTAAGAATACAGAAAATACCTCCTGTTTTCCAAACACACTTTTATATGTGCTTTGCTTTGAAAAAAAAAAGTTTTAATGCAATTTAAAAATTAGCTGGATAGCCTACATGTTATATTACTGTTGAATCTCAGGTATTTGTACAATTAGCTGGTTTCAGTCCACTGATATCTTATTTACTCATACAGATAAGGAATTATGGATCACTTAAAGCAGAACAAATGACTACTTCTAAAATACCTGAAATGGTAACAAAAAGTATCATGAAATTATCCTTCACAAAAACCATTATAATGTAAACATACCTCATCATATATGCTCCCATTAATGTCTGCACCATAGATAGGTGCCACAAAAGTTAAGTTCTTCCAGTACTTGCGTTCCAAATCTTCATAATCCAAGTATCTTGGAGTACAATATCTAGAAAATGCATATTAAAAAAATTTTAACCACAAACCAGTATGATAATTTTAAGATTTTCAAAACCCACTAATTTAAATCACTTTCTAAACAAAATTAAATCAATATGAAAATACTGTAGTAACTAAAGTTATCAAATCTAACAAGTAACTATACAAACATATTTATCATAGATATCTGAATAGTCAGAGTCCTAAAAATCTATAGTAACAATAATTTTGACTAGCAGAGAAATTACTTTCATGAAATATCAGCAATCAAAGCAAAAAGTTAAAAATCATTACCTTAGCTTTCAAAATATTTTTTAAATCTTTAACCAATTATACCTTACTTGGAAAGTTTACAGATTTACATGTAAAAAGAAAATCTCTATCAAAAAAAACTGATTAAAGGTAATGTCACAAAAAATCCAACAAAGTTAAACTAAAATAAGATGTTCTGCAGTTATTAGATTGGCAAATGCTTAAGATATTAACAGTAGGTAAGACTGAGACAATTCTTACAGAGTTGACAGTATAAACTAACAAAAACTTTCAAGTATAATTTCAACATATATGAAAAGCCTTAAAAATGTATATCGTTGACCCTAAAATCCAACTTTAAAAATTCACACTCATAACAGAGATGCATATAACAATATAGGACTCAGAGTATTTGCTGCAATGTTAGTTAAAACCTCAAGTTAATGTCCAGCAACTAGGATTTAGTTAAAAAAATAAGACATAAAATCAACTTTATAGAAAATTAACCTTTACAGAAAGATGTATCTTTCTACATACTGATTTTAAAATATTTCCACAGTGAATAAAGCAGATTATAGAATAGCAAGTATGCTATGGTCCTATTTTTGTCAAAAATATCTGTTAAGTATATACAAATGGTCAGAAAGAAATACAAACCAAATTATTTACATTAACGGTTATGTCTCACAAAGAAATTTCAAAAAGGCCCTTTCTTCTCTGTTTATTGGTATTTTAAATAACAATCTTATCACACAAAAACAATGTTACTAAATAAAAAAATAAGAAAAGAAATCAATAGAACAAATGCAGTAAAAGGGAGGCATAACAATTCCTATGTAGCCTAGTGGAATTACAGATCAACATTCACTATACTTGGGGCCCCAATTGTTATGTAAGCAATAAGAAAGAACTCCAAACAACTCACTTTAACTACTACATTAAAATACAGAATAATTTGCTGATTTCCAAATACACTAAAATCTCACAAGGCAGCCAAAAACTAAAAAAGCTAGACATGAAAGCATCATTAACTCCACTTCATTACACCACTTCAATTATAAAATTCTAGTAGTTACAGAAGTCCAGGCATAGGCTAAGCAAGGTAACCAGAAGTAGACGTCAGGGGATAAAAATAGGTAACAGATGCAGTTTATAAAGATTTCTAAGAGAAATTTCTAGGATTTTAGAAACTAAAACCCTAAGTTACCTTTCACTACAAGATCTAAAGAAACAATCACTAGATGACTATGCAATCATAATCAATGTTTAACAATTCCTAACTCTAGAAGAAAAGAATTATTACAGTTTAGTATTGGCTATTAAGGTAAAATTCTAAAATCCTTGAGTATTTAAAACAATTATTGATTCAAGACTTGAAGAAAAGTGACCAGTTCACAGGTGTTGCCCAACTGTGATGAAAGCTGGCTACAGGTACTATCCCAGGACTGTCAGATCATGACAAATGTCCCACCAATTCAATGTTAATTTGCTCAAAACCGATAACAACCACCACTTTCTTAACTAGAATCTTTTATTCACTTAGCTCAGTTATTAAAAGTTGGGGTCCTAGAACAAATTGTAAGGATTTGAATCCAGGCTTTGCCATTTCTAAACTCTGTAACCCTGGGCATGAGAGTGAATTTCTCTGGACCTTAACTATTCCTTTATAACACAGGGAGAAAAGTTGAGCTTTTGCGAGGCCTCCATCAGATAACTACGGAAAACACTTAGTTCCATGCCTAGATGAAATTAGAGATTATAAATGAAAGTGGTACAACAGAGCATTAATAGTCGCCTCCAAAAGTTTTATAGTAGAGCTATGTTGTAGGTCTCTAGATTTTCTTTGGACTAAGTTGTGTTATTCACCAAATGAGCACGTTATCATCTCTACTGTCCACCCCATGCCCATCATGTACTGTTTACCTATGCAAGAGCAGCTATTAAGGGAAACAGATGAAAAGAAAGGCCAGCACAATGTCTCCTGCCTCCCATGAAAGCTAATCCCATCTCAGAACCATTCTACAATCATTTAAAGACCATGTGATCCCAGTGCAGCTGTGAGAAGACAAGAGCGAGCTTTGGCTTGAGGCTTAGAAACCCGTTTTACTGGCATTTGAACTAAATTTCCCACATGAAACTGGCAAAGGAAATATAAAAAGGGAATTTTCAAGGCATTTTAATATCAAAACAATTACAATAAAATTAATTGAACTCAGAAGATTTGAAAGGAATAAAATTCAACATGGAAATAATCTTTCACACAATTTCTCAAAGTAGTTATATTTCTTTTGTTTGTTTTTAAGTGGAGGCAGGAATGAAGTTGAACAGGCAAGCAGTCAGGAAGAAACAGGAAGAAAAAGCATTCTATTTTCATTTTAGTTGTTCACACTGGTTGTTTCCCACGCCCCGCCCCGCCACGAACAAGGGACAAACCCAGGGGTATGTGGCCTGCAGTCCTCCAGAGACGACTGACCTAACCTAACGGCTGCTCCACCAGGGATTATATATATACCATGATTATATTTCTTAAGTGAAAAAAAGAGTTAACAATTTTTAAATTGCTTTTAAACTTCAAAATTTAAAGAAATAAGTTTTGTTAGTAAGTAAATCTTTATAACCCGGCTAATAATGTGCACCATATTAGCTATATTTTAGCTTTCATGACAATATTTATCATTCAATAAACATGTATTGAAACAGTACCATACTCGAGATGCTATGCTAGGCACTGGGTATACAGCGATACACAATATAGACAATGTCATATGAATGGTTATCTGTAGGAAAAGTCAATTTACACCTAAACCACCACAGTAAAAACTGAACAGAGATATGAATAAAATACTTAATAAAATAAACTCCTTCTATATAGAAAACTAATTAACATGGTCAAATAAAAATCAACTGGACTAAACAGGCACATGAAAAGATATTCTTTCTCCCTTTTTATTAGGGAAATGCAAATCAAAACAACAGTGAGATATCACCTCACACCTGTGAGAATTGCTATTATTCAAGACTGGAAGCAACCAATGTTGGTGAGGATGTGGAGAAAAAGAAACCCTTTTACACTGTTGGAAGAGCAAGCTGCTGCGAACTTTATGGAAAGCTATATGGAGATTTCTCAAAAAGTTGATAATGGAGATATGGCCTGGTAGAGTAGGGGTTAGTTCAGTCACCTCCAAAAGAGAGTACACATCCCAAGGACATGGATTCACGTCCCAGGTCTGGGAACAACAACAAATGTGAATGACTAAACAAAAGCAAAATAAAATGCATCTTCCTCTTCTGCCTGCCTGCCTACACACCGTCAATCCTACCTGCAACTTTGCTATAAAGAAAAAAAAACTGAGACTGGAAATACTATACAATCCCATTATCCCACTTCTGAGTATTTACCAAAAAACAAAAACACTAATTTGCAGAGATAATATGCAACCCCACAAATATTGAAGCATTATTTACAATAGCCAAGAATTCGAAACTACCCAAGTGCCTATTGTCAGATGAATGGATATATAAGACATGTGTGTGCTTAATATTACACAACCCTAAAAAGATGAAATCCTATTATTTGCAACAACATGAATGAAACTAGAGGGGCTTATGCTTAGTGAAATAAGTTAGAAGGGAAAGACAAATACTTGAGGATCTCACTCATATGTGGAATATTAACAAAGCAAAGGAACACACAAAACAAAAACCAAACCTGGGACACTGACAGTAGAACAGAGGTTATCCGTGGGGAATAGGGTGAGTAGCGGGAGCAAGCAGTGGTGGGGTCCAATGAATGGTGGTAGAGAACTTTTGGCAATTTGGTGGTGGGTGTGCTGTGTTGAAATGTATGTGACAGTGAACTTACACATAGGGGCTAATACTATTTTGTAAATCAAAGTTACCTCAGTATATTTTTAAAAACATCAAGTGGGATAGAGATGGTGATCAAAGTTTCTCTATGACAAGAAAATGAAGGGCAGGCACACCCTGGTGGCTTAACGGTTAAGTCAGTCAGACACGGTCTTCATACATTTCAAAGACCCAGGTTCATAAACCAGGGCTGATGGGAACAATCAAAGTGAGCAACTAAATAAAAAATAAATCAAGGTGCTTCTTCCTCCTCTCTCTTCCTCTTGCTTGTCTGCTTGCCTTCATTCCTGACTTCAACTTTCCTTTAAAATAATAAGTATACAAAAGATAAATAAAATTTTGTATTTTATACTGCTTAGAACTTTGTAAATAGGTATACATTTTGCAGTTGATAAAGGAATTTCTGATCATCCATCAAAATTCACTCAACAGCACCTACAAAATGAAATTACCCTATTTCTGATTAACAACCACAGATATCTTATATTTCTTTGAAACTGCATAATACTCCGTACCTCTCCCATAGTAGTAGCTGTGATGATTAAGAGTTTTAACAAATATTTTGCAACTATAATCTGATTACTTTCAAGTACATTTGTTCCTTGAAATATCAAAGTAGCTGAGTAGAGTTTCCAACCTAAATGAACCAAGCTACTTAATACTTTACAAACTATTCTGGAAATGGATACTAGAAGATGGATAACAGAATATAATAGCTTATATTTATAAAAAAAAAAAAATGTTGGATGAAAATGCTTCTTCAATCTTATTTCAATAGCATTGCCCTTATTATAGTATTTTTTTAAAGTACTTACTATGCAACTCAGTTCAATCTATCCACAAGTTTCACATTGTCAACTAATGAGACCTGAAACAGTGAGACTTTTCTAATGACTACCAAAATAATTCAAAAGTAACTTAAATATAACATTTTTGTTTCCTTTGACATAGAATGTCCATAACAGAACTTCACACACAGAATTAAGTTTAAGTACCATCTGGTGCTTACCAGGTCCAAAAGAAAACTTTTCTTGAAGGTATCAACAAAATTCATCCAAAGAATTCATTCTTTAGACAATGACGTTTTCTGGTTACATGATTAGTTGGTTCTTTTTTATTTTTATTTTTTTAAAGGAAAGATGCAGGCAGGAATGAAAGTTGAGTAGACTGGCAGAAGAGAGAGGAAGAAGCAGCATTTATCTATTTTACTTAGTTGTTCATCTTGGTTGTTCCCATCAGTCCCAGATCACAAATCTGGATCCTTGGGATTTATGTGGACCACGCCAGTGGACTTAACTGCTAAACCACCAGTGTACGTGCAGCTGGTTCATTTTTAGGTGTTTCTTGTTTGTTTTGATTTGAGTAATGATTTGCCTTAACCACTATATCAGAAACTTAAAAAAAAACAAAATGGCAATCTTTGGCGCATGCTGGTGGAGGAAAGGTTAGGTCAGTCACCTCCAAAGGAGCAAAACACATACCCCTGTGTTTGATTTTCGGACGGTGTGGGGCAGCAACCAGTGTGAACAACAAATAAAGATAAAATAAAATGCTTCTTCCTCCTCTACCTTCCTGCCTGCCTACTCACCTTCATTCCTGCCTGCACTTTTCCTTTAAAAACTAAAACAAAAATCACCGTCTTTAATACTAGCTGTGATGGTTTCTAATTCTCTCCACAAATTCTTTGATACTTCTCCCTTCAACAAGTCAAGCTTAATTCTCCCCTTGCATATAGGCTAGCAGCTGGCTTGTAAAAAAAACAGAATATGGCAGGAACGACAGTAAAGAAACAGGTTAAAAAAAGACAATTTTGCTTCCATCTTGGTAATCCTCTATTGAGTTACTTGCTCTAGAAGAGGCACAGCTACCACACAAGGAGCAGTCTGTGTGGCAAGAACCTGAGGACTCTAGCCAATAGTCGTGTATGAACATATTGGAAAAGGAGTTTCCAGTCACACTCTAGCCTTCAGGTGATAGTGACCCCAACCACACCTTAGCTGTAATCTTATGAAAGATCCAGAGCTATAACCATCCAGCTAAGCCATCCCAGATTTCCATCTTCAGAAACTAAGATACTAAAAGATTGCTGATTTGGTGTGCCCTGGGGTTCAGTAGTTAAGTCTGCAGCTCTGATGGTGCAGTCCATGTAAAAGCCCAAGGATCTGTGTGTGTGAGGGGGGCACAAACAATAAAATTAAATTAAAAGTTTCTTCCTTTTAAAAATAAATTCACAGCAACTAAAACACAGGAAACGGTATTTACAATATTATGAATGAGAAGATAAATCAAAGAACAATTTCCTTAGCATTAAACTAAATCTAAGTAGGAAACCACCTAAAGACTAAAACAAAGAATGGAATGTTAAATGAAGACTGTGTGGGACATTCCAGCTTTTTATCATTAACTCCTCTACCTACAAGGTTACTTAACAAATTCATGGGTATCTCTGAAAGAAATGAAAATAGCAAACTAAACCCACTCACTTGCCACTGTTGGCCAGCTGCCTGAACTCCTTCACAGTCATGGCTTTTTTCTGGATGTTGTATTGAGTGAATAGTCCCGACTGCCCCGTGACCATCTGCTGAATTGGTGCAGGAATAAGTAAATTATCAATGTCATCATAGCACTTTCTTGGCTTCCACTCCTTAGGAGGAATCACCTACAATTAAATAATGAAAATATTCCTATTTGTTATTTAGCTTTCACATTCCAACAGAATACAGGTGAAGATTTCTCAACATTTTTTATGCTAAATCACAATTTTGTACATTCACAATAAGGAAAATGTTTGCTTTTTCCCCAACTATTCACCTTACTGGTGTGATTTTCAAAAACAGCAAAATTCACCGAGCACTTACTATCCCAAATACTGTACTGACATTAACCTATTTTTAGTTGATACTGTTAACTATTTTAAAGATACAATTGAGTACACAGAAAAGTAAAACGCTGAGGTTCAAATGCTGTCCATATTAATGTGAGAAAAATAATATTTTTTCAGTCAATACTATTTTCTTTAAATACCTCTCGCATATGGTAGATAGTAAAGTGGCATGCTAGTCAATACTTAACAACCAAATTTCTGGGAAAGGCAGGAGAAACACTGATTTGCAGCTTTTGCCTATTTCCAAGGTGCTAACCACTCCCACCATGGCCAGTTTGAATACTCCCACCAACGTGTCTCACGGAACATGGAGCTGAAGAGAAATGTTCATTATCAATTCTCATGTGCCACCACTGTCTTCCCAGAATACATAAACACTTAATTACTAACAATGAAAAGATCAGTAAGTCCTAAGACCAAAAATACAGTCATATGAATAAAACTTAGAAAAGACAAAGTTATGAATTACGATCCGTAGCCAAAATTTATCTAGCTTTTCTTGGGTAAGTTCTGATTACCCAAAACTTTGGGGATTTTTTTGTTTTTTAAAGGAAAGATACAGGTTGGAATGAAGACAAGAAAGCAGGCAGAAGGAGAGAAAAAGAAGCATTTTACTTATTTTTACTTAGTTGTACATCTTGGTTGTTCTCCCAGTCTGGGATGTGAACCTGAGTCCTTGGGATGTGTGGGAACTGTGCTTTGGCCAGATGCAGTTGATCAAACCACTACTCAACCAAAAGTTTGGTAGTAAATATTTTCTAATGGTAGAGAAGCAAGAAATAGAGTAAATTTATGAAAATCTACATAATATCTTAACACATCAGATTTTCTTAAACAGGAAATGGAACCACAACTTGTGAATATTCCAAAGTTCTAATCCTTTTCATTTAATGAGTCTAAATGAAGGAAACCAAGTTTACTTAAGTTTACTTTCCTGATTATATCAAAATAAAAATATTCAGTTTATATTAGCATTTCCCCAACCCCAAACTAAGCCCTGTTATACATACCATGAAAGCTTGCAATTGAAATCTCTATTTTCACTATTTTTAAAAAATAATATGCCATTACTACCATCTACCTACCAAGGAAGGTGTAAGAGGAAGAACAGTACTTCTTGCAATATTTCTTCACCTGTGGACATAGATAGCTTTTTGGACTTTCTAGCTAGTCAACAAACTAAGTATAATGTGTACAATTTATGGCCCAGACCATCTATATCTGTATAACTGCTGAGGAAGAATTGCACCCATTTCATATATAATCAAGATTCATCACAATTTTTCTGCACAAGACTTTTTTTTTAAAGGAAAGGTACAGGCAGGAATGAAGGAGAATAAGCAAACAAGCAGGAAGAGAGAGAAGGATGAAGAGGTTTTTATTTATTTATTTATCTATTTATTTATTTTAGTTGTTCACAGTGGTTGCTACCCCCAGTCCCAGGCCTTGAACCCAGAACCTTGGGATGTATGTAGGACTGTTCCCAGGTATACCAGACCACTAGGCCACCAGGGCATATCACTATACAAGATTTATACTTTCCCAAAAAAATTTTGTTAAAGGAAGGGTATAGGCAGCAATGAATTTGAGTAGACAGGCCGGCATTGAGAGAGGAAGAAGAAGTATTTTTATTTTCTATTTTTATTTAGTTGTTCACACTGATATAATCCCCCCAAACCTGAGACTGGAACCCAGAGGCATGTGACTTGCTCCTTCAGAGGTGATTGACTAACCACCGCTCCATCAGGGCAAACCCACTTTCCCAACTTGCCATCAACTTTGTAAATAGAAGGGTAGGGTGTCAGTGCACTCTAGTGGAGCAACAATTAGGTCAGTCCCCTCTGAAGGAGTGCAGGCCACATACCCCTGGGTTCGAGTCCCAGGTAAGGGAGAAAACAAAGAGTGTGAAGAACTAAATAAAAAGAAAATGCTTCTTCCTCCTCTTTCTTCCCACCTGCCTATTTGCCTTCATTCCTTCCTGTACCTTTCCCTTAAAAACATTAAAACAAAAAAAAAAGGGTAGGGTGTCAACCTCAAACTCTGGAAACGAAAGTTAAACCTAAATTATAAACAAATATCAATTAAAAAAAACAGAATAGACTATAATATGTGACCAAAGTCACTAGCTACTATTGGAACTACTCAACCATTTTCTTCAAATCACAAATTAAGATTCATTCAATGGTGCATACAAGAATTTCATGGGCAGTTCTGTTCCTATCGGCTTGTCCTCAAAGCAAACTAGCAATGTTAATGCAGTTTTGATTTTTACATTTGAGTTGCTTTGCTGCAGCATACATTGATTGCTGGAACTTCCAGAAAAAGAGAGAAGGTAAGTGAAGTTGACTTCATATGAATTGATGTAAAAATGGCAAAAACGACTAGAAATTAACAGTGCATTGTGTTCCTAGTATAAGTAATAACTTATCACAGGATTGAATAATTATCTCGAACTTTGTCAATGACTGCTACTTAAAAGGAAAAGTCTGGACTCAGGTGTGTTTTGTTCAACATTCAGAAAACTAATTGCAGTTCTCATTAATGTCATTCTGTTGCATAATGCCAACAGCAGCACAGGTGTGCGCTTTGTGCCGCAACTCCCTGGTGAGGGTGGTTGCCACTTCCTCTTCTAATGTTACTAGAAGTGCCAGCCACTGCACCATACGACATTTACTAATCTCAGTGGAACACAGTAAGATATGTTTTCAAGAAACAAAAAGGGAAGAACAGGACAAAGGGCTGCATTCAGAGCCCAGAGAAGAGACAGACAACTACTCCTACCTTCCCTTCACCCAATTCCTGGCTAACCCATTTCAAGTGTATGATCAAAATTATGTGTCAAATGATTCTGAAATGATACCATTCTGTCCAACCAAAGACTGTTTTACCAACTCAAAAATAATCTTGGCATGCCCTGGTGGAGCAGCAAGTTCGTCTGCTGGCCCTGGTTGAGAACAGTCCACATATATTCCAAGGACCTGGGTTTGCATTCCAGGCCCAGGTGGCAGGAAGGGGGAGGGGGAATACAACCAAGATGAAGAACTAAATATAAATAAATAAAATGCTTCTTCCTCTTTGCCTGTTTGCCTTCATTACTGCCTGCTCCTTTCCTTTAAAAAAATAAATATAAGTGTTATGATTCAAAATATGGAATCTTTAAGCATTAAGTCAATAAAGAAATTCAGCTAAGGATAGCCTGTGAGAGCCTTTGCTAATGTACTGTGTAATGAATTGGTCTTACTGTATGATTTGAAAAAAATGAAAAATTCATTATAAACTTTTCTCTTGGCTTTTTCTTTATCTGTCTCTTTTCACTCTTTACACACCCCTTAAACATTGAACTAACTTAACATCTGTAAATTTTAAACCTTTTCTACATAATAGAACCAGAGATAGATGCCATAACCCTCCAAGAACTGATTTATAAGCAGCAGCATCCAAATGCAGGAAAAGAACTTAACTACTAACCCTTACAGTTCTAGAAGTTCTCTCCTTGGCCACTGTCTGCTACTAGAATATACACTCCAGGGTCGGAAACTCTGATCTGTCCCCATATATCCCCACACACACCCTCAGGATCTGGCCCAGTGCCTGGTACATGGCATACACTTTCTACCCTTAGTGAACAAATAATTGAAAAGGAAAAAAAAATAGGTACATCTACCTAGAAAGAAAGTAGATTAATGGTTAACTAGAGCGGAAGGACAGCAGGGAATAATGAATGACTACAATGGTTTTTAGAAGAAAGGGTACAGATTCTTTTGGGGGTGACGAAATGTTAGGGAATTAGATATCAGTAATGGTGAGTACACAAAAAGTCACCGAATTGCATACTTTACATGGGTGAATTGTATGCTGTGTGGATTCTCAATAAATCTTTATATTTAAAAAAGGAGGCATGCACCCTGGTGGAGCAGCAGTTAGATCAATTGCCTCAGAAAGAGCACAGGCCACACACCTGAGTTCAAGTCCCAGGTCCAGGGGGAAGCAACCTGTGTGAACAGCTAAATAATAAAATAAAGATGTTTCTTCCTCTTCTCTCTTCCTGCCTGCCTGCCTATTCGTCCTCATTCTTCGGCACCTTTCCTTTAATAAAATAAAATAAAAAGGAGGGTAAGCCTGCTGAAGTAGTAGTTAGGTCAGCCGCCTATAAAGGAACATAGTCCACATACATCCCAGGGACCCAGGTTCACATCTTGGGACCAGGGGCAGCAGCTAATGTAAACAACTAAATAAAAATAAAGTTCTTCTTCCTCCTTTCTTTTCCTGTCTGCCTGCCTACTCACCTTCATTCCTGACTGCACCTTTCCTTTAAAAAGTAAATAAATATAAAATAAAGTGCTTCTTTCTCTTTCTACCAGCCTGTACTTTTCCTTTGAGAGAGAGAGAGAGAGAGAGAGAGAGAGAGAGAGAGAGAGAGAGAATAGAAGGAAAGAAAAGAGAGAGGGGAAGGAAGGAAGAAGGGGAGTAGTGGTTAATAGCTATTCTCCAAGAGAAACTGATGAAAACTCTCAAACCTCTGAAACCCACAAATAGATCTGTGTTTTTTTTTATTTTTTCCCCAGGCCCAGGTCTCAAAGGTAAGCCAGTGGATTTTATAGCCTGCAGCTTAGCTGCCTAAGCAACAGAGGGACTGGTTCTTTAGTTTCTATAAAGTACTCTTAGTTTTAAATGTATGTTTGCTTGTTTTTTTAAGAAATCAAATTCTCCAATTGATTACCCAGAACAAAATTATTTCAAATGCCTTCCTTTGACAGAAACAATTTCCCAAATATGACTACTAAGAACATAATTGAAAGTCACTTCTTCTTTTCAATTTTTTTTTTTATTTAAAGGATCTGAGGATAATCACCTTTGCAAGACCTGCTCGATGGGCTCCTTTAGATTCCATGTATGCGAGGTATTTGTTGAACTCCTGGAACTCCTCCATGGAAGGTCTGAAGGTCATGATCTTACAGCTGGGGTTCAGAGGACTCTCCACCTCTGCAACCTCCATGATGGCTGGGGCAGTTTCTGCAGAGAAGATGATGCGGTCATCAGCACTGAATTATTGTGTGGTAAGTCATTGCTCCCAAATAGCACATACGGGCCTCTATCAGGAACTCTTCTTTAGTTACCATCCTCTAGGGAAATGTCACATCTCTCCCTAGACTCTTGAAGGAAAAAAAAAAAAAAAAAAAACCCAGCCTCAAGTCACTCTTCTTACCAAGCTCCTGGTATTGAACCATTGACCTAAATTATATGGATCACCTCCTCAAAATCTTCCCTGGTAAGAATACATTTTCTAACTTTTCAAGTTTACAAAAGGTGTTTCTTTCATCTCTCCCTTCCTTCCTTCCTCTTTTTAAAAAAAAATGTAGTTCCTATGAAGCAGTTCTGAAGACTCTCATTCATGCCCCTGTATAAAGGTCTACACTAGGATGAGTAGGGAATGAACAGTGCTCAGCATCCCCAGCACAGAATTTACCCAGGTATGCCTATACTTGTATTAATTTACAAACCATCCATTCAGTAAAACTGCCTAGCACCAGGCTAAAGTACTAGAGACACAGAATGGGGTAAAGTTTATCTTCACCTTCCCAGCTTACTAGTTAAAAGTTTGAATAAAATTCAGTACAAAATTGTAGAGAGGAAGGAGAAACTAACCTGAGTTCATCAGAAAGAACTTCCCCAGAAAAGAACAGACTTTTTAAGAAAGTAAAGGGTTTGCCAAATGAGAGAAAGAACATTCCAGACAGAAGAAATATTTAGAAGTATTGGGGAATGGAGAAAGTAGCTTAGGTTGTCTAGAGCTTAGAAAGAAAACATTACAGGAGATCAAAGAAGAAAAGTAGACAATACTTTGTTATGCAAACACAAACTTAATACTGCTGTCCATGAACAGGACAATCCCTTCAATAAACATTTTTTGAACCCCTAATGTGTGCCAGACACAGAGACTGCAAAGGTGAATAAGCAGCACTGGAATGCTTGCCCCAGAAAGAACCCCACCCCCATCCCACTTCCACATGCAGCTTTAGTGCCTGGTGTCAAACAAGTCCTCTGAGAATAAGGGTTTCCTTTTTAAAAAAAAAGTGATTTGCCAGACCAAAAATAAAAATGAAGTGAGGGAGTGGGTGGAGAAGGGAGGGATCATGCTGTGGGATAATAAGAGGTAAAAATAAATCAGGGCCATGGACAGAGATATGACCATCATTTATTCAAGGTTCAAGTAAACATCTGTCACTCCAAGTACAAATGAGGAGTAGAAACATCAAAATTAAACCCTACCACCTTTAGGAATCTAAAAGAGAAAATCATCTGTATGGCAATACTAATACACAGCAGAAGATGTTCTGCATTCTCTCTGCTTCAAGAAGGGAGCATGCCAAAGAAAATGTCTTCCAGGTCACCTTCCTACTCACTTCCCTTCACACACATGTGCATGCCCTAATCCATGGGCTGTAGAATGAAAGTCTCAGCTCATAAAAGTATGCATGTAATCCTCGAGAAGCATCCAGATCTGACCCTTGCGCAACATTCATGATCTTGTCTACTGCTACAGTCTATATTATACTTCACACTCCATCAACACACATTGGCTTGTGCATCTGTAAAGAAGTACAATTTTCCATGGCTTTGGCCAAGTTACTCCCTCCCATGGGAGTACCCTTTCCCTGACAAACTCCTGCCCACTGTCAAATTTTCCACATTCTGGAGTATGTCTGAGTGTTTTAACCTCCCCTCTACACTCTTAAGACCAGTTGTCTGTTCCAATGGTTGGCACCTCCAATCACACACTGAACTCAAAACTCTTCAAGGGGAAGGCAGGCTCTCCATCTCATTAGACCCTGGCATCCAGTCTGGGATCCAGTCTGGCTTATATTTACTGCTACAGAACTATTTCCTAATTGAATGAAGGAATAAATGCTAAAATGTTAATATATTTACATAAAATGATACAAAATCCAGGAAAAAAAAAAGAAAAGCACCGATACCAAAACAGAAAAATTACTTAAGCAGATTTATTTGTTTGACTGGTACAGAATATTAGAAACTAAAAATCTGAGCAGTGAGGAGGAAGTCTCCAGATTACCTATGTGGAAACATTCAGTGAATGGAAGGCAGCCTTACTTTTCCACTGCCCAAAGAACACGACAGCCCTGAGTATTTCTCTAGGCAGAGGAAGAACCCACTAAAGAAGATATTGGAACTCCAGAGAGCTGTTCAACAAATAGTTACTGAATACCTAACTGCTAGGTTGTCATTCAGGAAGGAATGAAACCAAGTCCTAACACTAATGGAGTGAAAGAGACAATAAATAAATAATGAGTGCTCTAATGAAACTAGGTTAAGGGGATAGAATGCACAGAGGAGGGGAGCGATTCTATACAGAGGACACAAGAGAACGTATTTCAGAGACCTGAGAAAAGGACTAAATCAAGCATATATATGGAAGAAGAACATTTTTGGCTGAGAAAACAGCAAAGAAGTAATAAGGAAGAGAACAAATGGTGAGAAGTGAGATGGGAAGTGATTTGGGCTTCTTCCATTTTGTATACCCATTCTGTTTTTGGTATTCTAACATGCACTTTAATTCAAGGAGATGAGATTCTTTCCTAAGGTAACTTTCTTGGAGGATTTTAAGCAGAGAAGTGTACTGGCTCATTATTCATTATTCTAATTTGGTATCAAAAAAAATGACAAGAATGAAGCAATCCAGGCAAGATAAAATGGTGACTTGAAGCAGAGGGGTCAAGGTCTTTGTTAGACAACAGAACAATGGCTGTGACAAAAAACTGAAGCAAGGGAACTTCAATTAAGCAATGGAACACGTTAATAGCAATCAGAACTGTTTAAATAAACTATTTTAGCAATGAGAATTAATTTAGCCCTTGACCTAGTTAGCTAAGTGTGACATAAATTCATTCTAGTCATTCCTAGAATCACTACTCCCTTGATTACACATAAGTAGTCCTACCCACAGACACATACTAAAATCTTAATTATCTTATGTTTTAGACCTATTTCAAATCTATAAAGCTAATAACAATCATAAAATTTTAAATATGTTAAAGAATCTAAAAACTGTTAACTCCACCAACCAAACCTTTGCCAATATGACAAGGAAAGTATTGTTTCATTTATATGATTACCAGTGGCATTGGTCATTTTTGGACATTTAAAACTATTTTTATTTCATTTGGGGCTTGCCTATTTGCATTCATACCCTTGAAAGACAGATCATAAATTTTCTGTCCTTTGAGTTTTTTCTAATCCATATTTATACTGATTAAACTTAATCATGCCATTAGAATTAAATTCCCATGCCCTCTTTTTTCTCTTTTACCTTTACTTCTCTGAGTGAAGCAGAAAAGTAGGCTTAAAATACTCTTGCAATAATGTTTCCTAGTCAGAGAAAGACATATTTTGCAACATTTCTATGATTTTCAGCTAAAGGTGATGCAATAATCATTTTTGCAATGCTACACCTCTTTAGAGACTGAATCCCCAAAGTGAGTTACAACAATATCTATGACTAGAACTTTGTTATTTGCTTCTAAAGAGATGGCTTTGGAGTTTCTGAGACCACCTAGATCAAATAACCATATTTATAGTAAGAGTTCAAAGAATGTTTTTTTAAAGGAGAGATGTAGGCATGAATGGAAGTGTGTAGGCAAGCCAGCAGGAAAACAAAGGAGGAGGAAGTATTTTTATTTATTTTTATTTATTCATCTTGGTTGTTCCCCCAGGTCCAAGAACATGAACCAGGTGTAGTGGGTTGCACTCAAGTGGAGATGGTGATCTTAACCACTACTCCACCAGGGTGTGGCCCTAAGAATCTTTTTCTAATGAACTAAAGATCTTTTTCGGTAAGTAAAAACTAGCACTAATTCAGACTTAAATAGCAATCCTGTTTCTTAAGAATTTATCTTATCATGAAGAAAAACACCTCCCTATTCAAATGTATCTCTTCATATTAATAAAAAAAAAAAAACTGTAGGTATATAATCTTGTGGCTTTGGTGACAGAGATGCTGACATGTGGGTCACGTAAGGTCTAGAGACCCAGGTTCAAGACCTGAGGCCTGGGTTAAAAAATAAAAATAAAAAATAAACAACTAAATAAAGATGCTTCCTACTCCTCTTCCTTTCTTAAATGTTTCTTCCTCTCCTTCCTTCCTCTCTTTAAAAAAAAAAAAGGAAGAAACTGAGACTGATGTTTTCTTTTTAAACATATATCAAAATTCTGTATTACTTTCCTTTTAAACATCTTTATTTCTGACTTGTGTTCTCTTATTTAAACAACTACTATGAAAAGAGTAAAAACTGAGGGCTGTGATCATGTAAGTATTAGTTTCTTAGACATTGCCCGCCCAGAGCTGGTCTGCACTAACTGCCTCTGAAGAGAACACTTCAAGATCTACTGTAAAGCCCAGCCCCTGGGGAGATAAAGCACTCACCAGTTAAGCAGATAACGCTTTGGCTAGAAAGAAGATGAACCAAGGCACAATCACCAGCTGTGCTACTGTTGGAGGCGAACACCATTCCAGCATCCCCCTGGGCCTTCAGAGGACACCAAAACCCTGGAGGCCATCCTTTCCAAGTCCTCGCTCACTCCTTTCTTACAATGAGTAGTTTGGTTGCTTTTAAGGTTTTTTTAAAGGAAAGATACAGGCAGGAATGAAGACAAGTAAGCAGGCAGGAAGGGAGATGAGGAAGAATTTATTTTTCTTTAGTTATATGTCTTGACTGTCCTCCCTGGCCCAGGACGTGAACCCGGATCCTTGGGATGTATGTAGCCTGCACTTTGGCCAGAGGCAGTTAACCAAACCACTACTCCACCAACGTGCTCCTACGGTGAGATTTTTATAAAGAAATTGAGCTACCAAGGTTTGGCCAAGCAGGTGCTACCACCCTGCTCAGCTCCAGTTCCTGTGTGCCGAGTTCTCAGAGGGCAGGACCAACGCCCCAGCTGAGCTGCAGGAAGTCTGATCTTTCAGTTTCAACACTGCAGCTCACCAGATTTGACTTCACAGTAAACCAAGTAAGCTTTTATTTTGCAGACTGACCTTGTCAGGCATTGTTTGGGGTTGAAATGTGTCCCCCTCAAATGACATGTTGAAACCCAAAGCCAAATACCGGTGAATGTGACCTTATATGGAAACGGGTCTTCACAAATGTCATTAAGGTGAGATAGTACCTGGTGGACCTCAGTCCAATATAACTTAATGAAAGAAGAGACAGACAGAGGAAAGAACACCATGTGAAGATGGAGGCAGACTGACTGGAGTCATTCAGCTGTAAACCAGGAAAGCAGAAGAAGCTAACAGAAAGGCACAAAGTATATTCTCTCCTAGAGCCTTTAGAGAAAGTATGGCCCTCTTGATTACTTAATTCTTGGTCTCCAAGTCTCCAGAACTGTGAGAGAAAGAAAACAAAGCAAAACCAGTCCTAGGCTTAATATCTAAAATACACAAAACACTCAAAACTCAATAACAGAAAAACAGACAATCTAATCGAAAATGGCAGAAGGAATTGGAGAGAGAGAGTTTTCCAACAGGATATATAGATGGCCAAGAGGCACATGAAAAGATGTTCCTACTCACTGGCTACCAGGGAAATGCAAATTAAAACAATGAGATATCACCTCACACCTGAGAGACTGGATATTATCCAAAAGTCTGGAAACAAAAAATATTGGCAAGGATGTGGAGAAAAGGGAACACTTTTACACTGTTTGTGGGAGTGCAAATTGGTGAAACCTCTATGGAAAATAGTGTGGTGATTCCTCAAAAACTTGAAGACGTAAGTCCCATATGACCCAGCCATTCCACTTCTGGATATTTACCCAAAAGATACAAAAACACTCATTCATAGATTTCTGCACCCCCATGTTTACTGCAACCCTATTTACAATAGCTAAGAACTGGAAAATACCTAAGTGCCCAACATCAGATGAATGGATAAAGATGTGGTACATGTACAATGGAATATACTACACAGCCCTTAGAAGAGATGAAATCCTGTCATTTGAATCAACATGGGTGGATCTAGAGGGGATTATGCTAAGTGAAGCAAGTCAAAAGAAGAAAGATAGATAGCAGATGATGTCATTCATAGGTGGAATTTAATAGACAAAACAAAGGAACAGATGAAACAAAACCAATCCTTGCAACCCTTGAACACTTGCAACAAAACTGAGGTTACCAATAGGGAATAGAATTGGGGAGAAGGGTATGGGGAGGTGGTGGCAGAGTCCCCTGGACAATGGAGAAAAACATTTGGTGATGTGGTGAAGGGCAGTGTGTGTTGACATATGTATGAGAAATGGGGAACCTATATATATGAGGTTATTTTAATGTGTAAAAAAAAAAATTAATTTTTAAAAATAAAAAATAAATTTGAAAAAATGGTCATTGGACATTAACACAGAACTGAAGTTACCAGTGAGGAATGGTTTGTGGGATGGGAGCAAGCAGTAATGGGGTCCAATGGACAGTGGTAAAGGACTTTTTGTAACTTTTGGTGGGCAGGGTGTGTTATATATTTGAGAAATGGTGAACCTGCACATGTGAATTTATATTACTTTATAAATCAAAGTTAACTCAACTATTAAATTTACAAGTAAATAAAAACACATTAAATATTAAATTAAAAATATATTAAATTGTTTTAATTGTTAGAGTAATAAAACTGGTATTGACGTTTTTAACTAGTACAGCAAATCATAGTTCTAATGTTATTAGGAACCAAGATTTTCATTACAATAAAGACATACCAATATAAAAGACTTTGATTACATAAAAATTTAATCTTTCAACAGGCCCTGGTGAAGTAGCAATTAGGTAAATTGCCTCCAAAGGAGCCCAAGCCACATAACCCTGGATTTGAGTCCTGGGTCCAGGGGAAAAACAACCAGTGTAAAGAACTAAATAATGATAAAAAATAAAAAGCTTTTAAAAAATTTAATCTTTCATCATAATTTAAAATATCAAAATAAACTCTTTTTTTCTCTTAAAATAAAATGTATTTCCTGAAACTGTTCACTGTAAGATATATAGAAATGATGACAATACTATTGTATTTTGCTATTGCAAAAGATAACTCAATGAATACAAATTGTGGTCTCGAAATATCACATCTCAATAAAAAGAACCAGGGATCTTTGTGGGGGAAAAGCCTGGTTCTAGTTCTGGGACAAGAAATGTACAAGATGTGACTGAAACATGCTGTTCCAGAAAATAAGCAACTATCAAAGAATAATCAGGGCAGATATCACATTAAAACTAACATTTGCAGTATGAAAAGCATACACCACTGGCCTACTATTATGATATATCAAGAAAACACAACATTATCTATATGGCTATTTCTGCCTAAAATGTATAAACTAATCTGATCTTAACGTAAAATCAAAAAAGACCAAATCAAGTGACACTAAGAAAAATAAGTAGTTGATACTCTTCAAAAATTGCAAGGCCATGAAAGACAAAGAATGAAAAAGAGTTCCAAACTAAAAGTAGTACCATTTGCAATCCTCAGACCCTTGATCAAAAACAAGTTTCTCTCTTCTTTTCTTTGATTACAAAGAATATTATTTGGAAAAAATATAAAATTAGATAATTGTGCTATGTCAAGATTAGTTTCCTGATCTCAATAACTGCACTGTGCTCAAAGAATGTCCCTGATATTACGAAATATATAATGATGTATTTATGGATAAGAGGTCTTATATCTACAAGCTATTTTTAAATGATTCTGAAAATTATATGAGCAAACACACACACACATACAGAGAGAGAGAGAGAGAGAGAGAGAGAGAGAGAGAGAGAGACAGAACAGAGAAACAGAATAAGACCAAAAAAAAGAAAATGAGCATGGAACAATTTTAACATTTGACAACTCTGGATAAAAAAGGTTAAGTCAATATCTTCGCTCTAGATTTTTAGTAAAATTTAAGTCAGTCTGAATTTATTTCAAAATAAAATTTAGAGAATTAACTACTAATGAAAATCATGCCAAAATAACAAAGGAAATTTGTGGGGTAGAAGTAAGCCAGGGTGTTAGGAGCCTGACTGAGATGAAAAAGACATCCATGTAACTCTGATAAGCAAGCAGAGATTGGATCCCACTGGCCAAAAACAATGGGAGCCAAATTTCTCACTGTCAGAGAAAAGTAGTTTACAAATATGGAAAGGCACGAACAAGAGTTAACCTGTGATACCAAGATTGGAATATGGCGGTGTGAACTCACAGGGTATGTGTGTATGCATGTGTGTGTATATGTATATGCACATGGACAGACAACTCCTTAGCTTTCCATACTGAGAGGCTTTGGAAGTAACAACACCCCAAAAGCAATTAGCTCTCAAATCTTAATTTCTAAATATCATTCTCTACTAAAAGGAACCAGGGTTCCTTGGATAAAAGACAAATTCTAGGACAAAGGAAGAAAAAGTATATGGTAGGACTGGAACTTCTTATACAAATTAAGTACATACTCAAAAAATAATGGAGACGGGTCAAAAGAACATAAAAGTCAACCTGAAGGGGCATCCACTGACTAAACCTGGGGGAAACTGAACATCAAAATAAACAATAATGGACAATAATTAATTAAATAAAATGACAAACCAAAGTGCATAGTGAAATAAATATACTACAAAATACTTTAAAATGCATCAACTTACAATATTCCTTTTTTAAAGATGTATCAATCACCACTAGAATACATCAACACATTATTGCAAATATTTATAAATAAAGGAAAGGTAGAAGAACAAATTAAACATCACCACAAGAAAGCAATAAGCCAAATACTAAATATGGAATAGTCTATATTCCAAAGCCAGTTGGGGTAGGTGGTATGAGACTTACAGAATTTAATAAGACATGATAGATATGAATAATAACTATTTGCACCAAAGACTAGCCACCAGGTATTGCATAGAATAACAGCAAAATAATACAACAAAGGAGAAAAAATATTGAAAAGTAAAAGCACAACTAGAATACGGGTCTTTAATATATATAAATATATACATACACACACATACATGCTTTGTTATAAACCTGAGAATGTCTTAGAAAAGTCTGTATTCAAAAGGCACAAATTAGACCACAGAACCTTCTAGATTCAGTACTCAGACTTCTGATGTTCTATCATTTTCAACTTGCAAAGTTCAATGGCTGAATGTCATAGTTCCTTCATCATCAGTCAGATTCCACTAAGTAGGTGATCATTAGAAAAAAGAGCAGACAAACTTCTATTTGGTCATAACCATAGCATGTAC
Source organism: Solenodon paradoxus (assembly GCA_004363575.1). Lineage (NCBI taxonomy): Eukaryota > Metazoa > Chordata > Mammalia > Eulipotyphla > Solenodontidae > Solenodon > Solenodon paradoxus. The sequence goes on along the minus strand of RJWH01000688.1, from coordinate 389,342 downwards.
CACACAATAACCACTTAATAGTTAGAAATCCCATTATCCTTTCCCATTAGATAGTTTCCATTCATGTCTACAATAAATAATGATAACCATATTGATTTATTGGGCCATATCTCTAGACATGCTCAAATCTCCCATGTAATTTTTAAAGGCTGTACATTGTACCCCTTTTACACAGATCCTAGCTACAGCACTGTCTCCTCAAGCCCTCATAGACAAACCCCAATTAAGAACAACACTCACTTTTGTCCACTTCACCTCCTATTTAATCTTCAATGCCACTGCCATCTGATATCTCCATCTACAAGTGCACTAAAAAAAGTCTGGAAAATGTTCCCAGTGACTTTCCAACTGTAGTATCCAATATTGGTTTTAGTTCTCTTCCAAACTTCTCTGCAGCCTTTAAAACTGGAGGAAACTCTCTCCTGGATGATGGGATATACACTATGCCCCACTCATGCCACTCCCTGGAACTCTTTTCCTGCTCCTTAACCAAATCCTTCACTGCTGGAATACTACAAGGTTCTTTGTGTTGTCATCTTCCCTTTGCATCTGACAGACACTCCAAGAAGTTTCAGTGTACCTGTTGGTCTAGGGGTTTAGTATACCAGGTGTGGTCCACAAACATCCCAAGGTCCCAGTTCAAGACCCAGGGCCAAGGAGAGCAACCAGAATGAACAACTAAATAAAGTGAATAAAGTACTTCTTCCTCCTCTCTCGTCATGACTGCCTGCCTATTGCTTTCAGTCCTGCACCTTTCCTTTAAAAAAAAAAATTTTATCCATACTGACCTCATGTATCCTTACCAATGCCTCAGAAATATGCAACAAGGGCCTCTCTCCCCTGAATTCAAGCCCATTAAATCCAACTGCCTACTGGGCAAAGCAATTTGGAGATGATTCTCAAACTTAACAGAGACAAAACTAAATCTGACATTTAACAGGGATAAGAGTGAATTTTTCCTCCAAAATATGTCTCTCCATCCTTTTTCTTTCAATACAGTCTTGTTTGCTTCTTTCTGGCTGGTACTGACCAGCACTAATTCTCAATGAGCTTACAAGTGAATAAGAGAACAAACACATAAGTGGTTATAATACCACAGGCCAGGTGCTGCAATAAAGGGAAAAATAGAGCACCAGGAGAGACTTTAGAGCAAGAACAGCAGGATCCATCCAACCCTTCATCAAGATAGACCAGAGAGGGAAGCAGGCAGGAAGAGTATCCTGCCCTCATAGATGCACCCCTGTACTTTATGGCTCACATCCAAATTTTAGGAGCCATTCTGAGGCCTCCCTCATTTTCCACTTTTGTGTGGACACCAATTGTTGCTATTCCACTTCCTGAATTCCTTTCATATCCATTTCTAATCTCCATTTGCAATGTTACTGTCCTAAGTCAAGCTGTGCTTCTTTTTTTCCTAAACTACTCCAAGAGTCTTTGCCCAATTTTAGTTAACCCCCTCATTTCTCTTCTGTACATCCAGAAAAATATATAATAATTTTCTAAACACAAAACTGATCATGTCACCCCTATTTTAAATCCTTTAATAGTTCAGTACCATTTCATCATGGAAGCTACCTCCATGATCCAGCACCTGTCTTCTCTCTCAGCCACAAAGATACTTTTGGTCTGTTTAAAACCTTTGTTTGATTCTAAACCAAAACTCCCAAGTATACCAAGCTATTTCCCTTCTTTGTTCTACTGTTCATAGACATATGTATCACATTATGACATTACTGAATACTTCCTGTGAGTTAAACATCTAAGTGTATTAATGTTCACTCTCTTCTTTAAACTTCCTAACTCTGAGTGACCACGAATGTCTCTTATTTCACCAATAATTAAAATGCTTGCCCAACATCACATGAATGGATAAAGATGTGGTACATTTATACAATGGTATACTATACAGCCCTTAGAAGAGATGAAACCCTGTTATTTGAATCAATGTGGATGGATCTAGAAGGGATTATGCTACATGAAACAAGCCAAAAGAAAGATAGAGACCAAATGACCTCACTCATAGGTGGAATGTGAATAGACAAAACAAAGGAACAGATGAAACATAACTAACATTGAAACATTTGCAACAGAAGAGGTTACCAAAAAGGAATGGGCGGGCGGGGCAAATGGTGGTGGAGCCCATTGGGCAGTGGAGAAGAACACTTGGTGATTAGTGGAGGGCATGGTGTGTTGAAATATATCTAAGAAATGGGGATACTATACATAAGAAATTATTTTAATGTGTAGAATAATTACTACAATTAAAAAATAAAATTAAAAAAAAATAAAATGTTTGCCCATGGTCTGACAATTAATAAGAATTAAAGATGAGATATGCATCTAATCCAAGATTCTAATATCCACATTTATACCTACACTGTGCTACTCTTTTCCACAACTGGCTATATGACAAAACCCATCTTTCAAAGTTTATCTCACTTTGCAATATGAACCTTTTCCTAGCAATACTCACCGCCAAAAAACAGTGTCCTTTTTTACTGCTCTCCTTGCCCTAACTCCATCTATACAATAAATCTTTATTATTCCTTGATTCTGTATTTATAAACTTGCCTATTTGCTAAAATGTATTTGTAGCCCCAAAATTAATACATGTGGCACTTACATGGTCATTCAGACTAATAGAGAGCAGTAAATATTTAAATCACCCAACACATAAGTTCCCACCAGCTGAGGTCAAACAAAGCAATGCTCTGCCTTCTTGTTGTAGCCTTCATACTGTGTACAAGAATCCTTTTTGCAATCTATTTAGTGCCAGTGTTTCAGGGTGGGGTTTTTTAGTTTGTTTGTTTTGTTTTTTTCATTTTCTTGTTATTTATTGATTATTTAGCTGCTTAAATACAACCCCAAGCATAAGTTCCTAAGTACAAAAGGTTATAATGTGACAAAGAAAACACCTGCTATATAAGCTTCATTCAGGCATGAGTTACAGTGCTGTTGGCTGAGTTTAATATTGATGCATCAACAATTATATATTAAGCATCACTAAATAGAAACACATATAGTCCCAGGAGTGATGTAATGACAAAAATGTTATAAGAAATTCATAAAACATAAATCCATATTTCCCCTTAAAGCAATGTTTCACTATTCACTAATCCAGGATTCATGGTGACTTTAGAGAACATAAGTACTGCAAATAGTAAGATCAACTGTAGCTTAACCCTTGTAATGAGATCATTCAGAAAAATCTCCTGGCAGCCTCGACTCATGGAAACCTACTCCCCACTCCCCCAAGAGCTTCTCTCACCTGAAGAGGTGAGTCCAGGTAGCCAACAGGGTACAGACTACAATTGACCTGAGCTAGCACATCACTCCCCCAGGAATTCAGACTGGGAACTAGAGGAAGCTATGAGGGGCTGTGGCAGCCATTGTCCATCTTCCTTTTGCATAAACAAAGAATGACAGAAGGAAGACTATGAACAAAAAGAAGTGGAGTCAAGAGAATACACAGCTCCAGAGAGAGATCTGAAGGAGGAAGGAAAAGGGAAGGAAAGAAACGAAGCCTGTGTCATCATGGGCATAATACAAGTCACAGAGCAGGTGCTAAAGAGTCTGCATCTTTAAGAAACTGCAGTCTGGGATGCTCCCTGGTGACCTAGTGGTCTAGAACACCCTAGTAACAATCCCACATGCATCCCAAGGTTCAGGGTTCAAGACCTAGGGTGGGGTGGGGACAACCAATATGAACAACTAAGGAAAAATAAATCACTTCCTCCTCTTCTCTATTCCTGCCTGCACTTTTCTTTTAAAAAAAGAAAAAGAAATAAAGAAACTGTAATCTGGAGAGCCGAAATCTACATTGCAACAGACATTCCATGTAAAATTTAATTCTTCCAATATAAAGAGACTTGAATTCAAAACTGGATAGAGTGGAAAAAGCAGCAGTAACCAGAAGGCATCCTCCTTCTTGCTGGAAAAAAAAAATCTAGCAGAGACAGTTTGGTGTCATATAGGGATAGGAATAGTGCCAGAATTGTTACTTAGGAGCCAAAGCTCTGTGCTCTCCTGTGGCCCTGTAAAACCTGTGGGCCCAGGCTTGAGACCTGGGACTGAGGGTTGAAAAAAAAGGAAGAGTAAAACTGTGTTAAGCTGACTAGATCAGTGTTCATTGTAATTAAGCCACCACAAATATATTTATCAAATATAAATGGATAACAATAGTGAATGGAAAAGAAAGCTGGTATACAAATAGCAGATGTGAATCAAATGAAAGTTTTATTCATATCTATTTGACTTTTATTGGTAATTTTTTCCACTATTCCATTCCTCCATGTGTCTTAATGAAATTAACTGGAATAACCCAAAATTCACTTTGTGGCATTAAGTACAATTATTAACTAAGACATTTAACACTTACTAGAGCTACTTACTTTGATTGAGAAGCTCTCAATCATCCTCTACCTAACTGATTTGTCAAACACGGGGCATCATTCATTGTCTATAAACACCGATGCCACATATAGATACAAGACTAGCAGATTATGCCTATTGTGTCCAAGCACCAGGTGAATGTCATCCTTAGCAATCAACACTGCTTACTGACAATTCAGTTTATGCCACTCACGCCACTACTTGACATAATTAAAGATTATGCAAATAAAATGTGAATACAATGTTATTATTCCTATAAAATTTTAGTTGAATCCTTTAGAAAGATCCAGTAAAATAATACTTATTATTTTAATGATGTCAAATGAAGTATGAAAACTGGCACAATAAGAGGTTGTTGGTGATGCTCCTTGGTGGAGCAGGGGCTGGGTCAATCACTTACAAAGGACACAGGCCACATACCCCTTAGTTCAAGTTCCAGGTCCAGGGGTAAACAACCAGTGTGAACAACTAAATAAAAATAAAATACTTTTTCCTCTTCTCTCTTCCCGACTGTACCTTTCCTTTTAAAAAAAAATAAGTTATTGGTTAGAGATTTATAAAAGCTAGAAGGATTCTGAGTCGTATTACTTCCAGTGTCTTAACTCTCATACTACTCATACTGAAACTGAAAGTAGTAATGTGTTGTGGGTGCAGTTTATACAAGAGAAGCAGTATTGAACTCTTCAATCTGTGGACTTTTTCTCAAATGAGAAAGCTTTATCTTACAGCAAAAGATAGGCAAAGGAATGTCTGTTTTTTAAAGAAAGATTCAGGCAGGGTTGAAAAGAGAGTAGGCAGGCAGGAAGGAACAGAGAGGATGAAGAAGCATCTTTATTTTTATTTAGTTGTCACCCTGGTTGTTTCCCCCTGGATAGGGACTTGAAGCCAGAGGTATGTAGCTTACTCCTTCAGAAGCATTGACCAAACCACCTCTCCACCAGGGCCTATTTATAGGTTTTAAAGAGAAATAAATACACACCCGTGGGGCTTGGGTGGCTGAGGTGTAGACCATACAAACAAACCCCAAGGACCTGTTTCTCAAGTGAAGAGGTGTGCAGGAGTGGAGAGAAAAATATATTAAATGAAAATGCTTCTTCCTCCTTCCACTAAAAAACTTTTGGAAAGAACTACTCTGTCCCATGATACAAGCAGAAAATAATTTAAGGCTAAAAGCTGTCAGTCTTTCCTCACAGCCTATTTCCCCTATCTTCCATACTACCGAACCCTCCACACCTGAGAAGAAAGTGAAATTAATGAGCAAATTTAACCAGAGCTGAAGAAAACCACAAACCTCTGTCAGTCAATTCTTAGTGTTATTTTAACATTTTTTTTCCAAATAATGTCAATCTTACAGAGGCTGCAGGAATAGGAAACAAAAAACCTGCGTACACTTTACCCAGACTCATCTACAAATACTGCTTTTTCAATCTGTGTTCTCTGTGTGTGTGTGTGTGTGTGTGTGTGTGTGTGTGTGTGTGTGTGTGTGTGGTATATATTTTTTTAACCATCTGAAAGTAAGCTGCACACATCATGGCCATTTACCCCTAAAAATTTTGGTATGCATTTCCTAAGAATTGGAGTCTTGTCCTACAAAGAGAGAACAGAGTTTTAAAATTCTAGTAAGTTTAACATAGATACAATACTTGTATCTAATTTCTGTGTTTCAATGTTGTTCAGTGAGTGACCTTTTTTTGTCATTTTTTTTCAAGAGGAAGAAAGAAAAGCAAACAGGAATGAAGGTAGGCAGGCAGCAGGCAGGAAGGAAACAAAAGGAAGAACAGCATTTCATTTATTTAAATGCTCATTTTAGCTGTTCCCTCAGTCCCAGGTCAAGAACTAGGTTCTTTGGGCTTTAGGTGGACTAAGCCCCAGGCACAGGCTTAACCCCTGAGTCACCAGAGAATGCCAATCATTTTGTTATAAATAGAACATTTAAAGAAAACATTTCTCATTAAGGTATATATGACATTTTTTAATCTAAGTTGCTTTCCTTTTGATAACAGTGTATAAAAATGTCATTAATTTGGTGTACCCTGGTAGAGTAGTGGTTTGGTCAGCTGTCTTGGCCGAGTGCAAATCACGTATCTCAAGGGCCTGGGTTTAAAACCTGGGATGGGGATGAAAACCAAGATGAACAATTAAATAAAAGAAAGTGCTTCTTCCTCCTCTCTCTTCTTACCTGCCTATCTCTGCTCACCTTCATTCCTACCTACACCTTTCCTTTTAACAAAAAAGTCATTAATTTTTCATTGATTTCCAGATACCTTGCAAATAATCTCATTTACAATAATGTCTAATGGATTCTTTTAAGTTTCTGTCTAGACTATCATGTGAAAAAAATGCTTTCTCCACCTCTCTGTTGCTGCCTGCCTGCCTACCTCATTCATTTCTGTACCTTTTTCTTTAAAAAAAAATTAAGGAAAGTTCTGTTCTACTCCTTTCCCGGGGGCAGGGGGCAGGGGGAGCTATCACTGAATTTTATCAAATGGTCTTTCTATATCTATTATGATGAGATTTTTCCTTTATTTATTAATCTGAGTAAATAGCATCTAACATGTTACTAGAATGACCCAACCTGATGATATAGTGTCAGAATTGCACTTTGAATTATCTCTGCTAATAATATACTTAAGGTTTCATATCCTAGAATTTTCATCTGTGACACTAGCTTATAATTTTCTTTAATCATACTGTCCTTGTCTGGTGCTAGTATGAAATTTGCTAGTCTGAAAAACTGAGTTAGTGTTCCTGAAAGAGAATAAGAGTTTACAGGGTTGATTAAGTATTACTTGAATATTTTATAGAACCAACTTGCAAAACCACCTAAACCTGGCATTTCCTTTCTGGTAAGACATAAAATTGCAGAGTCAATGCTCCTAAATGGTATATTTCTACTACTTATTGAATCTGTTTAGAATTTGCATTTTTTCTGAGACGATGTCCATTCAAATGTATCAGCTGTTTTCCATGTTTTCATCTGCAGTTTAGTATTCTTTTAGCCCTAATGTTGTTTAGGTCTGATGTTTTTTACCCCTCTACCCACAAGATGAGGAGTTATTACTTCCCATCACTTTCAAGACATCTCACACATGAATCAAAAAAAGTTAATAATCACTGGACTGGCACACCCTGGTGGCTTAGTGGTTAAGTCAAGCACCTCCAGCAGGCATCGTCCACATACATCTCAAGAAGGACCCAGTGCTGCCACCTAGGCAAAGGGTAGAATATGGCGGGGGGCGGGGGAAGGGATTGTGAAAACCATGATGAGCAACTAAATAAATAAATGTTTCTTCCTCCTCCGACTGCTTGCACCTTTTAAAAAAAAAAAAAAAAATCACTAGACTAAAATCACAGACACAAAAGTGGCTCTATCAATACCCAGAGATGTGACCTCATCTAAGCACTTTGTCTTTGTTAATGTTAAGTCTTAATAACCATTAAATAGGAAATTAAACAACTTCAGTTCTCATAAACATTGGTGATACACGAGTCCACTGAAAAATTTTATGAAATTCCACTTTATATTCTTAGAAAATGTTATTTCTTCTTCGTTGGTGGTTTATGAACATTAATAGGTAGTAAGCTTTTTTTGATATTTCATTTTTTAATACTTAAAAATGTTGTTTTTAATTTAGCTTTCTGACTCTGAGCTGGTGCCTTCAACATTTCACAATTTTCTGCTACTGAATAAGGAAGCACACTTGATCCCATCATAGACACATAGCACACATGGAGCCACCACAATGCTGACATGTTTGGGTTGTGTTGTTTTTCCTTTTAGACAACTGCAGAAGAACTTTAAGTCTCTCAACACAAAATCCTTGAAGCTGGCTAAGGTACATACCACATGAGAATTGTGGTGCTTTTCCAACCTTCTTGATATAAAGGAAAATAATTCCAATATCAGGCTTGAAAGGGACTAGTTTTATAGGATAGCCAGCCTACAGTTGGTCAAACACTAGACTTTTCTGAATGCCTCTAGACAGCATTTCCAGAAATGAATGAGAATTTTCATTTTAAAAAATTAATTGAGGGTGCCATCTAGCACACCTGGGAGCAATCCCACATACATACCGAGGCTCCAAGTTCAAGACTCAGGGATGGGGGTGTTGGGGTTGGGGGAAGTTAATGTTAACTTCTTAACAACTTAACACAAATGCTAACAATGTTAACACTGGTAACAACTTAACACAAATAAAATGCTTCTTACTCCTCTCTCTTCCTCCCTGCTGTCACCTTCCCTTTAAAAAAACAGTAAGTTGATAGGCCTATGTCTGGGAACCAGTGAACTAAATGACCTCAAAGTCTTTCACAGCTCCAATATTATACATGAAAAAGAGGAAGTAAGAAAGTGGAGAGATGAAAGGAAATGATTATTTACATTGACAAAAATCAAGTGACTGACTCAAGTTCGAGTACTAAAATAAACAATGCCCTCCTAGTTTCTGAGTTTTTACAAGACCCCAAAACCATACAGATAGATGAGTCTTCCAAACCTAATATCCTATCTCAGTAAAAATGACTTCCTATCACAAAACACTTTACCTTCAAATTCTTCAGTTTGACAGTAAAGATAACTAGTCCCATTATTTTCCACCAAAGCATATAGATTTTCAGACCTTTCTAAAACTCAAATGTCAATCTACAGGAAAAGCGATATATCAGTGTATACAGTCATGCACCACTTAACAATGGGAATGTGTAGCCAGAAATGTTTCTTTAGGTGATGTTGTCCTTGTAGAATGTTTATACTGAAGACAGACCTAGATGGTATAGCCTACTACATACTTAGGCTATATAGAGACCATCTTAGTATACACAATCTTTCATTGAATGAAACCCTGCTATACGTGGTACCTGACTGCATTCAAAGGAATATTATGCAGTAGTAAAAACTAACAAAACAAAGCTACTGCCAACAATATGGATGCATCTCAGAAAGTTAAATCTTGGACTATTTGATGAATACATCTAATTCTGAAAACCTGAAAAATAAAACAGTGTTCTTTAAGAATAATTACAAACAAAAAAAAAATTCACTTTTTTAAAGCAAGGGAATACGAACACAAATCAGGACAAGGTTGCCAAGGAAAGGAAGATGAAATAGAAGAGGCCAGGAGGGAATGGCATGATATATTCAAAGACTGAAAGAAAAGGATTTTCAAATTAAGATACTATATATACCCTGTAGGTTTATCATTCAGAACTGAAGGAATGATAAAAAAAACTTTCCCGATAAACAAATGTTAAAGCAATTTATCACCATAAAATCAGTTCTACAAAAAATATTTAAAGATGCTCTATAAAGTGTAAAGACATCCCACTAAAAAAACAGAAAGATCAAATATAAAAAGTGGGGAGGAAGAAAACAAAAATTTGGATGGCTAGAATGAGTGGAAGACTAACCTGCTTTCAAATAAAAATAGGAAGTAAAGATACAATAGTGAATGCTAACATCAGGGTAACCTCAAAACACATCTCCAGGGAAAAAGCAAAGAAGAAAACAAAAAGGTAAACCAGTCAAAACACAATTACACCCAACCCACCTAAGAGAAAGAGAAGAACAAAGAACTAACTGGAACAACACACAGAAGACAAATTAGGAAAAATGTAAATAGACTGAAATCACCAAATGACAGTGGCTAAATGGATTAAAAAGCATAATTCAACCTTCTGCTGCATTCAATCAACTCGCCTTCTTTCAAAAGACAAAGACTCAAAGTCAATGAGTGGAAGGCAATCCTACAGTATAATGACAACCACAAAAAAGCAGGGAAAGCCATACTTATACTGGAAAAAACAGACTTCCAATTAAAAAGTGTAACAAAAGACAAAGATGAACATTATCTAATAATTAAGGGGTCAATTCAGCAAGAAAACATAATGCTTATCAAATATATGTACCAAATGAAGGCACACCAAAATAAATTAAACAAGTATTATTAGACTGAGGAGAGACACCAACAGCAACACAATAATAGTAAGAGACTTCAACACCCCAATTACAACAATGAACACATCAACAAGGCAGAAAATTAACAGGGAAACTGCAGTTTTAAATGATCATCTGGAACAGTTAGATCTAATAGACATATACCAAACACTTCAGCCAACAACTAAAGATTTCATTTTCTTCTCGTGTGTAGGCAACATTCTAAAGGATAGATCACATGTTGGGACACAAAACAAATCTTAATAAACTTAAAAACTAAAGTCTTAGCAGCTTATCTGACCACAATGGCTTAAAACTAGAAATCAACCACAAAAAGAAAGCGAAAAGACCCCAAATTAATTAGAGACTAAACATTATGCTTCTGAATGATTCTTGAGTAAAAGAAGAAATCACAGACGAACTTAAAAAATACTTAGAGACAAATGAGAATGAAGACATAAACTACCAAATCTATGGGATGCAGCTAAAGCAGTATGAAGAGAAAAGTTCATTGCAATCCAGGCCTACAAGAAATAAGAAAATTCGCAAATAAACAACTTAGCCCTACACTTAACACACTTAGAAAAAGGATAACAAATAAAGCCAAGTATCAGAAGAAGAAAATGAAATTAAGGAAACGACACCATTTAAAATAGAAGTAAAAAGAATCAAATATCTTGGAATATATTTACCAACGGAGGTAAATGACCTGTACAATGAAAACTGCAAGTCCTTCTTTAAAGAAATAGAGGAGGATACAGAAAGATGGAAAGACATCCTCTGCTAATGGCTGGGAAGAATCAAACAATATCTGGTGAAAAATTTAGTTTAAAGATAAAGAAAGAGTCCAAGTGGGCCCACCTTGTGGCAAAGTGCTTTCAACCAGGTGCAGTTCATATACGTCCCAAGGTCCAGGAAACCAATGATGAACAACTGAATAAAACAAAGTGTTTCTTCCTTCTCTCTCGTCCTATCTGCCTGCCTATTTACCTTCATTTCTATCTGTACTTTAAAAAAAGAAAAGAAAAGAAAGAGCCAAAGTGAAGAAATTCTCTTCTTTAAATTTGTTCAACAAGAGAAAATACAAAGACAGGAAGACTGTTCTGATGAGCAAAGATGAGACCTCTTGAGGGTCAGAGACCCTCCTCCCACAGAGATGGCTTTAAAAAAAAAAAAAAAAAAAACCCTTACTCATATCACTCCTGAACACTAGCCATCTCCATCTGCTGGGACCTGCCTCTCATATCAAATAATCTATGATCAGTCATGTACTTTCTCAGAAAACAAAACTTTCTAGAAAGAGCCCTGAACAGCAGACAGACATGCAATTTCAAACATAGGGTTGGGAAATTTATTGGTGATTACTCATATAAACTGCCACAATATGTTTCCCTCAGTTTTGCTTAAAAGTTCCACTACAACTAGAAATTTTCTAAGTTTAATAGAAAGACAGTATCAGCTAACTCCCTAACTCACCCCAAATCTTCTCTATCTCTTCAACTGATGACAGACAACAGGGACAATAAGAGATATTAGGTTTTTCCTATTATCGAGCTATGGACGATAATAAGTGAACATTCATTGTCAACATGTTTGAGCAAGGATGGGAGAGATAGAATCTTATTTCAGTTAAAAAAAAAAAAGATAATAAACAAAGCTTGATAAAAAAATGTAATAGCATAGGCAAGAAAGGAAAGAAATACAGACTAGGAGTAGAAATAGGTATCATTGTACTTAGCAAATTTACATATCATGGCAAGGGAATGTATATCACACCTGGACAGGGAGCCCCAAAACACCCTAAAAACCTGAACTTTATCTATTTTAATAAAGGTGATACTTTTCATGCTTGCAAATGCATGTTAATGTATACTGAGCCTTTGTGATTATAAATTAATGTCCATTCTCAAAAAAAAAGGAAAATCAGTTATCAGAAATCCAATCACCAAGTTAATACTCCAGTGTATTTTTTCTAAATATATACATATACTTAGAACTGGAATTATACAATGAATACAATTTTGTTTATTGCTTTTTTTATTAAACATAGGTTTGAAATTTTCTAATGTTTCAAAATATTCTTTAAAGTTTGAATATCACAGCACAGTGTTCAGTTATAATAGCTATTTTGCTAGACACTTAAATTAGTTCTACTATTTAGCTAGTAAAATAGATGAGATATCAAAATGTCATGGGGAACCAAACAGCACCAACCCTTCTTGCAAGGGTTCTGAAACATGAACGAATGAGAACCACAGCTCGAGTGATCTATCATGCCAGCAATTTTACCCATCATGGTTCCTGAATTCATACACTCACGTATATTTATTGTATTGTTTTTATCTCGTCATATGTTTGGCTTATAACAAATTGAGGAAATAAAATTGATGAGAGGCCAGCCTTAAAATTTAGTGACTGACCACACATACCTGTAATGAGCTCAGGCAGCTGGGGTGGAAGAATACTGGCTATTAGTGGACCAGAGAAACCTGCAAGATAAGACCCAAGGAAGAGTCAGGTTTAGATTTTTTTCAACCTGACCTTAAACAACCCTCCTCTGGGATCAGAACTTCTAAGCAGAACTTAGCTTTCAGCAACAGTCATTTCTTTCAGTGGGGTAGAGGTGGAGAGGGGAGTGGATGGATCTAAAACTATACTTTTACTTCCAATTCCACAAGACTGAGAAAATAACAACTGTTTTCAAAGAATGGGGAGGTGCTAATGGAACATTTCCCTCAAGTTTCCTTAACACTGTGCTGTCCAAACTGCAGTCTGCAGTCCTACCCAGTGAGTAAGACCAGTGGGTTATACCAGTTATATTACATGTAATATAGAATAAAATAGAAATTATCAGAGTAGAGTACAGGTGGCAAAGTATTGTTTTGTGAAATTTTTGTCAGTTCTACATGTGTGAGTTGGATCAGATGGAGAAAATGAGTGAGTTCCAGTGGAGTAGCAGTTTGGTCTGCTGACTCCAGCAGGAGCAAGTCCACATACATCCCAAGGGCCTAGGTTTGCATGCCAGAGCTGAAGAAACAACCAGGATGAACAATTAAATAAAATAAAGTGGTTACTCCTCCCTCTGCCCACCTTTATCCCTGGCCAGCACCTTTTCCTTTAAAAGAAAAAAAAGATAGGTAAAATGTATTTTTTACTGTGCGCCCTGGTTTTATTTTTTTATTTAAAAGTTATTAATCTGTACAACAAATGTTTATTTAGCATCTAAGCTACAATGCTGGAGAAACAATGTGTACTGGTGTATTTTAAATGAATAAAAATACTTGGTTCCTACCCCTATAGAACCTTTACAGATTAGAAACAATATACAATAAACTATCAAATATCACATAAACATAAATGCTAAATTGTTATGAAAGGAGAAGTTTAGGGAATTAAGATAGATTCTCATCAGGGAAACTGATTTAGCTGGGGGAGAAGGGAGGGGTGACACAGGTCAGGTTTCTTTAAAGTATATTCAAGCAAAAAACAAATACACACATTTATATGCAAAAGAAAAAAAATAGTGGGGGGGAAAGCCTTTCTGTCAACTTTAGCAAGAAACTGTATAGCTTGAGGAATGAAGAGTTAATGGGAAGAAAGGAAAAGTAGAACCATCTAGATAAGGGTGGGGGATAGAAAAAGATAATGCAGGAATGTTAACTGTGCTGAGAGCAAATAGAATGACTGATTTGCATTTTAAAAGATCACTGGTGAAGTGCAGTTAGAAAGGAAGTTGGTGTGGATACAGAGATAATGCCAAGGAGAGGCTGGAGAACTGATCCAATTTTGGAAGAAGTGAGGAGGACAAGGTGTACACGTGGGAGCTAAGGAACCATGAGGAGTATGTTAGAGCATGCAGTCTGATCAGAACTCTGCCCGCTGGGGAAGGCGGAGACGGGTGGTGGGGGAGGTGGACACCTGGGCCTTGAGCTTGTGAAACTTCTAATTTTGCAACACATTGCGATCCTGGGACCTTTGCTTGTTTTTTTTTTGGTTTTTTGTTTTTGTTTTAAAGGAAAGGTGCAGGCAGGAATGAAGGTAAGCAGAGGCAGGCAGGAAGACAGAGAAGAAGCACTTCATTTATTTAGTAGTTCATTTTGGTTGTCCATGGGAGCCTCAAACCGCGAACCCAAGGCCTTGGGATGCATGTGGACTGCGCTGCCCTAAAGTGGCTAACCACTCCTCCACCAGGGTACCTGATCTTGGAACCCTCGTAAAACCAAACATCTGTGACTATTGTAACAAACATCTTGTGACCCAAAATAATAGAACCTTCAATCAAATAAATTCTTTTGACAGTAAAACTTATAAAGAGCATCTCCCTTCTATAATCCAGAATCTTTGAACCCTTTGTTAAATATAACCTGTGGCTGACCCAAGTGCAGAGACACAGGCAGAGTGAGCATCTGTGGAGCAGGATTTGATTGGTATATAACCTTCCACCGGTGGCCCTGAATCAGTAAAGACAATTTTGGTCCACTGATCTTGTGCCTGATCTCAAAAGCCATTTGGTACAGGTGTCTCACTTCTTCTAATCTGGCAGCCACTGAGCCTGGACCAGTGTGAGTCCCAGAGGTGGTCCCTCCCCAGAATGGGTGGCATCGGGATGAAATATGAAAATGAATAGCCCTAAAACTCAATGAAACAAAGGCAGAACTGTGCACTTGGCTCTTCAAGTCATCAGCTCCTCCCCTCTTTTGGAAGCTAGTCACTTTAACTGCAATAAACTTTGCTTATGCCATCCTGTACTTCTGGGCTGAATTCTTTCTTGTGGGAAGAAAAGAACCCAGGAACCACCAAACCCAGTAATCTATGTAGGAAAACTCAGGTTTTGCAAGTGAGCATTGAAATGGATGAGATGCATGACAAAGCCCAGAGAAGCAGAGCCAAGAGGGAAAATCAGAATTTGGCTTGTTTTAATTAACTAAGAGATGCCTAATTAATAACTGAAACTGAATAGAGATCTCTATTTTAAAAAGTCATTACCAAAAAAGCCTTTTGATGATTTATTATTCTATCCCTTAAATATTTACCCACAAAAATGAATACAAACACAGAAGAACCTAGAATAAATTTTTAAAATTCTGTGGAGCAGGAGTTCATAAATACATTAGTAGCTGAAACCACTATGTATCTGAAAATATAATAGAGAAACACTAACTAAATATTCACACTCAAAATAATACCCTTTCATGAAATTGTAGGGAATCACATATCTATTGTGTTCAATGCTCCGCATCTAAAACAGAGCATGGCACATAGTAGGTGTTAAAATATGTACTAAAAAAACTGGGTAGAATAAACCACCCAGTAAAATAAGACACCATAGTGCAAACAACAAGCAATTATTCTTGGGAAAACTACTCTCATACTAGAATAGTATCAGCTGCTAGGTTTTATTCCCTAAAAATCAGCTTATTTTCAATACCAGAAATTCCATCCCTAGGCAATCAATGGTAATTATCTCACTACTCCCTTTTAGTCCCTAAATATGAGACTCAAAAATGTAATAAAAGCTTAATGTTGAAGATATAGTAAAATCACATCTAGGTCATTAAAACAAAACAACAGAAAAAAACTAAAAGGAAATTTACCATGGTGAAAATGACAATCATTGATTATTTTTCTTTATACTTTAAACTCTCCTGTATTAAGATTTTATAACAAATATGAATATCTACTGATTTTATGTTTGCAAAAGTCATACTGATTCATAGGAGAAAATTCAGAAAATGCATGGCTACACAAGACAAATTATCCATAATTTCATCACCCAGAACTATCCACTTTCAGTATTTTATGTGGCACTTTTTTCTGTGCATACTAATAGTGCAACTATTTAAGACTGAAAAAAATTACAAAAATGCTGCCATGTGAAGAATAGAGGATCAAGGAAAGGCTGACTTAAAGTAACAATTTAGCTGCACTATCTGAAAGAGATGGAATTAATCAAATAATTAAGGGTAGGGGTAGCAGTCTTGCAGAGAGAATAAGAGCAGGGTTCCAAGCCTGACCCAGAGAGGGAACCCTGGAGAAAATGACTGGTGGGAAGAAGACTGGGAAAACCCTTACCAAAAGAGCTAAGAATTAGCACTTGATCCTTAGGTAAAGAATGATGGGAGACCAGGAAAGAAAAGTAAGGTAGATAGGCTACTTAAAGGGTCTGTTCCAATTGTTTTGGTAGGGAAAGGATTATTAGGCCTACCAAGTGTGGACTTAGAAAATCAGTATCTTCTCCCAAAGGGCAGGGAAGGTGGGGACACAAGGGAATAACTGGGAGGGTACAGGGAGTAAAAAGGCAATCTAATAGTTTAAATTTTTATTTTAGGCTCCATAGATTAGTAAAGACTTAGGCTCTAGATTAGTAAAGATAAGGGAAATAAAATGACTTTCACTGTGGCACAACTCTCAAATTCCTATTAGAAATGGGGCGGGGTGGAGAGGAAAGTTAAATATTCATATTAACAAAGAATAAGAAAGAAAGTTGGGCTTGCCCTTGTAGCGCAGGCTGCCGAGATGCTGGTGGGCAGTTAATGTAAAAAGCCCAAGAACTCAGGTTCAAGACTGGAGTCGGATTAATAAACCGTAACGAACAACT
This sequence comes from Solenodon paradoxus, assembly GCA_004363575.1. Classification (NCBI taxonomy): domain Eukaryota; kingdom Metazoa; phylum Chordata; class Mammalia; order Eulipotyphla; family Solenodontidae; genus Solenodon; species Solenodon paradoxus. The sequence continues at coordinate 372,420 of RJWH01000688.1, read as the reverse complement.
AAAGATTTTTCTTCCTCCCTCCCTCCCTTCCTTCCTTCCATGTTTCTTCCTCCTCTCCCTTCCTCTCTTTAAAAAAAAAGTTTTAAAAACTGAAAGACGATTTGTCACAGAATTTAACAGTATGAATGAACATGTTTTATCACCATGTCTCTAATAAATATGTAACAAATTAATATCAAGGAAATTATCATTAGCTATAAGAAGACTGCAAACAGGTAAGGCTGGTCTTAATAACATGCAAAACAAAAATAAATAAATAACAACGAACACAACACTACCCAGGATAAAGCCCCCACAAAAAGAATTCTGGCCTCTGAGAAAGTGGACAGGGTCCATAACTCCCTCAAAGGCCTAGAGAGTATCTCTTCAGACGAAATACCCCTCCTTGTTCACTCATTCGTTCAAGAAAGAATGCTCAACCCGGCAATTCTACTATGTATATGGATCCAAGAGTAAAGAAAGCATAAGAAACATTCGTATAAAAACTAGTTCATGAAGAAGCATTATTCATAATAGCCAAAAATGAAAACAACTCAAATGCCTATCAACCAATGCCTAAATAAACAAAGTGTAATAAAGCCATACAATGGAATTATATTCAATCATAAAAAAAGAATGAAGTGGCATGCCCTGAAAGCTTAGCAAGTAAGGTTTTCATCCTGGGGCAGGTGAGAACAACCAAAATCAACAGTTAAACAAAAAAATAAATAAATTCCTCTTCCACCTCTCTTCCTGCCTGCCCCTTTACTTTAAAAAAAGGACAGAGAAATGAAGCACTGATACAGGCTAAAACATGATCACTTCATGCTAAGTAAAAGAATTGAATCATAAAAGATCACACATGATTCTATTTATATGAAATATCTAGAATAGGCAAATTATTGAGACAGACATTAGATTAGTTGTTGCCTGGAGCTGGAAGAGATGATAACTGGAGAAATGGACTGTTTAATGGGAATAGAGTTGCTTTTTGAGGTGATAAAAGTGATCTAAAAGTGATTGTTGTGTTGGTTACGCAATTCTATACTTCCAGTAAAAACTACTGAAAAGTTTACACTTTAAATAGTGGATTGTATGATATTTGAATTATATATCCATAAAGCTGTTAATTAAAAAGAGAGGATATTTTGAATGCCTCAAGCGCCATGATAAATAACTGGAAATACAACAAAGAAACACACACACACACACACACACACACACACACACACACACAGCAGATAAGTCAGTCAAGGCAATTAGAAAACAATGAGAAATGGAAAGAAAAGGATTCACAATTGATACCCCAGGGACACTTAACCTAGTCCTTGGGTGATTCAGAAGATGTTCAGAAGAGATGTCAACATGCCAGATTTTCATCCTTAAATTGATATTTAGTTCTGAGGAGACTAGTTTAAAAAATTAAGCACTCAGTTTCTTAAAATCTCCATGCTTATACAATGGTAATGGTTTTTGTTTCTTTCTTTCTTTTTTAAAGCTGTTGCGTACAAGCAATGTTTAAAACGTATATAACTTTAGAAAAGCAATCGAGGAAAATCTGTTAATAAAATGAAACAAGTTTCCGAGTGAAACTGTACTACTAAGTGCGTGGAGAGCTGTAAAAATTACATGCAAACTTTTCATAACATTTTAAATTAGACGAGAGCCTAAAAAGCCTGAACGACCCTGTAATACATTCCAAAAAAAGAATGGTGGCTTCGAAGGAGACCAGCAAGGTAGAATGCAAGTAACGATTAAAAAGGAAAACGAAGTGCTACAAAGTAAAAGTGGGCCTTTAAGAATTAAAGCCAATAATTTTCAATTACAACACTTTGAAATTAAATTATTAATAACCGTCACCATGCAAACAAGGGAGCCGAATTTCTCGAGGCTAAAAAATTTTAACACTGCCCTTTCAAGTTGGTAAAGGCGGGCAAGGTTTGGTCCGAACCTAGGTGGACCAAGTCTAACAAAAACTTACTGAGATTAAAGTGGACCAATTGCAACATCTAACCTACACTACCCAAGTCGAGTTTGATAAATCAGCTCTTAGGGGTTATTTATCGAGTATTAGGGGGAAAAAGTTTGACCTCTCTTTTCCAAAGTAGGAACTAGATAAAATCCCTCCCAGCATCGCGCACCACCAAAGCTTGCCAGAAGGGACGTGCACCGTGCAGTTCAGTGGAGACGCTCGGAGTTCACCCGGAAAGCATCCGAACCGACCTTCGCAGGTTTCATTGGCCGAGAGGAGAGAGGAAAACCCCAAGCTCTAACCCAGAGCCCCAGCCTGCCTGACTTCCTCGTCCGCATCCCCACCACACACCACGTCCCGTGCCTGGCTTTCCACGCCACCCGATCCAACTCGTATTTATCAAGCACCCACTATCTACATCTCATCTTGGCTTCAGGAACTGCTGGAAGAAATGGCCCCCATGTCGGAAAATTCAAAAGGACAGTCGCGGGGGCGAAGGACAACCCAGGAGAGAGGCTGGCTGCCTGCGACGAAGTGGTCTGGAAAGGAGACCGCAGCACCACCACCAAATACCCCGCGAGTCATGACAGTCCCAAGGAAGAGACGGCACTGAGGGGTGCACCAGGCCCGGCCTCCCCGGAGTCCGCCGCAGACCCGGCTGGAAGGGAACAGGAAAAAAGTCGGCGTCCCTGTACCATCCGCGCGCTCCCCGGCTCCAAGGAGCGCGACCCCGACTTCGGCCCCCAGGAGAACGCATAAAGCGAAGACCAAACCCCCATGAGGCCGGAGTAGGCTGTCACTGGCTCCCGCCTCCGTGCTTTGCGACCATGGCCAGCCGCTCTGTCCCCAGCATGACAGTCGCGGCAACGACCGAGCTTCTCTGGCCCGGCGTCCAGGCTCCCCCAGAAGCCGGCACCCCCCTGACCCGCGTGGAGGGGAGCTGTGCCAGCAAGACCGCCCGTCCCCTCCCCCTACCGCCCCCCATCCTCCCGGACTCCGGAAAAGCGGTTACCTGGCTCGCGGATGGGGGCGAGGACAAGACCCCGAGGAGAAAGAGGAGAAGGAAGACGGTAGCCTCCGACCCAGGGAGATTTGGGGTATTTGGGAGACTTGTTCCGCACTGGGTGACAGCTGTTTGCTGCGCACGCGCACCGGGCCCCAGACGCCCGATCACTCCGCGGGTCCTCACCCTCCCGTCTAAGGGATGGGAGGCAGCGGCGAAGGAGCGCGCACAGCGCCAGCCGTCTCTGCGCGAGGGCGCGCGCGCTGTCACATGACCGCTGAGGCCCGGCACTTTGTGGGTCACGTGAACTCCCAAACAGCTTAAAGGTGCCCAGCACCTTCTTGCTTTGAACTTTTATCTTTCGCGGTGTTCTTAACCTAAGCTCACAGTTTTGCACTTTGTACTCCGCAGACGGGTATGCCCCTTTTTTCCCAGTCGGACCAGACACTTGAGGAGAAGGAAGGAACAGGTGCACAGAACCTTGCCCGGAAGCGCCTAACCCGGTTCCCGCAGGGCTGGACCTGATGGGGTCCACGCACCACACGTCGTCCTGGCTCCGAAGCCGGCCTATGGAGGCCTCCGGCGCACGAACGTCAGAGTGGCGTTGCTTTGGGTGGGGCCTGTGAATGCCGGCTGAGACGGGGTAGGCTGTCGTGCTCGGTGTTGGGCAGCTATCACAGAGTCTTACGACCCGGGTCTCTTAGCCTCCTAACCACAATGGGAAATCCCGAGTGGGCAAAGGGTGTCCACCTGCCAAACTTTAACGAGTAACTCTCAAGCGCGAGAGGCAGTGTTAGCCGAGGGTAACGAAACTATCCCGTATTCCAGGAACCAATGAGGAACAAGGTGCGCCCCGCACAGGTGTGCGCTTGAATGGGGGAGACCCGAGTGGTCCACTGGGAATCCGGGTCGGAGGACTGAAAAACTAGGGTGGGCGGCAGTTTGGCCTGAATTGTAGTAACGGAAAGTGCTGGTGCCTCCCTACCCCTGAGCGAGTACTTAAATTCGCTTGCTACAACTTGTTGCTTCAGCGCGGTAACTCCGCCTTCCTAGGTGTCACAGGGAACCAGGCAAACCTTAAGCTTTTGTATTGCCAAAGACAGATGGCTGAGCACCAGATGTTTTGCGAAGCTGAACAATTTTTTTTTTTTTAACTTCCTGCAGAGTTCCCACCTGAGTCCCTTGTGGCATTCCCCTAACATCCTCTCAGCCAAGAAAGACTGGGCAGATCGTTACATCGCCAGCACACGTGGATTGTCTAATATGCTGGATTTTTCTACAATACATTGATTTCAGCTTTTTAAAATATATCAAGCGGTCCACTTAATACCCCTTTGAAGTTGTTTCTCCAAGGGAGGACCAGTAGGAGGCCCTAAACTAAGGCTAATGGGAATCATTGGATTACCATAGTTCTTTAGTTATTAGAAATAATTAACCACACACATATCTCAACATGTACACTCAACTGGGAACTTACCAAATGTATGTATCGAGAATCCCAACCCTCCTTACATTTCAGCTGAATATGCTAAAGCAATAAATATATTATTGAGCTATTTAGGTGGTACTCTGAGCTTGACACTGCTTAAGAACTTCACATACATTATATGAATCCTTATAATCATGCAATGAATATAATCACCTGTTACAGATCTGAAAACTGAGGTAAAGAGATTAAGAAATATGTCAAACACCTAGTAAAAACCGGAGTCCTTAGGAAGCCATATACTAAATTAGACTAGAAGCTGCATACCTGAATAAAAAGTCTGGAATTTCACTTCACAGTTCGCGGGTTCATGATTCTGCACAAATAACATTCGCTGAACATAGTAAATTAATTAAGCATGGGGTGTGGGGCGGTGAGGGTTTGTTCTCTCCTCCCCTCTCCCCCTTTTTGGTATGCTTTTTTAACCTGAAAAATGTAGTTGATAGACAGGCTTGCTGACTTCTCCAAACATTTTTGAACATCAAGGAAGATAATGTAAAAAAAATGTCAAAATACATAAAAAGGTGCTCCCTGGTGACCCAATGGATTAGTGCACTGCCTCGGGCTGGCACAGTTCACATACATGCCAAGAACGTGAGTTTAAGACCTGGGCCAGGGGAACAAGCAAGATGAACAACTAAATTAAATAAATAAAAATGTTTCTTCCTCCTCTGTCTTCATGCCTGCCTGCCTACTCGCCTTCATTTCTGCCCTCAACTATCTTTAAAAAAAAGTCAACTCACTGAATCTATTCACTGTGTAAATCATGGCACAGAGAACAGAACCCCTAATGTATTGAAATGCCTGTATATTGAGAATTAAAATGAAAATTAACATTTTAACCATACAAGAGATCATTTATTTATTTGGATACAAATTAAATTGCAATTGCAATCCAATGGAGGCTCTATAATGGGTATATAGATTCTCTTGCAGTTTATATGTTTTGTGAACTATTTAGATCAATTCAGAAGCAATACTTACGAATTTCTTAAAATACATATAATGCATCAAATAGATGTATAAATTAATTAGATTATAATTATAATCTAAATTATAATGTTAATTTATAGATATTAAACTATAAAATCATTTAATTGAATATATAGAAGCTCACTAGATTTTTGCAAATATAAATAAATAATAGTAATACTTATTAATACTTATCTTTAGTACATTTCTGTATTATTGATACAAGTACAATACAGACAAAAATTTAATATTTAGATGATGTTTTAAAGGTCACCGCGACTGTGCAAGAGAATACCTAATAAAATGAGGTATCTTGATACCTGTTCTCTGTGTTCTGATATTCAGGTCAATTTTTTTCTCATGCGGATATTATAATATTCTCCTAATGATATTATAAACTAGTGAAATTTTAAAAAAAGGAAAAAAACTTATCCTAATGGTATCCCACCTCCAATACATTTTCTACCTACCCCACTTTCTCCAAATTCCTCTTCTGTATTTCAAGCCAAAATTATGATCCAAAAGTAAAAGTCAGATAATGATGTCACCAAATTGAAATATTTCATTAATGCCCCACCATTATCAAAATGTTTCAATCCTTTCCAATACAGGAGTCACAATGGCTAAGAGGAGTATAGTGGCCAAGCGTGTGCAGATTTTTAAAAAGTAAGAAAAAAAGTGTGGGAATCGATTTTAAGATGACTCAAGACTCCTATGTAAGCTAAATATTCAGTGTGAATACCATTATATCTGTGTTTGTTTAACATAATAATACCTAAAATTATTTACCAGTTAGTTAACTTTCCCACAAAAATATTTTAATAAAATTAAAGTTTTGAAACTATATGTCATGCTTTTCCTAGGTCTTCTAGTTCTCCCTGGACCATTGCCCTAAACTGTATGAGTTTTGGATGGTAGGGTGCCTGGAACAGGTGGTGTAATTTATATTTTTTACATCAGGGAAAACATTGGAAATGATTTATGACATTAATATCATATAACACCATAATAAACTAAACATTCATTTTAGCAAATAAAAGTTAAATCACATAAATTGAAGTAGGAAAATCTGAGTAGTTGTTCATTTCTACTATTTATTATTATATGTACTATGGTTTAAGAATAAGTACTGGATAGTGGTACAACTATAACAGAAAATACAACCTTGCCCTCATGGAGCACATAGTCTTGTGAAAAACAAAATGTTGCCTTATATATTTGTATATTCTTTAGTTTACTTCTACATTATTGAATTCACTGATTTTAATAATTTCCTTCTTCTGCACTTACTCCTAATCTTTCTTTTCACCTCAAATCCTTCCAGTAAGTATTCTGCTTAATCAATGAAATCAATTTTTAGCTTGAAGATATAGCATACATTTTCTAAGGCCTTACAATGACTACAATGAACAAGTATACGGTTCCATCTTCCTTAAGTGTTCTTCCAATAACTGACATCTCATAAAGTTGCAAATTGTTTCTTTCCTTGAACTAATGTTAATATATCTTGGGCCTTTGTCATCCTTTCTCTGTTGTGACAAACTGCAAACCATGATTGTAAATTCCTCCTATGATCCTAGGCAATGTGACTTTGCTCTTCCTCCCATGAAAAGATTATGTTTTCTTTACCTTTTGATCTAGGCTGATCTTGTGACTTGCTTTGATTAACAGAATGTAGCAGAATGGTGTTACATGCCTTCTAAACCCTATTTTAAGAGATATTACTGGCAGGTTCTGGTGGAGTAGGGACTGGGCACAGATTACATACATCTTGAAGTCCTGGGTTCTGGTCTTGGGGCCAGGGGAGCAAACGAGATAAACATCTAAATAAAATAAATAAGATACTTTTTGTCCTCTCGCTGACTGCCTGCCTCTAGTTACCTCTTGCCTGCAAATTCATTAAAAAAAAAAAAAAGGTGCACCTTGGTGGCCTAGCAGACTAGTACATCCTGGGAATAGTCCCACATACATCCTAAAGTTCCAGGTTCAAGACCGGGGCAGATGGGGGAAGGAAGGGAGGGAACCAACCAATGTGAGTAACTAAATAAAAAAAATTTTTGAAGATATATTATAGCTTCTGCTTTCATTCTTTTATGATGCTTCCCTGAAAGTACCATGTAGGAAGCCAGTCTAGCCTACTAAAAATAGGTCACACAGAAAAGAGCCAAGGCTTCCAATGGACAGCCAGCACCAAATGTCGACATATGAGGCTATTTGAAGATGTTTATTATTCAGCAATAGATAAGTGATAGGCTTCTCTTCTGTTTTGCAGTATCATATCATGTCTCTCCATTGCCTAATCTAAAAAATACAATTAATTTCCTATTTCTTTTTTTTTTAAAGAAAGGAAGGCAGGCAGCAGGCAGGAAGGGAGGTGAAAGAAGTATTTTATTTATTTAGCTGTTCTTTTTAAGTTGTTCCCTCCACCCCACCCCTACAGGGAACCTGTGTCCTTGGGCTGTTTGTAGACTGTGACACACACACACATACACACACACACACACACACACACATTTTTTTCAAAGAAGAGGAAGAAGCAATTTTGTTTATGCTTCCCCTTCCCCCTTTCTCTTTCCCCCTCCCCCGCTTCCCCTTCCCCTCCTTAAACCAGGGTCCTTTTCCTATTACTATTTCCCTCAGTTTCAAAATTGAGCTGCACAAGACAATTAATCAAAACTTCTGCATTAATTTTCTAAGCCAGAGATGTTTCCCCTCTTTTGAAGATGTCTGATGTACTTTGTTTTCCTGTTTGAAGTTTTGCTAATTTTAACTATCCTTTCCTACAGCATGACAAAACCATGTTTGACTTTCTCTTCAAGAAGTTTTGTTACATTATGAGGTATCTTTTATGTCTAAAAGGTTTACTAAATTCTTACTCATTTTTCTATAAGCATATAATCTATAACTTTTTTACAGATTTCTTAACTTTTTTTCTTGGATTATACAAGGGCAAGTATATTTTTCAATGACTTTAGAGTACTTTATGGCTCCTGATTTTAGACTACCCCTTCATCAGATTCATCCGGTATTCCTTTTTGGTGGCTGTTCTCTTCAAGTGAGTTCTTAGCTTACCACATTTTCAGCTTTTTGGAATGTCTGGGGACTTTTCTCTTACAAATTAAGTTTATCCTCGGCAATTGTTATTTAGTTACTTGGTTTGTTCTCTTCTTTGGAAAGAAAGCCTCTCCAAACTAAAGAACAAATGCTAGCTAGAAGCGATAAGACATTCCAGGTCACTCCCCGGTAAACATCTCAGGTCCCCGCCTAGATTACTCCTGCAGTGCAGACTTTGGTCTAGATTCCACTGGTTTCCTATCTAAATTCCTCAGGCATTGACGGTCCTGTTTTCACTTAACTGTGCAGACATGAGTGTGTGGAATCTGTGGTTCTCAGAATTTGCTCCAGGAACTGACAAGGTTAACCCTATTTTCAGAATACTAAGACTTTGCCCTTCTCCTCTCATTCACTCTACTCACTGTGTTTTCCCAGGCTACACTTAGGAGTGATTTCACCACTACTCTGCAGGCTAATGACATTGCACTTCTATTTTACCGCGTTTACATCTTATGTTTCACAATCTACTGATAAATAGCAATGGATATACCCACGAAAACCATTTTCAGGAGTGTTAAGGAGGTCCTGAACCAAACAGTTTGAAAGAGTGTATTGTAAGGAAGACTATTTTTTCCTAAACTCCAATTCTTGGGGATGCTTCTTTGACAAGGGGTCCTTCAGGAGGAGCCCTCGTATTCCTTGTAGGGTTTGACCTGGAAGAAAGGGCTGAAACCGCTGGCCCAGGGCGTCCCCGGTGGGGCAGAACGTCTGCTGAGTTTGTCTGGAGTCCTTGGAGTTACAAAAGGAGGCGGGGCCCCGGGGGCAGGCTCCACCAGGTGCTGGCCCCCCCAGCCTGCCTGGGTCTCCCGGGGCTAGCCGCCTAGCCCGCACTTCCCCTACTCGCAGCAGTCTGCCGACTCCTCTCACAGCCCTAACCGTCCCCCGACTTTACTACTTCACTCCTTGCTCTGTAGCACTGCCTCCCGTGTGCTCACCTCTACCTCTTGGACAGGAGAGCCTTACAAGGCGAAGTTTGTTTGTTTGTTTTTCTTTTTATTAAAATTAAAACGGAGAGATTGTCTTTCTACTATAGGAGTTCCTGCAACACCACCAAATAGAAAGTCCGAAAAAAACCTCAAGTTCTGAGAAACTGTTAAACTGTTTCTGTAGCAAGCAGCTGGCACCCCTAGGGGAATCTTTCCTAGCCCCAGACCTTAAGACATCCGCTTCCCCCTTAAACAAACTAGGTTCATGAGAGCTTTAGAGATTCATTTCATCAAAATCAAATCTCTTATCTAGGGGATAGCATTCTGCATCAAATTTTATTAACACCCAGAGAAATGTTTTCACAATTTTTTATCTGCATACACAATTTCAAAAAAATGTCAACATTGTGGGAAACTGTAGCCAAGAGTTTTACAATGTATGATTTTCAGCTTTTTCTTAAGGTCTTCTTTACATTTAATTGTCTGCAAACACTAATATGTAGAGGACAATTCTGCTTGAATCCACTGTTGACACCGTTATACCAGCATTTCACTATTTACCAATAGTTCTGTAAGCTAATTCTTGCTGAAGAAACACGACATTCATAGCAGGAGGCCCTGTATCTACTTATACCTGTCTTGACTTCCATTTTCCTGTAACTCTTTTTCATGTTTGCCAGATCTTTAGGTCAAAGATTCTCCATCTTTTGCTTGGCAAAAGTTAAACTGCTAGTTGTTTTTCAAGTTCACATGTGAGCTAGATCCTGAATTCAGTGTTTGGAAATAATTTTTTTCAAGAGATTGTCACTATTGAAACTAAAAAGTCAGCCTGATTCCCAACCCACCTCCTCTTCTAGAGGTGATATAATGTTGTCTAGTTGAAGCCAATCTTTTACATGATCAGTCTTGAAAAGGATTTCATGTTCAGGAGTCTCTTCGCTACTAGATCTTCACCCTGCTACAAGTCAAGTGAATAAATATTTGACGCCGATTCCATATAGAAAAAAAAAAATCCTATCTTTTCCTTTGTTCTAACTTCCCATACTTAATAAAAGGAAACAACAAAATAACCACAGGATGCACACTCTGGGTAGTCCTTGTTGCTTATTAAATCAATAAATAGGTATTTACTGACTGGATTAAGGAAATGCTGGTAATAGTTCTAAACAAGGTAAATATGACTCCCATGAAAAAGTGACTTCAGTGATGTCACTGAATAAGCTAAAGCACCCACTGCTGACAAAGTCATTTTTGTTGATCTAATTTCATTAGCTACTTAAGAGGATTAATTATCCAGCAGCTCTATTGTTTAGCCTTCTTGAACCTCCATCATTTTCACATTGGGTAATCCTTTGTCAGCACCATTGTCTCTTGATAGAAGTCACATCTGAGTTGATGCTATTTCAGCTTCATTTTTACTTTATAGATCTAGAATTAGCATTTAAACTGCAGAAGACTATCACATAAGCTCAAACCAAGAGACATTCTATAAATCACTGGGCTGTATCTAGAGGGAATTATGCTTAGTGAGATAAGCCAGGAAAAGACATTGTATGATTTTGTTCACGCAGCATAGAGAGAAACCAAGCAAGCAAATTAACTAAATTAAACAAAATAGACTCTGAGTCTACAAAATGAAATTATTGGTTGCTAGAGGGGAAGGGAGAGGGATAGAAGGGATTAATTATATGTTGAAAGAAAAACTGGACTTTGGTGGTAAACAAATGCTAATGTACAGATGTTATTTGCAGTTATGTAGAATTTATATGATATGATGTAATGTTCTTTCAATAAACTGAAAGAAAAAACACTAGCTTTTATTTTGCAAAAAAGTTATCCCATGAAAAGCAAAGAAAGAAAGGAGAAGTATTTCAAATCAAAAGATATTAAAAGCTATGATAACTGAATGGAATATGTGATCCTGGACTAATAGAGAGATAGGTAGATAAATGCTATAATGGATATTAGTAAGGATAATTAAATAAATTGGAATGTAGACAGACTGTAGAGTAGATAAAATTGGATTATGAATTATAGCTAAAAGCACTGTATCGATGATGTTAAATTTCCTAACTTTGACAACTGTACTAAAATATTCTTAAAAAAACATACATTGAAGCTTTCAGGGGAAAGAAGGCATGATGTTTGCAATCCACTCTCAAATGGTTTAAAAATATAAACAGTAAATGTGTGTGTGTGTGTGTGTGCGTGCGCGCATATGAAAAGAAAAAAAGCAAATATGGCAAAATTTGAAAAACATTAAAGAAAGGGTATATGGGAGTCCTCTGTTCTGGTTGTGCAACTTTTCTGTAAGTATAAAATTATTTCAAAATAAAAACAAGAAAAATACACCTTACAAGAAGTATATATTAATTTACATATCAAACATCTTTTATAGAAGGCAATTTGGATTTGTGTATCAATATCCTTTAAAATAGTCATCTCCTTTAGCTAGAAATTCTACTTTAGGCATTTTTTTGCAAGGAATCTATTAGAAGTGAAAGTTCCTCAAGTGCGTGAGGCTTTTATTCTACTATTATTTTATAGTTAAAACATTGAAACATTAAATGCATATAGCATTGTTCTGACTAAATAAATTAGAGGATTTGATTTTTGCATTAAAAAGCTTGCTGTTGTATAGACAACACTAGCCAATAATTAGTATGTTACATAAAAAAACAGATCTATAATGTTTCTACCTTTATTTAAAATGTGTACATATTTACAAAGAACAAACTCTAAGAAACAAATATATCCAAATCTTAGCCATGGTTTTCCTTATTGTTGAGATAACAAGATTTATGCTTCCTCTTAAATTTGTGCTTTCATTTATTTTTAAAAATCTGTGGGTTCCACTCATATGATTTTATTAATTTAAAAAAAAAGGTCCTCTATAAGAGTTTGTAAAGTATTTCCTATTTCACATAACTGAAGATATAGAGTTGGGGTTAGGAAAAAAAATTCCATTATTGGTCACTTCACATAGTAATAGATTTTCAAAAATTTGCATCAAGTTTCTTTGTATAAAAAGGACAACATGGGCACATCCTGGTGACTCAGTGGTTAAGTCCACAACCTCTGGCTGGCATAGTCCAAATATATCCCAAGGACCTGGGCTTACAACCTAGGGCCGGTGGGGCAAAACCAAATGAACAACTAAATAAAAATAAATAAATACTTCTTCCTCTCCTTGTCTGCCTGCCTACTTGCTTTCATTCCTGTCTATACCTTTCCTTTAAATTACTTAATTAATTAAAAGGACACCATGAGTTTGGGTTTAGGGTAAAAAGAAGTAAGCACACTTGACACGCTGTGGTGGAGTAGTGGTTGGATAGTCCACACACATCCCAAGGTCCCAGGGTGACATTCTGACATCAGCAGGAACAACCAAGATGAACAGCTAAATAAAATTAATGAAAGGCTTGTCCCTTCTCTCTCTTCCTGTCTGCCTGCCTCTGCTTGCCTTCATTCCTGCCTGCGCCTTTCCTTTATAAAAATAGAAAGATAGATAGAAAGACAGATAGACAGAAACAAAGACAGAAACACAGAAACACAGCACTCTCCACTATGTCTCTTCCATTGATTCAACTAACAAATCTAGGCAGAATGCATTGAATAGTTGTCTAAATAGTATGAAAAGTAAGTAGAGGTGAATTGGGGAAGATTGAAAATCAGAGCGTTGGTGAACTAGAATTGAGTTTACCATTTCCCCCCTTTTTGGGTCCCCTAGCTTTGTCTCAACATAATCCAAACCAGGAAGGACAGAGGGAAAGTTAGAGTGCGGGAATTGGGGAAATGCTGGTCACAAGGAACCAACTTGCAATTAGAAGATGAATACGTTTTCAGGAGTTAATATACAGCATTGTGATTAATAATAATGTATCATATACTTGAAATTTGCTAAGAGACCAGACTTTAAATGTATTACCACAAAAAAGAAATAATAATCACATAAAGTGATAGGGATCTGATAGTAATCATATAGTGTATCGAATCAACACATGTACACCTTAAATTTATACAATGTTATATGTCAACTATACGTCAACTTAATCATTTAAAAAGGGGGAAGAGGACACTTTCAGTCATTCTTTTTAGCAGACAGAATTTAAGGACATCAACAAGAAAAAGAGACTAATATAAAATATAAACACCAGGATAAACAGGTTATTTTTATCTTTATTTCTTAAAATGTTTGATGGTTAAAAGCAAAAAAGTTTTCAACATATATAGATTTACTATATAAGACAACCATAAAATAAGGGAAGAAAGGTAAAGGTAACTGTATTGTGGTCCATTTGCAATGATAAAATATTGATTCTAAGTAGACTGACAAGATTTCCTTGAGACAAAAATGGTACATGGTGATGGCAAAAAACAGGACAGGGTTATGTGCCTGCAACTAAGGGGAGGGAAGGAGGCAGAGCAATCTGAGCAGGAGCAGAGAAGATAGGGCAGCAACAGGCAAATACTATATAATATCAATCAGTAATAGTAGTAACACATGATCCAGTAGGACTTCATAAAAATGACAAGGGCCCGTGCAAGGAATTTTGACACCTTAGGTGGAAACCAAAGTTGGTATCTCTATAAGCCCCGCTCTCTAAATGTCCTGCCTAAAACACATGCTGCTTTAACCATCCCAGTGCCAGAAATGCCCAATAAACAGGTCAGTGTCAGAAAGGCCCAAAACCCCCTGGGTACCAGAGATAACCCCCACAGTGCCAGCTATCCCCCACAGTGCCTATAATACTTTTCTGTGTATTGACCATGCTGCAGTGTTCTGCTCCCTTTGAAGACACAGGCATAATAGGACTGGGGGGACTCCTCTTCCTGTGCAGCTCCTGTTTCCTCACAAGGGGCAGGAACAGTAGTGGTGGCCATGACCCACTGCAGTAAGCTAGCAAGGGCCATCTTTAACATGGGGCAAAAAGAGGCAGCTGCTTTTGGGCCCCTTCAACAGAATGGGCCCAGGGAAACTCAACTGTACCTTTTGCCCCATATAAAAAGTGGCCCTGGTTTATTAAAAATGAGACAGAATTGACATTTATATTAAAACAATAGAGCAGCTAGGAAATATGAAAAATATGATACTGTTCCATTTAAAGTGGTATATCTGGTCAGCCTAAAGAAACTGAAAAGTTAAATATGTACATTATACTTACTACATAAAATCACTACAGAAAACTGTACCAAAAGATCCAGCTAAAAATGCAAGCAATAAATTAAAGTGGGGTAACAAAACTATTCTTACCTCCCAAAAGACAGCAGAAAAGGGTAAAGAGAAATGAAAACTATAGCAAATAAACAGAAATCAGATAATAAAATGATGAGGAGGAATTGAAATCTAAATATCAATAGTCACATGACTATTAATGCTCTAGATAACAATTAAAAAAAATTGTCAGAGTAGATTAAAAAACATAACCCCAATTACATCCAACTATATAGAAACTTATTTCAATATATGATGATATGTGTTAAAATGTGAAGGGTGAGGGTGAATGTAAACAATAAGAAAAGGAAGTCATATTTGTTTTATTAATGTCAAAAGTAGACTTCAGAACAGACGATAACCAGAGACAAAGTGGGTATATATTAGTTATCTATTGCAGTGTAACACATTACCCCCAAAGTTAGTTACTTAAAACAATATACATTTATTATCTCACAGTTTTTGTGTGTCAAGAATCTTAGCAGTGAGGTTCCTTGATTCAAGCTCTCACAGAAGACTGTAATCAAATGTCAGCTAGGGTTGTCATCTCAACCTAGAGGTTTAACTGAGGAAGGATCTGCTTCTAAGCTCACTCATGTCATTGTTAGCAGGATTCAGTTGTTCTCAGACTGTCAGACTGAGGACCTCACTTCTTCACTGGCTCTTTGCCAAAAATCATCCTTAGTTCCTTGCCATATGGACATCTCCAGAAGGTTGGTCATAATATGGCATGATCAGAGTAAGCGCAACATAAGAACGAGAGAGAGAGAGAGAGAGAGAGAGAGAGAGAGAGAGAGAGGCAAGAATAAGTCACAATATTTTATAATCTAATCTTAGAAGTAATGGTTCATCACTTTTGTCATATTCAATTAATTAGAACCAAGTTGCAAGGTCCAGCCAACATTTAAGTGAAGAGGATCATACAAGGGTAGGAATAAGAGGAGGTGGGAATAATTAGAAGTCATTTCAGTAACTTGCCTACAACAGAGGAATATCACATTATGATAAAAAGGTCAATTTATCAAGAACATATAACAACAGAGCTTTAAAATATATAAAGACTGACAGAACTTAAAGGAAAAAGAGAAAAACCCACAACATCAACACTCCAGTTTTTTAGGGAAAGGTGCAGGCAGGAAGGAAGGTGAGCAGGTAAGCAGACAGGAAGCAAAAGGAGGAAGAAGCATTTATTTTATTTAATCTCTCATCTTGGTTGCCCCCCTCCCCCATTACCCTGACCCTAGATAATGACCAGGGTCCTTGGGATGTATGTGGACTGCACCAGAACTTAATCACTAAGTCACCACAGCATGCCACAACATTCCAATCTTATTAACTGATTGAACTAGCAGACTGAAATCTAGCAAGGTAACAAAGAATTGAAAACCACTAATAACCAACTGATCAAATGATATTTATAGAACATTCCACCTGACAATAGCAGGACACAAATTCATTTCAATATTCATTAAATATTCATCAAGATATACATCTCCTGGTGACAAAGCAAATTGTAATATATTTAAAGGGATTGAATTCATACAGAGTATGTTTTTTTTACTTCCATAGTGGAGTTAAACTAGAACTCAATAACAGAAGGATAACTGAAAAATCTCTAAATACTTAGATATCAAATAATATATTTCTAAATAATCCATGGTCTAAAAGGAAATCTTCATCTAGAAAATATCTTTACGTGAATAAAAAAGAAATCAAATTGGAACATATTTTAACAAAATAGAAATATATTACAAAATCTATCAGATATAGCTAAAGCAATATTTACGGTATATTCTATAGCATTAAGTGTCCATACTAGAAAATAAATATTTCATATCCATAATCTAAGCCTTAAGAAATTTAAAGACAGCATGGTGGCTTAGTGGATAATATAAATATTATTACATGGTTTATTTTTCCTGACTGGGGTAAGGACTATATAAAGCCCAAGGACCTGAATTTGTGACCCTGGGTGGTTGAGTCAGGTGGGACTGGGTGTTTGTGTATGGAGAACCAAAGTGAAACAAATAAATAAAAATGCTTTTCTCATCTCCTTCCTTCCTTCCTTCTTTCCTCCTTTCCTTTCTTTCCCTTAAAAAAAATGTACTGGGCATGGCCTGGTGGAGTACTGGTTAGGTCCACTGCCTCTGACAGAGAGCACAGTCCATATACATCCCAAGGAACCAAGTTTATGTTCTGGGGCTGAGGAGAACAACCAAGATGTACAACTGAAATAAAATAAAGATGCTTCTTCCATCTCAATTCCTGCCACCTCTCTCTGCTCACCTTTATTCCTGTCTTCACCTTTCCTTTACAAAAAATTTTATTGAAGGCAGGTGGGGGTTTGGGGACTGAGATCCTTAGGAGGTATGTGAACCTTGCCAGGTGGAGGTGGTATACCTCTCTGCTAGGTCACCAGGGTGTGCCAAGAGATAATTTTATAGTTAAAGATTTGCAATATCACCTTACCATGCTGATCAATAAATAGGTTTAAGGTATACATTATTATAAATCAACACTTGTATATAAAATACTAAGTCATCATCAAGATAGACTTAAAGGTACAGGCAAATATGAAGGCTACCAGGCAGGTAACCAGGAAGAGAGAAGAGGAAGAAATGTTCATTTATTTTATTTAGTTGTTCATCGTGATTGCTCCCCTGACTCTGGGCAGGTGGCGGGGCGGAGATCTTTAGGATGTATGTGGACCATGCCAGACAGAGGTGGCATAACTTATCCGCTAGGCCACCAGGGTGTGCCAAGAGATCATTTTTATATTTAAAGGTTTGCAATACCACCTTACCACGCTCATCAAAAGTTCTATTTTGTATATTAATGTATTTCCATTATCTATATATCTCTCTATATAAATCTAACTGATTAAAACCAAACGGGAAACCAGATTTAAGTTTACTTTTGATCATTTAAAATTTCAAACCTAGTGTTCAGGAGGGAAGCTCTAGTGATAAGCATAGGATTACTGTGCCCAGTGATAAGTAATTTTACAAAGTTTACACTGGATGGAAGATTTTAGACAAGATTTTCTGGGTGATGATTCATTAGGATTCTTCTACAATTCTGGAGACTAGCCAGTTAATAAGAAGGTAGAAACTTCCTCCTGACTTCCTCTTTGTGGGTGATAGTTGAGATATTTTGGTGGCTGATATATTTGGGAACCTCAGTTCTTATAAGGGTTTCTAAGGGGAGAAAAGATCAAACAAATACCAATCACTGAAATCCAGACAGCCCAATCTATTTCTGCAATTTTTTGTTCACTTTCTTAAAAAGAAAGCTACACATTATATTTTATCACTACAATTTGTAGGAGAGGAATATATAAAATGTAGATATTAGTTTGGAATCCTTCTGAATTATTTTGATAACTTCAAAACATTTTTAGCAAAAAAAAATTTAAGGAAAGGTGCAGGCAAGAATGAAGGTGAGTAGGCAGTTAGGTAGGAGGAGAGAAGAGGAAGAAGCATTTATTTAGTTGTTCATTTTGGTTGTCTCACCTTTCCACCCCACCCCTGTGTACTATATCAGGTAGCCTTATCTACTAGGCCATCAGGGCATGACATTTTTTTTAAAGAGGAAGGTAGACAATAATGAAGAAAGGCATTTATTTAGTTAGTTATTTAGTTGTTCATTTTAATTATCTGCTCTGGGCTGCGAACCTGGGTCCTTGGGCTGTATGTGGACTATGCCCCAGGTATAAGTTTAACACCTAGGCCATCATGGCATCCCACTACCTCAAAATAGTAAGGAAATTTATTTTTTTTCATTTCATTTTTTTCATTATTCTCTACTTTATTTTAATCATGTTTTAAATAAAACTTTAACAAAAAATTACTATGTACAAACAATTTGTGTAAATAGCAGGTATGGGAGTTGGCTGTAGGGTCTGGGAAGTAGATTATGTATTCTAAACAATCCTTTTTCCCCTTCAGGACTCTGTAGTCTTATAAGGAAAACAAGAGAACTACAAAAATAATACAGTACTGGTTTAAAGTGAGACATGCCTATAAAGTTAAGTTTTATTAGATGCAAAGAAGACCATTATTTCATTCTGGAATGATCAGTGAAAAGGAAAGAAAGTGATAGAATAATTGTATGATAGGTAGTGAGTTAGATGATTTACGTGCATGATTTAACATTATATCACTTTTAGCATAGTAGATGTTTATTATGATGACCATTTTTCAGAACAGGTAACTAAGTCTTGGGAGGTTAAATAACCTGGGCAAATTTCCAGATAAGAAGCAATAAAATCCAGGATTAAACCCAGATCTGTTTGTCTCTAAAATTTCATGTGGGAAAGATAGCATCTGTTATTATTTTTTCTGAAAACAATTTATTGCCTTTTTAAGAAATAGAAACCTTATGTATGCTCATTGTAGAACACAAGAATTTTAATAGATTGAGAAGACAGGAAACAGACAATAAGTATCAACACAGATATGGAGACTGGGGAGAGAGAAATTGTAGGGACTCAAGCTGTATGGAATGGCGCTACCTGTACAGTGATCCTAGAAATGCCTTTTAAAATAGATGAAGAAAATGTTAATATCTGGACAGGGACCAAGTCTGTGTCAATACATCTACAGCAGATTATGTCTAGGGTTTCTCCATTTTATCTTGGTGTCCTATTCCTGCTGAGTCTCTGTTTTGGGTTTCCCTGATTCCTCTGTATTATAATACATAACAAACTCCCAAAGATGAACACACCAAGTCCTCAGAACGCTTGTACTAATGCATCTGTTTCTTTTCAATATAGTTTTTGAGACCTAGGCTGTTAAATTCCAACATGAATCAAATGGAAGCCCTGCCTCACAATCATGTCTTCCTTGGGCCTCCTTTGTATTCCCTGTGATATTATGAGCAACTCTGGGATTCCTTGGTAATCTCTTACAGAGTCATTAAAGGAATAGACTTGATGTCAAGCCTGGATTTAAGTTCCAGTTCCACTCCTTGTAAATTGTGGAAACTTCATCACACAGAGCTTCTATGAGTTTCAGTTTTCCTATTGATAAAGTGTGGATGATGACAATAACAATATGTGATGATGAAATAAGACAAGGCAAGCTGAGCGCTTAGCACAATGTCTGCCATCTACCAAGTACTAAAATAATGGTGGCCAGCAACTGGAGGAAGATGAGCTGGGGCAGAAGGAAAAGTGAAAACCCTACCCCTGTGCTTGTAGTTTGAAAAATTAAGTTTTAGAGATCAGCAGCATGCATAGATTATAATCACAGTCTTCATGAATTTTGGATTATCTCAAAACTCTGTGAGGCACAAGCTCAGGCTGCCTGCCCCTGATACTACCAGGATCACTCCTCACATGTCTGGATAGGTTTAGTGCTCTCTTCCTGTGACTTCCAGTCCCAAAGAGCTTGAATTTCTGTAGTCCTCAAAAGTTCTTCTTTCAAGTTGACTTGGTTAGTATAAAAGTATGTTGATGATTCATATGTCCTGAATGAGGAAGTTGTCATGAGGTGAGAAAACTGCTATATTAGTTGGATTCTATGGGGAATAAAAGAAATGACTACTGAAATACATATCTGAAATTTCAAATGGAAATTATGACCCACAGTGTACAAGCTCCTGTTGCTTGATCTTAGATAAGAGAGTAATAGCCACAAAGTTTAAGCAGAGAGATTTTAAGACAGAGGGCAGAAGGACTTTGAAGTCTGAAGTTGGTGTTTCAAATGAACTTTTCACCCTCACAGGCCATAAGTGAGGGGCCACTCCATTACTTCTTAGATTGTCATATTCCATTCTTCCCCTCTCTCATTCAGCTCTAACCCTCAGGATAAGCTATTCTTATGTCTACAACGCAAGACAATGTATTTCTTTCAAAGTTTCATCTCTGGACCAAAGAATAGAGAATTCAGTTTAGACACATGTTCATATTATGTCTACCTATTATAAATTGATCTGATGCCTTCCTAAATAACTTGAACTAAATCCTACAAACTTATTTAGCTAAGACATCATAAAGAAGTAATTCTAAGAAAAAAGACATTTATCAAATTATTAAAATAATATGACCTATTTTAGTTTTAAATTTAGTTTTAAGCATGCTATCACCATCAACTCAAATGATAAAATATTAAAACTATGAAGTGGGGCAAGCCCTAGTGGCTTAATGATTAAGTATACTGGCCTATGAAGTCTACACACATCTCGAGGACCTGGGTTCATGACCCAGGGAACAACCAAGATGAAAAACCTAATTAAAAAAGAAAAAAAAAATGCTTCTTCCTCCTCTTCCTGTTGGCCTGCTTACTCACCTTCTTTCCTGACTGTATCTTTCCTTTAAAAACAAAAGAAACAAATTAAAAAAAACTGTAAATGATATATACATGGACAATGTCCAGCCTGTCTCCTCTCCTCTAAACTCATCATACCCAATTCCTTCTCCAACCTCACAACTCCCTCATGTCTACTGCTGGTTTCTTACATGTTCTTCCAGAATTGTAATAAATATACAAAGACATATATCAGTGTACATATAGATGGAAAATTTAGAATGGTTGCTACATCTACACTTTTTGAAAAAGAAAACTTTAATATTACAAGCTCAACTCATCTGGTGTACTTTAAAAACTGCAATAATTTTCTCTATTATCAATAAGAGGTAGAAATTAACTTCAAAGAAATAAGAAAAAGTCAAACAAATTATCCTAAAATTCATAGTCATATATGCATTGCATCCTAGAAAAGGGGGGAAAGTCAGGTTCCACCAACTTTCATGAGTTTCAGCAAACAATGGTAGAGAGAAAAGGCAACTTTCAAAAAAGATGTGCACGGCATACCCTGGTCAAGAAGTGGATGGGCACAGTCCACATACATTCCAGGAGCCTGAGTTCATGACCCAGACCCAGGGGGAACAATCAATATGAATAACTAAATAAAAGAAATACTTCTTCCTCCTCTCTCTTTCTGCCTGCCTACCTGCTCACCTTCATTCCTGACTGAAACTTAAAAAAAAAAAAAAAAAGAAAAGGGAGTATACGTTATGAAATGAGGTATTTGCAATACTCTTCCTAAGAGCACCAGATGGGGACTGTTTTTTCAACTAGATCTAGGAAGTGGAACATGGGCTCGCTCTGTCTTCCTCTCCTCAGAGGCTGCTCACTGGTTAATGAATGGGAAAAAGAAATTAAAAAGCAACAACAAAACCTCACACACTGACCAAAAAAAAAAAAAGAAAAAGAAAGCACTAACATGTCCCAGATTACTCTTCAGATAGGAGCCAGTGAACAGCTTCAATAATACCAGCCTAGCATTAGTTTGTTACAAAGTCATCATGCGTGTGCCTTATTTTTAAACAGCAAAAATTAAAACAATTAAAACAAAATCTGGTTTTGACGACTTTTCTGACATAATTACTCAAATTTCATTAGTATTTAAATTGAGCTGGGAGGAGGAAGAGAGTCAAGGATGGGTACTGAGCATTTGTCATGACTGCTGTCAAGCAAGGCTGAGTTTCAGTTGGTAAGGAAATGGTGAGCCTTCTTTAAATCACACAGTCTATTACTTATGCAGAAAGCAATAGCGAAATCAGCAAATATGCCAGCACGCTGTCTCCCTGCACCACCAGAAATTGCCAAAACAAAAATGGTCAGATAACCACATAACATGGGTAATAGGGAGCTCTGTTTTTGAGGAGCCAATTTCATACTAAACAGTTGAGTATTTCATGCTAAGAAGTTTCATAGCACGAAGCTATAGCCTAAAGTGTTAGCATAAGGGAAGTTTCAAGGGAGACATCTTTATATCTCACCAGAACCCAACAGGCAAAGAGAAACTGTTTCAAGGCAACTTTCAGAAAAGAGAAAAAGATGAGAAATGAATTCGTAGCACCTTATCATATGCCTCTGTTCTCTCATATTCTGAGAGGATTTTAACAAACAGATCAAGTAAAGTTCGACCTTATCTTTGTGGCCTATATGGAGACATACATGGATAACTGCAGAGAGCTATTTCCCTGTAAGTCTACCACCTAGTCATGCATGTTACTAAGAACTCTTTATGAGAAATACAGGCCACCTCATCTGACATTCTAATACAAATCTTTGACAACACAGATCCAACAATCAGTTAAATTTAGAGCAGTAACTTTAGTCTTTGAATAGGATGAAGCTAAAGGAAATCAGATCAGTGTCCAGAAAGTATCCAGAACATGCTCCGTTGTCTCAAGTGGAAGCTGTTAACTCTGGAGTCAGCAGCTGCTGGGAGGTTCCTGAGAGTGCTTCGATTAGAATGCCCCAGTGGCCTGCAATCTAGTTGAGGGTGATGTTGACAACCTGCTTTAATGATCCGATGCTCTGCAGACAAGAACTGAGAGATCAACGATCCCTCGCTAACCCGGTCTCTTTCCAGCAGCCAAGCTGATGCTGTACTACCACAGCCGTGTGCTCAGTATCAGTCCCCAAGGCGACCCTGCCACCCTTTATTCTGGTCCTCCCCGTGTCTTACACCATATGCCCAGGCTCAGTAGTTTCCTCCTTATCCACTTTGTACCATGCTAGATCATTGCCCATTCTCTGATACGTGAGCCACACTAGGAGTACTTTAGAGTTGTCATGTCACATCCTTAATCAGTATCACCATTATTCATAATTGCCCAAATCTAGCAAGTTTATCTGGGCAGAAAAAGAAATACCAAGTCACAGTTTCCCATTTTCTGGCTCTTCTTTTGCTTCTCACAAATTCAATCAGCCCAGTTTCCCAGTGGGTAAACATGGAAGGAAAATGAAAATGTGAAAGTGTTAATGAAAAACGTCCCAAGACTAGTCAAGTCGACGGCCGGGTACTACATGTACTCATGTTCCCTTTGCTATTTGACTGTATCGTTAACAGTTTGGGCACATGTGCCAGACTTCCTTTTAATGGTGGAATCATTAGGGCTAATTTTAGGCCCAGTTCTGACTTACGGATGTATTTCTACACCCTGTGCAATAGTGTATCCAGGTGACTATGGTCTTTACTGGGGAAGCTCAGGTTAAATCAGTTTGTTGATTCCAGTGATATTCATCCTTAAGGCACCCTTTTCCTTAGGCATCACATTATCACAAACACAGGGCTAGCATGGATCTTGTATAATCTTCTGCCATAATATTTCACCCTATAAAGCCTAAGACATGAGGATCAAATTTTCCTACCAGGCACCAGACTATACTGCTAGCACACTGGATTATGTCATGAATCGATGAAAAGATAAGAAGGTACATTTTGGGAGGCATTTTTAGAGTAAGCACCATAACTCATGCTAGCTCTTCCCAATGAATGGAGTCCCTTTTTCTGTACATAGTTTTAAAGTTTTACACTTGCACAGCTACCGCATAACAGTACATTTCTGTGTAGTGGCCCCTTTGATTACCTACCAGCTTCAGTGTTTCACTAGGACTGACAATATTCAGCATTATAGTCATACTCACAGCTAAGTTTGTTTTGTGTTTTTTTAAAGGAAAGGTGCAGGCAGGAATGAAGATAAGTAGACACAGACAGGAAGAGAGAACAGAAAGAAACATTTATTTTTTCAGTTGTTCTTGGTTGTTTTCCCCAGCCCTGGGTCTCAAACCTGGGTCCTTGGGATGTATGTGAACTACGTTCAGTGGCCTTATATGCTAGGCCACCAGAGTTCACCAAGATTGTTTTTAATAGTAATATTTATTATTTCTTTTGTTTATAATGCAATATTCATTTTACGATATTGAAACTGCATCTCAGTCTGTATTTCACACCACACTCAACACCAGCACAGCTAAGATTTATTACAGTGGAAGGACACAAAACAATGTCAACAAACAGAAACGGCACATGGGCAAAGTCTGGAAGAAACCAGAAATAAGTTTCCAGGAGACCTCTCCCAGCAGCATTACACAAGACATGCTTAAGTCCCCTATCTAAGAGTTGTGTCAATACATGTGACATATTTTCTACCAGGAAAGCTTGATGTCAGCCTACTGAAACCCAATTCAGACTTTAGGCTTTCAGAGCTATAAGACAATACACTTTCATTGTTTTAAGCCACTAAGTTTGTGGTTATTTACTGCAAGAACATTAGGAAAATAGTTATTTATTTACCAGTTTGCTTCTCTCCTGGATATACTATTTCCATTTAATAGTGCATATTTTCTGGGCAACAGCCACTTAGTTGGTATTCTCATTTTTTATCCATTTCAGAATAGGTATAACATCTGTTGCTGTTGTTTAGTTAGCTTCTCACTATCCACTGGCTCTCAATAATAAGCCAATAATTGCCTTTCAAGTGAGTTTACCAAGCAGCAATGTCAGGTAAATGATGTGTCCAAAACTCTAGTGGACTTCACTGCCTAGTTCCACTGGCTCCAGTCTACGTAAGTGTCATTCATGACATTTGTAGCTCAAAAGGCTCATTAAAACTAATTGAATTAGTAGAACAGTTTGTACAGTCAGTTTCCTTATGAATCCTCTTCCTACTACTAGCTCCTTTATCAGTCTAGTGATTCTCTCATGCCCTCTTCTCCCTTCACCTGGCATCCTATACTGTTCTACTGATATCACATAGCTGGACTAAAAGATCCAGGTGGGCTCCTAGTCGTGTACTCATCTCACTGACACTATTTTATTTGTGGCATTTCTCCAATGGGATCATTCCTTATAATCATACACAACACATCTGTTCCCACAATAAATTCAGAGGTATCCATTATAACTACTTAGGTATGTGAACTGTTTACCACATTAAATATAATACAGGCAAGTTTCAAATAAATTCACCCAAACTATACTTGCCAAGAAAGTCCTGAATTTTAACAGTTTATTAGTCATACCTGCGTCACAAGAGTGCCCGGAGACACAAACTTTTGATTGTCAACCAACAGCCATTATTTACATACTGAAAACTTTGGCCATCAAAGAAATAATCTTTAATACTTTAAAGCATTCACATGACCAGAAAGTAACATTATTTAAAGCATATATTTTCACAATGGCACACTGAATTGACTCAGATACCTCATTCATTAGCTTTTTTCTCTTGATTGTAATTTTGGCCCAAACTCTACCAACTGAATTCAGACACTTTTTAGAGAAACACAGACCAAGGAATAAAAGAGTCACTTCAAGGGTTAAAAAGCTGTCAAGAGACCATGTCATCTCTTGGTGTGCAGGTCAGAAGAGATCAGCTACAGCAGAAGAGATTAGGGGACATGGCCAGAGCAGCAACCCACCAATGAACATGAGTTTGCACTGACTTGCAGATTTAGGTGGCTCTCTACTTACTTTCAACAAACAAATAGCTAAGACACCACTCAGGAAGCTGGACATTATTAGGAAGCTGCAAATATCAACTAATAGGAAATACTATCAGATGCTGCAGAGTTTTCTCAAATCACTTAACATGATCTAGAAAAAAGGTTTGACAAAGGGAAGAACCTTATTATTCCATCTTTTCCACCAGCTAGACAAAAGCATATACTACTAGATTCAAGGGAGTCTTGGCATAGTCCTTAACCTGGCCCATGTGGGTCTGTCTTTCTCCCAGAATAACTTCGTTACCTTACCAAAGCCCCAGGTTGGATGTCAAATTTGTCAAGTCAGGTTGACAGAGGAACAAACTATAGGGTCATTAGAGAACTGGCATGGAGTAAAAGTGAATCTTAATCTTTATTTTGCTTTTGCTTTTAGTGTGACAGCACCAATGGTGCAGGAAGTGCATTAAAGGTACAGTTAGAACAGCACGCACCTGTGGCTTTTCTTCGGTTTGAAAGGCTCCAGGGCAGTCAATAGGCTTTGTCAAATACCTTCTTTAGGTTTTCTTGTATGACTGCAGAACACTTCACATATTTGACAGCCTTCGGTTACAGACAAGCATTTCAGCAGTCTGTGGGGAATGAGGTTTCTGTGTGCTCTTGGCAAGTTTCTCAACAGTAGAGGGTCACATTTCTAAGATCAATTTTAGTTCCAACAAAGATTCTTCGGGCAATGGTGAATTTTCTCGGGCATTCACTTTTCTTTTCCATTTTCAAATGAGGGCAGAGATTGCAAAAAAGTAGACTAGAAATACCTGTTTGTGGATAGCTGATGAGTTGTGTCATAATTTCCTTACACCGCAGAATCAAAAGTCCAAAAACATAAGGGGCTCTTCAATTATTCACTTTGACTGCATAGTTGTCAAAATCCATGTGAACATACGTAGACATTAATGTGCTTGTTGTATAGACTATCTCACCAGCAGCACCACCATCACTCACAACACAATCGTCTACATTACTGAAATATTGTTGAATCCATTTGAAATATTTCATATTTAATTTTGAGCTTAGCTTTTTCATCTGTCTTTAAGGACCTATGTATTTTTATCAGCCTCAAGGTTGCCTGGCAGAGAAATAAATGAAGAAGGATTTAGGCCCCAGAAACTCATAGTTGAGGAGGTGGGACAAACCGACCAGATGGTGGTGGTGGGTATGATCAAGTGCCAGGAAGCACTGCAGAAAAGGTTTCAAATGGCAGAAGGGGTAAAGGTTAGCTGGCAGCTCATTATACCAGACGAACATGAGGCAATTGCCCACCTGGCCCCTGCCTTCCCAGCTGCTGGTGCCTCCAGAATCTGGTGAAATAAGCAGTGTTCAGAAACTGTCCTGAGGCCTTCCAGTGTGCTTCCAACCCACCCACCTCACCAAATAGCGATTTTTTTTTTGTTGTTGGACAGGCAAGACCTTAATTAAAACAGGCAAGTGGGCCATAGTACAGGCACTATTTGGAGTCAACAGGCCCGACAGTTACAGAAACAGTCCCCTAGGCGCGGCTGTGAGCATCACGTGACTTGCTGATCTGTCAGAAAAGTACCTAAGGACCTACTGGGCCGTCAACTGCTGCAGCGAACGGCACACCACAGACACCTAGAGCCACGTACACCTCTAAGGCCTAGACGGTTCCAGTCACGTTCCTCCTTCCAATTCCATCCTTGGCACTTCACCTAGGCAAACTTTACCTTCTCCTAACTTCTGGTCTCTTGAGGCCTGGGAAATTCTGCCTTTTTCGCCAGGTTGAGTCAGACAGGTGAGGAGGATGGAAACAATGTGAAGGGGTGTGCGGACGCGCCTCCGGGTGGCCCGAATCTGACGGAGATTGCACGTCCACCCAGGCCTGCGGGAGGCGCCTCAGAGCAGTGACGTCAGAGGCGACGCCCGGAAGCGGAACCGCAGCGTGCAAGTCCTGGGCTTCCGAAAGCGTGCGATTTCCGTTTTGTCTCTAGTCTCACTTCCCCAAATGGGAAGATCTAGATTATGCCGAACTCTGACCTAGGACCGTGAAGCAACGATCGCGTTTGTTTGCGAAGCCTATTCTGTTTTTTGGGGTTTTTTTGTGGCGCCTACGCGGTAGCACGGAAAGCGCCCCGCCCTGTGCAGGTGGAACCTTTGATGAGGAGACCTGGACGAGGCTTCCAGGGGAGAGGGAATTTGTCAGAACGCGGAGACTGAACACTTTGGTTCCTGCATGAATCGGAATAAACAGAACTGAGCGCTGCCTGGTTCCAGAGGATTTACCCAAACCACAGCTACCTTGATCATTAAAGCTCTACCCAGAGTGTGCAAAAAACCCGCACGGACTAACATTTGGCGCCAGCAGACCGGTTGGATGAGTTCAGCAGGACTGAAACATTTATTTAAACAATTTGCAGTATTCGCCCCCTGGGCTTTGAATATGATCTTTTATGCTTAGAATATTAGGTGACGCGGTATATACTATCTGTGGACTTGGGCTGAAACGAATTGCTTAGTTTTTATTTAAAATTACACATCGATTGGTATTAGTATCATAATCCTTAAATATTCTTTATTTCAAGCCCCCCCCCTTTTTTTTAAGAGAAAGTACAGGCAGGCAGAGAGAGGAGAAGAAGCATTTTCGAATTTTATTTTCGTTTTAGTTGCTCACACTGTTTATTTTCCCCTGATCTGGGACTCAAACCATGAGGCCTGCATTCTTCTGAGGCAATCCACCCAACCGCTGTTCCACCAATTTCAACTCCTTTAGTAAGATCGTGTGATCTCCAATCCCAGTGTTTTAAATATGTCTACTTGGTTGAAGGACTTTTGGGGCATATAAATAAGTGAAAGATAGTAGAAATATTGGGAGTAAAAACAAAATAGTTTGCTTTCTACTCTTCCAACTCATACAAAACTTCTGAGATGTGCACTTATGTACTTAATTGGGCATATCACTTACCTGGTATAATGTAGCTTCTATCTCATTAGTTAAGGTGATATGGTAGCATCGCTAATATATATACAAAATATTTATCTTATTATTTACCAACCACTGTTCTAGCACCTTTTATCTCAATGAGGTTTTTACCCAGTGAAGCAGATGCTATTATTCCCATTTTACAGATAAACTGTCTCAAGTGAAATTAATTTGCTCAGAGTCACACAGAACCAGGATCTGTCCTATTAACAAATGTTTGGTACTTTCAATATAATGGGAGACTGGACTAGAAATCTAGAGGTCTATGCCCCAGACTCATCTCACTACTTACCAGTTGTGTGATGTTTATAAGTTATAATTGCTCAAGGAACTGTAGTTAGTCTCAATTTC
The DNA here is from genome assembly GCA_004363575.1 of Solenodon paradoxus. Lineage (NCBI taxonomy): Eukaryota > Metazoa > Chordata > Mammalia > Eulipotyphla > Solenodontidae > Solenodon > Solenodon paradoxus. The sequence continues at coordinate 343,167 of RJWH01000688.1, read as the reverse complement.
TTCACCTGAAAAATATCATGTCAATCCTGTTGACCTCCCTGACTGGTTATAAACATCAAATAGTTTCTTAATTTTTTTTTTTTAAAGAGCATTTTCAAAGCTGTAAAACAGCATATGAAACATAATGGATGCTATATTTTATTTGTTTCACAGTCTTAGTTATGAAAGTAGACCAATTATGAAATTGACTAAATTGTGACCCAGAGGACTGTATTATATCCCTGAAGTAGAATTATCTTTAAATTTAAATCGTAATTTAGATGAACATTAATGTCAAATGGAATATTTAAATGAATTTGCAGTTGCAAAATAGCTGTGATCTTTTTGAATTCTATTATAGATGAATTACCTTTGAAATTACCTCAGAGACACTACTTATATGAGTTCTCAATACTGTTAATAAAGCAAATTGCAGTCAGACTTTGATATTCCTAAATCCACTGGAACATGTAAAATAGATATGGAATAGTAGTAATTACCATTGATTTTTTAAAATTATTTAAAATAATTTTGCATTTATATGAGCCAATAAATTCTCTTTCTTAAGCCTTTTTTTGTATTTGGGCTTTCTGTTACTTGCATTCAAAAGAATTGTAAGTTATACCGAACTATGCCAATGACCACAGTCTCTGTGCCCGCCTAGCTTAGAATTGTGAATACTAACCCCAGTTGACATGGAAAAGTCTCATTAAATGAGAGCTATCAGCCAACTCCCAGGTGTATTCTTAGTATGCAAAATACTTGTTTAAATTTTTCCTTGAAGATGAGGAACAGAGGGAATTTTCTCCTTGCTTTTAACTGAGATGTTGGGGTAATTAAGGAACTAAGATAGATTTGGGGGAAATCTGCTTTGTAAGAGGAGATTATCTTCATTAACTCCACAATATTATATTTGTAAGTACCTTAAAAAAAACTAATGCACTTATCTTCTAAATGCCTTCAGAATCATGGCTGAAATCAAACACATTTAGATAGTTTTCGATGTTTCCAGAAAAATGTAACTGCTTGATATTCTTTAATTGGTTTGGTAAAAATCTTTGCTTCTATGGAAACTCCTTTCAGCCCCATTTACCATATTCTCCCATATTCTTAGAATATGGGAGGTTACATTTACTAACAAAAGTGAAGTTAACCAGAGTATTATTTTTCAAATTGCTATTACATCAGTATGAGTTCAATATGAGATCATTTCTTTTTTCCTTTAAAAAATATTTATTAAGGTAACTTTGATTTACAAAATAATATAAGCCCATATGTATAAGTTCATCATTTGTCAAATATTTGTCAATACACAAAACCCACCACCAAACTGCCAGAAGTCCTTCACCACTGTCCATGGATCCCCCCGCCCCAACTATCACTTGCTCCCACACCCCCATCTCTTTCTCAGCTGATAACTTCCGTTCTATTGTCTAAGTCCAAGGGCCGGTTTTTGTTTTGTCTGTTTCTTTGCTTTGTTTCTTTATATGTCACACATTAGTGAGATTCTCTGGTATTTGTCTTTCTCCTGATTTATTTCATTTAGAATAATCCCTTCTAATTCCATCCATGTTGTCACAAATGACAGAATTTTATCTTTTTAAGGACTGAGTAGTATTCCATTGTGTGTGTGTGTGTGTGTGTGGGTGTGTGTGTGTGTGTGTGTGTGTGTGTGTGTGTACTGCCCTTTCTTTATTCATTCATAGTTAGGTAGTTTCCAGTTCTTGGCTAATGTAAATAATGCTGCAATAAACATGGGGGTGCATATATATCTTTGAATTTGTGGGTTTGTGTTTTTTGGGTAAATGCCCAGAAGTGGGATGATAGGATTGTATGGGAGTTCCATTTTCATTTTTTTGAGGGGTCTCCATACTGCTATCCATAAAGGGTGTACCAACTTACATTCTCACCAATAGTGTAAAAGCTTTCCCTTTATTCACATTCTCACCAATATCTGTTGCTTCCAGTCTTTTGGGTAATAGCCAGTCTCACTAATGTGAAATGGTATCTCACTGTAGTTTTGATTTGTATTTCCCTAATAACGAGAAAGGAAGAATATCTTTTTGTGTGTTTGCTGTCCATCTAGATGTCTTATTTGGAGAAATGCTTATTTAATTCTTGTGCCCATGAAATAATTTCTTTAAAATATTTACATGCTGACCCAAATTAGCATTTTGGCAATATTTTACATCTGTGATTAAAACAAATGAAAATCACTTTTCTAAAATTGTGTTCATTTTGGTAATCAAATTGTCTTGAAATCTGGTGCATAACAACAACAACAAAAACTCTTTGGAATAGAGAACCAGTAAATCCAGATGCATTTTCAGAAATGAACACTAGATGGAAACTTCTACACAAAATTGTCTGGGTCATTGACTCATTTTTTTTTTTTTCCCCCTCTCATGACAAAATCGAAGTCAATTCTTTTTTTACCCAGAGGATCACACTTCCCTACAGTCTCACTTGCCTTGGTCAGGACAGCGTTAACTAACCTAGAAAATGAAGCATCTGTACAGGCTTCTAGGAAAGAAGATTAAATAAAAAATTAGAAACAATAAACAAATATGCAAATCTCTGTGTGTTTAACTATCCTTTTAAAAGAATAAATATAAAATGATTTCATGTGACAGTGGTAAAGATGGATCTGGGTAAGATGGGACTATCTTGAATCAATTCTAAAAGCCTCATTATTTGTTCATTATAACCATAAGTGTTTTCAGTTTTTTTTCCCTCTCTAACCCCTATGTATTTTTTCATTCATACTTTCAATAAGTATTTATCAAGTATTTACAGTGTATATCTTCATAAATGTATCAGTCTGTTGCTGGAGGTGGGAGATTTGAAAATATATTTGGATAAGGTCAGCTTCTACCCTTCAGATCACTACACTTTCGGGGGAAAATAAGAGTGACATAAATGACTGAGAGTAAGGTATACTTCCTGGTATGCATAAATGAAGTCTTAGCAAGTGGCATTTTATCATCTTATATTGGAGTAAGCAGAAAAATGAAGGTAAATTAATTTATTTGAGTGCTTACTGTATAAGGCAGCATAATAGATGCTTTACAAAACCTGAACCGTATTAGGAAGTTAATACTTGTTACTCATTTTCTGAGATGAGGACTGTACTTTAGGAAGATTAACTAAAGATGCAAAGTCACACAGATAGATGGCAGATTAAGGAACTGAAACTAAATCTAACTACCTTCTAAAGAAGGCATTGTGGGCATGCCCTGGTGGAGTAAGCATTGGGTGCCAGCCACATACATCCCAAGGTCCTGGGTTTGTGTCTCCGAACTGGTGGGAACAACTAAGACAAACAACTAAATAAAATGCTTTTTTTAAAAAAAAAAAAAAAGAAGGCATTGCGAGATGCTAATCTTGAATTCATTTCTGCCTTAGGAAGGTGTTTCCTTCTCTTGACTAGCAGTATTTCCATATCATAGGCAAGGAACCAATTAGAGTGGTCTTTGTGCTGCAGGAGGGCAATTTTCTCGTTCTGTGATCTCTTCTTGTTTTGTAACTTACTTTCCAATTGTTGAATTCTCTGCTTATGTGGTATCATTTCCTCAATTGATTGCTGCTAATCTATCTCATTCTGATCAAATGCTGCTATTTGATCTTAAGGTATATTAGTTTCTCAAGGCAGCTGTAATAAATTATCACAAACTGAGTGGCTTGAAACAATAGAAATTTACTCTGTCATGCTTCTGGAAACCAGAAGCCCAAAATCAAAGCATTAGCAGGGCTAAGCCACCTCCTAAAGTTCTAAGGAAGAATACTGCCTAGCCTCTTCTACTTTTTAGCAGTTGCCAGCAAGTTGTGTCATTCTTGACACATGGTAATCTCTCTTCTTCCATCTTCACGTGGCCATTTTCCCTGTGTGCAAGTCTGTGTCAAATTTAGGACATCAGTTACCCTAACCAAGGATGATCTAATCTTAACTTTAATACATGTGCAAAGACCCTATTTCCAAAGACTGTCACCTTCAATTTCCAGGAGGATATAAAGTTGTGTGTGATGGTTTGTGTGTGTTGGGGTGGCGGGGGCACCATTTAACCAGAATATAGAGGGTTTATTGTTTTCGTTTCTTGATTCTCTGCTTAGGGTCTGTTTTCTATGTGAACTGGGAATAATTGCAATGAACAGGATTACTCTTCTAACTTCTATGATCTTCCTATTTGTGAAAGGCTGACCCCACTCATCTTGCCTGGTAAATTGTTTGTTTTCAAGTTTTCATAGAGCTTGCCCTCTTCTGGTAGGGTAACCTCTGCCTACCTTGGTTTTTCACCTCCTGTCTCTGGTGATTGTCTGAACTATTGCCTAGGGAAGGGTATCTATGTCCTTTTTCATGACTTTTGTCCTCAGCTTCAGAATTTCCCTCTTCAAGATAACTGTTCCAAACTTCTTGTCATTTAATGAACATACTCACCCTTTTCTTTTGAAGATCTCTTATATACATTCAAAGGTTTACTCAATTCAGTGTGGCTGGTTCATCCCAGTTCTCTACTCTCAGTAGCAATTGCCCTTTTCCAGAGGCTAAATTCCTACAGCCCTGCACTTGACAGAGCTCACATGGTCTGGTCTCTTCAATGACTTTTGTTTCATTATTGTTGTGATCTAAATGCTTGTGTCCCCATCAAACTTCATAAATTTGAAATCCTAATGCTGACATGATGATTATTAGGAGGTAGGGCATTTGGGAGGTGCTTAGGTTATGAGAGTAGAACAATCATGAAGAGGATTTATAAAAGAGATACCAGAGTGCTCACTGGTCCCTTCCACCCGCTAAGGACACAACACTAGCCCCCATATACCAGTTTTGCAAGTTCTCTACAATTGTCCCACTCTCCCATATTGCAAATCCATCTTCTTCCTCTGGAGATAAATCCCTCTCTGGTTTTCTTAGGAATCAACTTTTTTTTACTTACCCTTCCCTTTTTTTAATATGATGATAACCTTAATGCGCATACCTTAAGTGAACCATATAGAATTTGGTTCTGACTGCTAATGAAGATTCCATATGTGAAATTATATTCCACATATTTTCTTTGTGTCTTGCTTCATTCCATAACATTGTGGCATTTATCCATGTTGCATTTAACTGTAATTTGTTCCTTTTCATTGGTACAGTTTTTTATTGTCAGGAACATGCACTTTCTCTTGTGTCCATTGATAACAGGATTGTTTCTGTTTTGGGGCTATCAGGAAGACTTTCATCAATGTATCCTGCAGCACAGATACTTAAGTCTACCACTTTGGGACCTTGTTAAGATGTATTTCTGTCCCACTGTGGTGGCTTAGTGGTTAAGTCTACTGCCTCCAGCAAGCATAGTTAACATATATCCCTATGACTTTGGGGTTGTGACCAAGGTTTATGATCTGGGTTGGGGAATGAGGGGGAAACAAGGTCCCGGTTCATGACACCAGTTCATGACTTGGGTTCGGGGGTGAGGGGGAACCAGGATAAACTTCTAAATTAAATAAATGCCTCTTCCTCTCTCTTCCTTCCTGCCCAATTACTCACCTTCATATCTGCCTGCACTTTTCCTTTAAAAAAAAAAAAAGATGCAAATTCTGATTCATAAGGTCTGCAGTGAGACTGAAAGATTTATATTGGTAACAAATTGACAGGAAGTGATGATGTTTCTGGTCTACAGTCCACAGTTGAAAAATAAGTCTCTGTTTCTACCTCCGAGTCAAAGTGTTAGGTCACGGGATCTCCAATCATTATTATTACTTTAAAGGAAACAGACAGGCAGGAATGAAGGCCAGCAGCTAGGCAGGCAGGCAGGCAGGAGAGAGGAGAAAGAAGCAATTTTTATTTATTTGTACATCTTGGTGGTTCTCCCCAGCCTGGGACATGAGCCACGGTCCTTGGGATAGATCACTGTGGTCTGCGCTTTGGCAGGAGGCAGTTGACCAAAGCGCTATTCACCAGGGCGCACCTGGATCTTCAAGTTTTTAGACAATGTCAAACTATTTGGAGATTTTTTGCATATATTTACACTCTCCCCAGGAGTTTCTGAGTATTCCTGTTTCGTCATTCCAGCCAATATTGATTACTGTCAGATTCTTGATATTTTTCAATTAGGGAAGTGATTTTAATTTGCATTTTCAGGATTGTTATGAAATTGAAACACTGACTGTTTAACATTCATTTGGATTTCCTCTTTTTGGAAAATGTTGGAGGTTTCCCTCTCCCCGTCATTTGTCTTTTTCACTGAAAAAAAATGCTGTTCTTTTACCACAGTTGAAAAGGAAAAATTTCCTCTTCCCTCTTACTTTCATTTATGAGAGCCTGTGAATTAAACTGACAAAGAACTGGTTAACAGGACACAAATGGTTTAGTCATATGCATATGAAGCTAACAAAGGAAGTAGCTAGCTCACTGAATGGTTTAAGTTACAGACTTATACTATTAGTAGGCAAAGGGGAAAAGAGGTGGTAGATAGCACGTGTACAAGGAAAAAAGACAGGCTTCTTATGGAAAGACAAGTAGGTTTTTAAAAGAACAAAACTGGAAGAAAGGTTGTGATCATTTATGCTAGTGTGAGTGGTCTTTCCTTCTCTGGACCATAAAACTCCACTGGGAGTAGGATTTATGATAGGTTTACCTCCCGGTCTCTGCTGGGGAACAAACTGGCCCTGAATAGAGAAATTTTGGCAGCTTAATTTCCCAAAAGTGTTTATTTTTAATCAGAAAAAATAAGCTCCAAATACATTTCTTTCTATACCTGTTCATTCTCAAATACCTTCACTTTAAAACAATCGTCATATGAACTCTGGCAATCTGATACAGTCCCAATGCCACTGTGTACATTTTCAAGTATTTTTTTCTTCTTCCAGTTTCTAACTGATGAAGTATCAAGCTAGAGACATTCAACTTATTTTTGGATCTAATAGTGATTAGATGAGGTGGGAAGTGAGCTAAGAAACACTGATGAGATGCTAGGTTTGTCCAGAAAGAATTCGTGGAGAGAGAGAGTAAGTCGGGAACATATAGCAAGTTATTAAAAGCAGAGATAATTATTTGAGGTGCCCTACGGGGCTAGAAAGATTCATCAAGAGAATGCACATGTGTGCGTATGTGGAACCTAAGCTGCCTGCTTCTCAGGCAAGATGGAGAGAAACGGCGGGAGTATCTAGGGGTGTGTCCTAGAAGCAGGTAGCTGAGCTGAGATCCCCTCCTGGGGTCTCTTTTAGGTTTTGCCAGTTAGTCCATTATTCATACGTCTGCATACTGCCCTATAGATATTAAGTGAAGTTGTCCCCACATCAGTAATGAGTGAGTAAACTTAATGAGTTATTAATTGATACTTAAAAACTTAGTCAAATTTATTATTTTATTTATCTTTATTAAAAAGAAAGAACATTTCTGGTATTGATTTTCAGTAGAAAATACTAGATAGGTAAGTATTCTTACCAATTTGTTAGTATTCTTAACCAATTTGTTAAAGATGATTTTCAGCTGTTTATGCAAGACAGCATCTTAAGTATGATGTGTTGGGTTTTGAGATAATTTTCTTATCTTTCTAATGAAAGGATTCCTAGAGTTACCTTAACTTGGTAAAATCAAGGACAAAACAACAGAACTTTTGTTTTTTCAGTTCCCTATGAATTTCTCTTATTCTAGGGGAAAAAAATAGATTCCTTTTTTCCTTTTCCATACATCTCTACAGTTCTTTTAGAATTAAAAAAAAAAAATCTATTGAAGTAACTTTATAAAATAATATAAACCCATATGTACAGGTTGTGTATTCCTCAGATACATGAACACACCCTGCCCACCGCTAAAATGACAAAGGTTCTTCACCAGTGTCCACTGGACCCCACCTCAACTTGCCCTCTGGCCCTGCTCCCACCCCTGCCCCACTGGTTCTTTTAGAATCTTTGGAACCAATGGGATTTGTTCTCTTTCTCTCTCTCTCTCTCTCTCTCTCTCTCTCTCTCTCTCTCTCTCTCTCTCTCTCTCTCTCATTTGTTTGTTGCATATTTGTTTGTTGGATTTTTCTTCCTTTTTTTCCACCACAGCTCACCAAGGTCACAGTAAAATGTACTCCATCACTGCAAATAAATTAAACGTGGTAGAAAAATTTCAATTTTCCCAACCATGCTGGATACATTGTAAGTTCTTTTAATAAAAGGTAGAATGCATATTGAAAACTAATGGGGTGCGCTCTGGTACGCTAGCAGATAAGGTCACATGCATTCCAAGGATCCAGTTTCAAAGACCCGAGGCTGGGGAAGGAGGCTAAGGGTGATGAAGATGAATAAGTACAAAACATAGATAAATGCTTCTTCTTCCTTTCCCTTCCTGCCTAGACATCTGGAAGTTTGACAGATAGACCCCTGCCTTCTCTAGGGGTTGTACTAACTTAACTTCCACCAGTAATTACACACACACACACACACACACACACACACACACATTTCCCTATCATCTCAACAACAAATGATTATAATTTTTAATTTTGATGGCTTGTAAGATTGTCATGCTATCATGTAACAGTTTTGCTTTTTTTTTTAAGGAAAAGTGCAGGCAGGCATGAAGGCAAGCTTAGGCAGACAGGCAGGAAGAGAGGAGGAAGAAGCATTTATTTTTCAGTTATTCGCACTGGTTGTCTTACCCCACCCCCTAATACCACAGACTCTGAACCCAGGTGTGTGTGGCCTGCGTTCCTTTGGAGGTGATTGACCTAACCGCTACTCCACCAGGACATGTCACATGTCACTTTTGACACAAAAACTGCCTTCTAAAAATTTATAACAAAAACAACCCTTGGACACTTGCAATAGAACTGAGATTACCAATAGTGAATGGGGGCAAGTGGTGGTGGAGCCCACTGGACAATGGTGAAGAACACCATGGCAGAGGGCAGGGTGTGTTGACAGATATCTTAGGAATAGGGAAACTGAATATATGGGGAACCTACACATATGAGTTTATTTTAATGTGCAAAATCAAACTTACTGCAATTTAAAAATATTAATAAAAATTTATAACAAATTTGCACAATTACAAAATAATTTTAAAATATTCACTATAGAATTGTTCATAATAGTAAGACTAGTAAAATCTGGGTGCGTCCTTATGACTCAAGGAGCAGAGACACTGGGGTGCAGAAAGCCCAAGGCCCCAGATTTAAGACCCAGGGTAAGGTGGAAAAATAAAAGTGAACAACTATATAGATAAAAGTTGGTCCTTCCTTCCTTAATTGTTTTTTCCTCCTTTCCCTTCCTTCCTTCCTCTCAAAAAAATAAAAATAAAAAGATGGTAAGATCTGGAAAACTGAAAATGTCTCTAAATAGGAGATTGGTGAAAATATAGTATGTATCATAGACTACTATAAAGTTTTACAAAAAGAATGATAATGCTGTATAACAATACAGCTCTCAATTTTTTTTAATTAAAAAGGACAATGCAGGACTCTTTACATTACTATTTGTGTAAAAAAAAAGTCAGAAAAAAGTGTATTTGTATATTCTTGGTTATGCATTTGGGACGGGGTACATTGGTAACTGAGCAAATAGTTTATAAAGATATAAAACAGATTTTTCATTATGTATTTTTTTTGAACTGTAGGACCCAGGAAAAGCATTTACTCAGGGCTACCAACATCTGCACTGGTCAAGTAAATCAGGTATTTGATATTTAAACCTCACATAACATAGCCATTTATTCATTCAATCAAAATATACTCTGCAGTGTGCTAGACTGGTTCCTGAAAGTGTTTCCAAAAAGGCAAATTTAGATAAAGACACAGGCAACTATTTAAAATTTTAAAAGCATTTTCTTAAAAGTATTACTTTCTCATGACTTTTGAAATTATTTAACAGCTTTATCTGCACTTGCTAAAACAGTTGTTTCGCTACTGTACATCTAGATTTGAGACCTTGCTTTAAAATGGTCTTCTGTAAATAAAAATGCTTTGTAAGAATCAGGTTTCCGAATAAAAATATCCTTGTTCTTGTAAGGGTCGGGTTTGAATTATTTGGTTGGGATTGCCAAGGTAGTTACATTCTAATAAAGCATCCAACTTAACAACCGGAGAAAAATATTTTTGAAATATGTGTTTCAATAGAGTAGCAAGACAAGAGTGTGTCAAATATCCCGAAGAGAAGATGGGGTGGGATGCCAGATACAGGTAATCATCTAAAGATGTCTTGTCTTACTAACATGGGGTAGGGCTGGAAATCAGGGACAAGAAGTAAGGAAATCTTTGAACTTGGCAGCTAAATATAGAATAAAAACAAACAAACAAACCCAGGGATTGTTTATATTTTACATACCCATAAAGACTACGGGACAGGTGCGGTACCCAAGTAAAGTCAGCTTTCAGTTAAGCCCGGGGTGGGGTATAGAAACTATAGGGCGGAAATCCTGAAAGAAGTGGTGCAGTGGACCCTTGAAACCCTTAGCAGAGAAGATAGAGGCTGTGGTTCCCCTAAGAATGAGAAATCGCTCTTTGGATGCCCCAAACGTCTGTGACGGGCTCACCCCCAGAAAGGAGAAGGCAGAAACTTGTGAATGACAATGCCGCAGACCGCGTCACTAGCATGCGCGCCCTCGTTTAAGTTCCCACTCTCACGAGACCACCAGGTGCAGAAATCGCCCGATGCACTGTCCATACCTGCGGCAACTTTCCTCCCAGACTAGGGGTACAAATCGGCGACAGTCGTGACACAGGCGATAGAATACTGTTGTCGCTAGTAGCCTGATTGTCACCTGCTCCCCCAGAGCCCTAGGAGGACAGTATGCTGGGCGCCAGTTTCTAGAAACCACGCCCCCTAACGCCCCAGGCAGAAATAATGGAAGCGGAGTTTGTGAAACAATTCGAGATAATGCGCATGCGCGGGAGAACGGCGGACCCAGGCAGTTGGGAGGACATGCGGCGATAAAGGCACGCTCACTCAAAGCTGATACTCTGTGCTCTCTCTTGCGCGATGCAGAAGTCACGTGACCGCCGAGCGCGCTGTCATGTGACATCCCCCTCCCAGTGGAGGGGACTGATGGGAGACTGGAAGTATTTAGTGACTGACTTCGGTCTCTGGCTCCAGGCCCTGGGTCAGGTTTCATTACTTTTAGCGGCACTTGGACTGCAGCTGTTCTAGCTTCCTGAGGTGGGAATGCTCCGCTTCAAGAGGGACTACGTAGATGTTTGAGCAGGTGGGAGGGACAGGTGCTTGGGGCATTATCGGTAAGGCCCAGGGAAGCACTGAGACCAGCAGGTATCCAGGATGATCCTAGGACAGGCCCAACCCCGTCGCATTTCTAAGGGGACGCTGCGGCGTGGTGACGTCAGAACGCCACTTTTTGGCGGGAGGGGAGTTGGGGTCCGGCTGCCAGTGTAGTTCTGAAGTTTCTTATGTGGCGGGCAGTGGCCCAAGGCAACTGCTTTCTGTTTCCCGGAATGGAGAAGTCCTGGGGAGGTAGCTGTCTGTCCTTGTGCCGGGAAATAGAAAACCAAAATAGTCTCAAGACAAATTGAAATGGTCTTTCCACAGACTCTTGGCCACCCTGGCTTTTCCAGGGTGTTTTTGAGTTATTACAAAACCCGTACTGCAAAACTGAGCAAGAACTGCCTACTGGCTACTGGCAAGTTAAACCGAACATGCGAGGAAAACTTAATTCCAATCTTAATCATATAATTCCAGAAAAATGGAGAAGGGAGACAAAAACTGCTAACACAAGCATTTTACGAATCTTAGTTTAGCCTTGATGGGAAAAGCTGACACGGATAGCCAGTGAAGGAAAGTTCCTTGCCACGTTTGCTCTTGAATGTATATGCAAAAGCCCATGTGGAAAATACTAGTCGCATCTAATATATAAAAGAATACATTATTACCAAGTAGGGTTGTTTTAACATTAGAGAATAAGATTGATTAATGGAGAGAATGTTATGGTTGCAAATATAGAATAAATTGTTATATTCACTATTCACTTCTTAATCATGGCTAAATGCCTATGAAATAGAAGGAAAGAAAACAGAAGGGAAATTAGTCTGATAAAGGGTATCTGCCCAAACTACAAATCAAACATCCTAATTAATGGTTATACACTGAAAACTTCCTTCTACCTTATAATGTTTTGTGCAAGTACCTTGGACCTTTGATTCTACAGTTTGGCTCAGTCTGGATTTTGTCGATTGTGTATACAGGGAATATTTCATCCTGTTTCTCTGTCCTGTTTCCTGCCAGTTGGTAAATGGATTATTTTACTTCTTTTGGATTATTTTACTTCCTTAAGCATGGTGATCATAGTTGTTTCATAATCCCTATCACAATTCTAATGTCTGGTTTATTTTCAGGTTATTTTTTGCTGCTGATGTTTCTACTATATTATGGTCCATAGTGTCTAGTTTGCTTGTGTGTTTGCTCCTTATTCTTGAAAAACTATTTGTGAAAAAAAGAATTTGTAGCTTCTCCCAAAGAGGATTCTTGCTTGCTCCTACTGGCTACCTGGAGGCTTTCTCAGTCAGATGTCAGTTTTCAGGGATTTTTCTGAGTTATTACAAAACCAGACTACAAAACTGAGCAAGAGCTGCCTGCTGGCTACATGTTCTCAAAGATGGAAACGTTTTTTCTTTTCATTTCTCCTCTTTTTTCAGTGATTGTAAAAGCAGTCTTTCCTAAAGTTCTGGTACTGGTTCACTCTTACCTTTAGGATATAGCCTATGGAGTTCCAGCTTCCTATAGAAAGAGCTACCCTATAATTTTTGCCTTCTGTTACCCTAGGTCTTGGCTACTTTTTCCATACCATGCAAGGCTACTAAAAAACTACTAAAAGCTACATGTTCCTTAACTGAAAAATGTCCTCAAAGCAAGAGGAGCTTTGATGCTTCTGTGCCCCATTTGCTTCTCTAGAGTCCTACCTTCTCTTAACTTTTGGCCTAATAGTTCTTTACTTTCTTGTCAGCAATGTGATGCTTTAGTTTATCCAGCATCACTAGTCATATCAGTGGGCATATTGATCTGAATTATCTATCCTTTTATAACTGGAAATACAATTTTGAAATTTTATTAATTTCTTTCAGTCTTTTGCTTTTATAGCTCAACAACTTGCTAAATGTTAAATTCTTGCATCACACATTCTTCCTTACTTGTGAACTCCATATCCTTCTCCCATTAAATTGTGATAATTAGATTGCCAAAGCCTGTCTGACTTTCCCTGCTCTTCGGAGATGATATACTCTTTTTTTTATTGGGTAAATCTGTTTTTTCAGGGTCATTTTGGGAGAATATTTATTATAGTGAATCTTTTACCTATTGACTACCCTTTCTACAAGAGTATGTAAACAGCAACCTTTAACTTCCACAGAGAATAAAGGGAATCAATTAAATTTCTTTTTTTCTTGTTTTATTTATTTTAGCATTCACATACACAGATATATATGGATCATGGGCATTCATTGCATATTGAGTGTTATTAACAGTGCTATAGGTTTGATTTATAGCTTTAATGTAAGATCAGTTCTTTGAGCTCATGGAGCTCATGTTCAACATAAAGAGCTCGATATTGAAGAATAACCCAACAGTGGTTATTTAATTAGAGCAGTAATCAGTGTAGCCATGACGAAGTACTGGGTGCTGTGAAAGCACAAAACAGAATGTTGCGATCCAGTTTGGAGGATTTCGGTTAAGTTTCAGCAAATAAGTCACAAATTCATTAGAGACCTGATGGATAAGGAGGAATTAGGTGAAAAATTGTGATGTGAGCCTTGTGGGCAGAAGGAACATTATGTGCAAAGGCTTGTGGTTCAAGAAAACTTCCATGACCTCCAAGAACTGAAAAAAAGTCGGTGCTACTGCAGCATTTTGAGCAAAGAAGAGAATTGTCAAGATGAGTCTAGAGAGACAGATAAGGCCCAGATCATTGTGTGGCAATAGTAGTACTTCATTCTAATAGTAGGGATAATTATTAAAAGGTTTTATAAGCTAAAAGGGATTAGATTATATTGTTTGATTATAGTTTCACTCTAACTGCAAATGGAGGGTGGTTATGGGCACAAGTAGAGAATACTCTAGTTAGCAGATAATTATAGGAGTCCAGCAAAAAATGAAGGCATTTTGAACTATGCTGGTGATAGTAAAGCTCCAAAGAAGTGTATATATTTACAATTTTTTTTTAAGGTTGGATCCTTGGAATGTGGGGGTGAATATGATGAGATGACTGATAGCTGCTAAGCTTTTCTGAAGATTCCTCTCACTTGTATTTGGTTTGTATTCTTTCTGGAATAAGACTTTACTGATCAGGAAGTGATGCACATTGAAAGTTTGGTAAAAATGAAACAACAGAGGCAAACAGAGAGGTGGGTGGAGGAATACCTGTAAAAGTAGTCAATTAAAAGCTGTACAGCTTTGAAAACTCTCAGGGAAATCAGAGGAGTTCCAATCGGGGGCCCATTTTCAGAACTCAGTCTCTGGATGCGTACCCACTTCCCTCCCCTTACCCTTCATAACCACAGGTGTCAACTTGATTTCTGGGGTTTAACCTCCCATGGTCTGACCCTCAATACTGTCACCAGCATCCCCTTTGAGACCCAAACACTCTTTCCTTTGGAATGAGCTCCAGCCTCAAGCTACAGCACAGGGTCTTCTTTACCCTGATTGGACAAAATTGTCTTTCGTTATTAACAGCTTCCAGTTATTGAGCATCCACTGTACTTGGCTGGGAAGCTGAATTATTTAATCCTAACAACTCTGAAGGAGAAACATTATCAGTAGTTCCATTCTGAATTTTATAAAAGTGTAGAAAACAGAGTAGGAGTTTAAGTGCCTAGTTCAAATTCACAGTAACTGGCACATCTTGATTCCAACACTGGACTTCCCTATTCCAGAACCCTCACTTCATAGGGTGCGGTGTCTGGTTTAGTCTCTGCATCACCTCCGATTTTTACCTCTGCCTGTGTTTATGGACTCAACTACTAGTAGTACTTGGTTTCCTGATGATTTCCTTTTGTAATTGGTTTGTTGTTCCCTTTTTTTTTTTTTTTTTTTGTAATAGAGGGAGTGGAAAAAACTCTAAGGAAGGTAGGAAGAGGAGGAAAAAACATTTTTTTTTTTAGTTGTACGTCTTGTTTGAGTACAAACAATTCTTCTCTCAGCATCAAAAAAGATGTCTAGGCCTCTGCTTTCTCATCGTTAAAATGGGGATGGCAATATTAATTCAGAAGGATATGGGGAGGTCTAAATGAGCATATGCTTAGGAAAAGAGAGTGGAGTTCCCCTCCACAACAGAAATTTCATACATGAGGATTTATGGAATAACCTAAATCTCTCATTTGTTTGATTTTGTTTCATTATGTCAGTTTGCTATGGGGTCATTTCTTCTATATTTTAGGAGCATTTCCAGTTCCTCAGTTAGTACCATGTTACTGCCAAAAGGCCTATTGTACTTGGATAATGAAATTCTCCGCAGTCCTGGATTCTAATAACAAAATGATATTGCAATCTGAGAGAATGGATACGATTAAATTGTTTATGATTCTTCTAGTATTTTGAAATGAACACTAGGTGGCACTGTTCAGGTTGGGTATCTTGTATCGGACAAAATGGGCTTCTCACTCTACCCACCCACACCTCCCTCTGTCCTCCAAAACAAAACATAAGCCAAACGATCTTCCTTCTTGTCTCTATTGGAACAGTCATTGAGGGACAGTATTTGGGAATATAGTTGCCAGCGGCTAAACTATAGCAAGTATACTTGGGAGAGGAGGGGAGTAATAGAATGCATGTAGAATTTACTTGTGCCAGGCACTGTTCTGAGGCCTTCTACATCATGGTAAATCAACGAATAAACACTCCACCGTGCAAACCCTAAGCTCAAGTATCTCTGTCTCTCTCTGTCTCTGTATATGTATATGTATATGTATATGTATATGTAGTGTATATATATATATGTTATGTATATATATACTATGTATGTATATATAACACTTGAAAAATTAATACAAAGTGATTTTATTTTTATCATAGTGGATGGGCAGGTAGATTTTTTAAATCTTTTTTCCTCCCTTTCCTTCTTTAGTATTTTCATTCATGCGCATCAACAAGATGAATATTTGTAAAGTATGTACTAAAGTGTCAGTTTGGGACCAAGGCTGGAAAGGTAAAATAATTCACACAAGGTTAAGCTTCTAACCCTTAAGGGTACAAACTCTAAAGGAAAGCATTATTAATACTATAGGACAGGGTAGAAGGTGCAATGTGTGAATGACTTTTGTTCTCACAAAATAATTTTTATTGGATGCAAAGGAGATATGACTCATTTTATATTAGCGAGAGAGAAAGAGAAAGAACAAGGGAGAGAGAATAGACATTTGTTGAAAGCTTTCACAGCTTTTTCAGGCACCTGCTAGGCATTTCACATATAGCATTTCATTAAGTTATGTTAAGTTAATTTGTTATGTTAATTTATGTTAATATTCTCCTTTGCAGGTGAGGAATTGAGTGTTAGGAGGATAAGTGACCTGCCAACAGAGATAGGAAAGCTTAGAATAAGGCATCTTGGGTGATCACAGATATATTTTAGGATATAAAGCAATAGCTGTGCACATTAGAGGTGGTAGAGTTCTGATAGGCCAGATGCAGTAGAAGAACTGTCCAGGCACAGCATGAACAAAGACGCAGAGGCTAGTGGATTTGGGCCTGAAATAGCAGATATTCAGCCCAATAGGAATGTGTGTAAACAATGCCTTTTTTTAATGGGGTGAGGGGGAGAAGCAAAGAGTTTAAAAATCTGTGCAAAGGTGGAAGACAGCAGTGAAGAAGATTTTTTTTTAAAAAAAGAGAGTTCTCCGTCTGACCCAGCATCTTACTGGAGTTCAACTTGTCTTTTTCCTATTACCTGCTACATTCTGATCTTGTCTGTGGAACTCAGAGAGGTGAGGAAGGTCGAGTTCTGGCCGCCTCCTAAAATCTGATCAGTATTGCCTTTTTCACTTCAACACACACTGTGCTCATAGCTTTTTCATTCCCGATATGCTTCAGTAAATATGTAGTTCTAGCCTCTGGATACTGAAACCTCTAAAAGGCAATTCATCTCTACTCTTGTGTCTAGGATATATAAGTCTCTGATTACTAACCCCATCTGCTCTTGCACTTCTCTGACCCTCAGTTTACTCTCATGCTGGGTTTGTTAGCAGAGGAAATAGAGGACAGTTGAGGGTCAAAAGATTGCATGCCCCCCAAAAGGGAGTCAGGTAGTAATTGGCAATGAGCATGTCATAGGGGCAAGACCCCACAGTGGAGTGAGTGAAATTAGGTGGCACTGAAGTGGAAGTTGAAGTGGAAATTTTAATTAAAAAGGGAAGCTATGATCTGCAGTTTGTGGGCTCCTGATCATCCTAGTCCTCCAGTCATGGGATAGTATTCTGGTTACTCCTCAGAGCAGAGAGGGAGAACCCGAGCCAGGCCCAGTTCTCCTCCAACCCTGCATCTGCCCTTGGTACCCGTTCCCAGAACTGGGGGAGAATTCTAACCCTGAAGTAAAAGATAAAAAGGAGCTCCCTTTGGATTCTCAATTGGGCATCAAGGAGCCAGAGTGGCCTGACCCACTCTGATTCCATGTGGGATCAGTGGTAAGATAAGAGATATTTGGTCTTTGTCCCTTTTTCCAGACAAAAAGCTCCTAAAATCCTTGGACATTTTCTAAGTGATGGTGTCGCTGGATCTGACTTTAGGGAGGTCTAATGATGTTTAACACCCAAACTTCCAAATGATTTATGAACTATGTCTATAAGTGCCGTCTTTAAGGTGAACACCTCAAGGAGAGAGTCAGTCACTCTTTAGTTCCTCTCCTTTAAGAGTCAGTTCTCTGGTGTGCCAGGCAATGTCTGCCTAGTGAGAGTGGTTTGGCCAAAACTCAGGGGTTCCACACCATGGCAACTTCAGGAGAAATGGCAACAGAGTGGAAAGCAGATCTCTACCTGGGGACCAGGTTCTTGACTTTGCTGCAGGAAGGAATTCATGGGCAAATCTAAGGAATGTGTATAAGAAATGATTTACTGGCAAAGCTAAAGTAAACAGTCAAGAAGGGCACATAGGTGTTTTCTAGGTTAGAGATGCTCCTAGGACTCCAGAGACGAAGTTTTATAGCATTGATCAGAAGTGATTGTGTCAGATTGATTAATATTCATATTTCTAAGGAAAGGGTGGGGTTTCCTTGGTGAAGGGGAGGTCTTTCCTTCTTTAAGGGGACCTCACATTAAAATCCTTATATCAGGATTTAATAGAAATCCTTATATTAGGTTCTTCTCTGTGTGTCATGGCCACTGAGGAGGTAGTCCTTCTAGAATACTAACTTATTAATGAGGTGAAATGTGCATATAATGAGGCTCAAGGTCAGATCTTGCACTTTTCATTTAGCCACCTAGGTTCAATCTGGTGCAAATCGATTTTAGACTAACAGTTGTTTTGCAAAATTTACAGTGAGACTTCCTCCTCCAGGCTGCCAGTAATTTCCTGCAACTGATTTTTATCCTGCCTTAATAGGAGTCTCATTAAATATACCTAGTGTCTTGTACAGAAGTCTCTTTTGGAGCACACTTGAGTTTATGCTAATGAAGTGACTTAGAGTGGAGTTTCTATATAATCTCAGGATGGGACTGGTCAACAGAAAGACTAAATAATTAGGGTTGTAATTTTCATACCTATCCACTGTCCTCTGAAGAGAAAAGTGGAAAGAACTGCAGATTAAGTTCTATAAAAACTCTTGAACAATGAGATGTGATGGACTTTTGTGATGGTTAATGCATTCATGTGCAGGGAGAGTGCCCACTCTAGTTCTAAAGGGACAGAAGCTCCAGAACCTGGGACCCTTCTGGGTCTTGCCTTATTTACCTTGTCACTTGAGTGTTCATTGGAATCTTTTATAATATAATAAACTGGTAAATGTATGGAAATGTTTCTCTGAGTTCTGTGAGCTGCTCTAGCAAATTAATAAAATCTAGGAGAGGGTAATGGGATTCCCTAATTTATAGCAGGTCAGCCAGAAGCACAACCGACAAACTAGACTTGCAATTGATATCAAGCCTTTTCATGTACAATCTGATGCTGTTTCTAGATAGATAGAGTCAGAATAAAGTAAAATTGTAGGACACCCAGGTGGTGTCCACTGAGAATTAGTGAATTGATTGGTAGTGTTGGAAAATCCTCCAGGAATTGATGCCCCAAGCTAAACTGGACATAAAGCTTTAGCTTTAGTTTTATGTTGGAGTCTCAGTATATTAGCTCCCAAGTGGACGGGAAAGTTTCTCTGATGGTGATGATTCAAGGCAATAACATAAGACTACAATATGATTTGCTGGGGGGAATCCATATTACAGTATCATAAATATATAATCCGGTTGGCATTAAAGGGGGGAATTAGAATCCACTAAGAAGTGGTTCATGAGCAACAGCATACAGGAATTCTTTCCCAGAATTTCCCTTGTGGGCCAGGGGAGTCCTGCTCCTCCTGCAGAGCCTCCAGGCAGCAGCTGCAGAATCTGGAGAAAGCTTTGGGCACCTCATGGACAAGGAGTTCAAAGACATCTCAGATTGGCTTACTTCACCTCCTGTATTTAATACTGCTTTAGATGTATGTTATTAAGTTATTTTTTGTTAATTTTTGCGCTTGACTTCTGGACACAGCTAGGCTTTTGTCTGTCTTTGTCTAGTGTAAATAAACTTTTATTTTAAGTTTTAAGTTCTTAGCACAAGCCACTCTTTTATTTATATCCATTTCCTGATCAGTCAAGCTCATTGTACTATTAATATATATAACAAAATTCCATTCACTTTTTTTTTTTCTACTGCAAGCCTTGACCTAACCCAGACTCTGAGATTAATCCACTAATCTGTATCTAAATCAGGGAAATGCTTAGTTTAGTTTCCTGGCTTACCCCAGGGAGGGAATGAATGGTGATCTACCTGGATTTTGTTCCCTGGTTCTAGTAACTGGAATTTTACCTGAATTTTTAGTAATCAGCACTCTGTATCATTCATTAACCTTGCCACAAATTATTTGGAGTTCTAAGCAGATTTTCTATTATCCTGCTGTTTCTAGGGCCTCAATGATTTCTCACAGTGTTGGAGTTTATCCCCAAATTCAAATTCAAGTATCTGAAACTTTCTTTAGAGTTACTGCTTGCTAGAACATCTGCCTGTCACAGAAAAAAAAAAAAAAAAAAGAAAAGGAATAAGATGCCTGAGTGCCTGAGGCCAATCTGTGGCTGCTGGTAGTCAAAGATTTTCTCCCTGCACGCAATGCTGTTGCCAGCAGCTGAACCTCTCAGACTCCAAACTCCTCAAGGATCCTCCTTCCCACGCCTTATGCCACCACCTGAGCTATGAATATGTCCCATGTCCCTCCTCATCTTGCAAGTTCTCCAAGCCCCTCCTTGAGTGACATCATCGCTACCACCAGCCAGTCCCAGTCTAAAAAAGTTAGGTGTTTTCATCTTCTATGTATTTTCATCTCCACTCCATTCAGTGTTTTTCCTCTTTAATTCATTTTTTTTTTTTTGTGAGGACTATGTTTTCCTGGACTCCAACTTCCCCAAACACACAGATGAGCTGTTTATCTTCTTCTGATGCCGTGTCTCCATACCTAGTGCACTTCTTCTCTGAAATGAATAGAGGAGGTTCTGTATTATATTCCAGAGGTCATTTTTTTAGAGATAATGAGATTTGAGGGGGGAAAGCCCTCACACACAGTTTATTTGTTCTTTTCACAAGCTGGACACTGAGTGAACTTTGGAATTGACTTGTGATACCTACTGGTGTAAAACTCTGACCACAGAATGCTGGATTACACCATTGTGGTCAGGACCAGCCAGAAAAACCCATATGAGTAGATCACCCCAGGCCAGGAAGGTCATGGTCTATCTACTATGAAGACTTTGATGTTCTCTCAAGGTACCATGGAATTTCCTCCCTTCTTTCATCACCAAATACCTCAAGAAGATGGCTGGAAGTCTGCTTCCTTTAGCACTCTTTGAACTCCAGCCCTGTATGGACAGGCTGTAAATCTGGAGTAATTGCTCTCTCAAAGGTCACAAGGGTCTCCTCAGTGAATACTATAATGAACCTTTTCCTGTTTCCCTTTCCTTGAATTTTCTGGGCCATCTAGCTACAGTGTTGCCACCGGTTCTCATCATTCTCTCCTCTCTCATCTCCAGAACTCTGGGTCATCCTTTCTCTCCTCTGTCTTTCTAAAGACTTCCTTGCTTCCTTCAGGGGTTTTGCTCTTTTCCTGCAAGAATAGGTGACCCTCTAGGTTTATTCTGATCTGTTTGGTCAAACCCCTTCTCAGAGAACTGGCATGGACATAGCACACTAACTCCACCTCTCCTTCAGTGGAAGTAGATGACTCTCAAGCCTGCATCCCTGCACCTGAACTTTAACCTCAACTCTACATTATCTCTGGCCCGCTCTGTCTTCCCATTGAGTAACCACAAACATACCACAAACTTACTTTTTTTTTTTTTGAAGACCAGTCAGCATCCTGGTCTCTCTTTCCTCCTGGACAGCCTTACCTGCACTGTAGCTGTGATACCCTCCCACTTTCTAGACTCAAAACTTAGGAATGGACTTTGATTATTCCTTTTCTCTTATCCCTTACCTATAAAAGTGAGGGATTTTATTATCTCTCACCAATATTAAGTATTCTTTTTGTTTTTAAAAAAGTATAAAAATATTTTCAGGAGTATGTATCTCTACCATGCGCCCTTTCCACTAATATTAGGCCTAATTATATACATTTGATTTATTACTGGCTCATTGTCTCCTTTTAAATGACTATTATTAGCGCTGAAATATAAACGTACGTTTTTATTTTCACTGTAAGAGTATCCCAACTACCTTCTTGACTTGTCTACAAATATAGAGGTTGTAATATTAGGGCCTCCCCAGCATGTAGGAATTGCCATGCATCTGGATTAGACCAATGAGACTCAAGAGGAATTCTGCTGATTCATCTATTAGGTGAGGCTTTAAATGTATGATGACTTGATTTCTTAATCCAACTCGTATATTATTAAAGAAACAGAATAATTATTCCCATGGAGGTCTGAACCTCAACCATGTTCTCAGGGTAATCTACATTCTGGTCTGTCTCTAAGGTCTGCACTTTTCCATGGCTTTTGTAGAGAACAAAATCCAAGGGGCACAGAAAGTATATTGGTGGTTACCAAGTCCTGGGAGGAGGCAGGAAGAGTAAACACTTAATGGGCATGGATTTTCCTTTTGGGGTGATGAAGATGTTTTAGCACTAGGTGGTGGTATTTACTAAATGCCACTGAAAATTTCCTTTCAAATGGTTAATTTTATGTTATGTGAACTTCACCTCAATTGGATCAAACAAAAATACAAAATCCGAGTCTCACTAGGCACATTCCTGTGGCTCAGGTGGATAAGATATGGACCATGTAAGCCTCTGGGCCTGGGTTCGAGATCTGGGGCCATAGTAAATAGAGTCCCATGAGCAGAAAATTTATCCTATCCTCCTCATCCTTCCCAAGAAGAGGAGGGATGGGGAATGGTATAGTAGCAATGGCAAGTAGATACATAAATCACAAACTGATGAAGATCAGGAATTCTCTATCCTTTTTCTTTTTCCTCTCCTGTGTTTTATTTAGCGTTATTGACTATGAAATAGCCTGGATCCAAGAGAAAAGCAATTTCCACAGCAACCTAGGAAAAGCATGTATTAAAAAAACATTTCTATTATTATGAAGGCAAACATAAAATATGTATGAAGAGTTAATTAATAAAAATTCATTGGTATATCATCTTTTTATTATTAAAAATGAAGTTTCTAAATAATGTCTTAGCTTGTATAATTCTAAGAAAGATCCAGCAATTTACCCCCCAAAAATCACTGCAGTGGTTGTTTTCTTTGTGCTCATACAATGGAGACCACCCTCTGAAGTCCTCACCTGGAATCATTGTAAAGACAGTCAACTATTCTACAGCCCCCAGTGAGTTACCTCTCACCCAAAGACCATACAATGTCCCTCTCTGCTGAAAGGAAGGTTCTCACTGACCTAAAACTTTTGGACCTCTTTCTCCACAGCTGGGGTCAGTCACCGTGTACCTGTAGGGTCAGCTGGGTCTGAGAATATGGAAAAATTCCAAACTTTCCACAGGCAGGGCCTGCCTGAAACCTGGTGGCTCTCCACTTAAGCTAATACTTTGGAGTTTCTTCAGATGTTTTTTCTATATTTATTTATTGGAACCTATGCTGGTGCTTTTAGGCAGTGTTTGTTGTGGGTGGTCTTTTAATTTCCTGTCAGGGAAGTAGAACCAGTTAGATTTCGGTAGGTGTGTAATGGCTCCCTATGGAAACCTGTGTGACAGGGTCTCCCAGTGCTAGCCTATTCTGATGGCTCCATCCCCTAGGATTAGTTTTCAGGTCTGGGTGTGAGTGGCCTGCTCTGATCTAGGTCTTCAGGAGGAGCTTAAGTGACTCAGTATCAAAACAGCTCTGAGACTGCCCATCTGTAATATCTAATAATGAAGATTTTTATTAGGATTTGGGAGTAAGAGTGACTACCAATGTGTCCCTGACATCCATTATCCTGTATCCGACATTGCTCTGAATTTGTCATGGTCTCAGATCATTTGAATGATACAGGTTTTGCCATTTTGGAGTCTGCATATACAAGGATCCAAAGATTTTGGTCCAGTGAATGACCAAAAAGGTCTTGTTCCTATTGCATCATGTTGATTTACTGAAGTTAGGAAATTGTGATAAAAGCAAATAAAACTAGCAATCTCTTCAAATATTTAGAGTTGTGAAGATGAGCACTTTGGCAGTACTAGAAGTAGAAAGGAAAGATTTATTCGTAACTCACGATGATGGTATTTTACTAATGAAGCACAGAGGTGGAGCAATGTTAAGTGATCCACTACAACATCCACTTTAGTTAAATGGCAGAATGAGGACTCAGCCTCTGAGACTGTGGTCAGAGAATTGCGTTTCTGCTCCCCCTTTCAATGGTCATTTAATTGGCATGGCTCCTTCGCTTGCCCAGGGCATTAATACCTTCTGTTTGCTGTTTTTTCCATTACAAAACACATCACATTTAAAACAAATGTTTCATTTATTTATTTTTTAAATTAAGTTCAGGAGGAGAGCTAAAACAAGAAGTCTTTTTTTAGAAGAGAGGGAGGAAGAAGCTTTTTTTTTTTTCTCTCTCTCTCTCTCTCCAAAGGAAGGTAGAAAAGGAGAAACCGTCTTTCATTATTTAGTTGTTTATTTTAGTTTTTCACCTTGGACCCAGGTCTCAAACTAGGATCCTTGGGGTTTACATAGTCTGCATGCTAGTGTGTCAGTCACCTGCACCACAAGGATGTACTCCAGAAGTCTGTTTTCTGTTGGATCTGTAGAAAGAGCAGTACTTAGCCATGCAATGAAATGGAAAGTCTGAGTAAGGCCACTCAGAACCACGTGGTAGTTGTTTGAACCAGTGACCAGCCCTGCACTGAAATCCTGTTTGTAAGAGAAGCCTAGATTCAAAATCTATATGCACATTGCCTATCTTTACCGTGAATTGGTGGTCTTCTGAGCTCTGAATTCATTAGTTTTTCTTTTTGTCCTTCCACACTGCTGAGTGGCCAATGAAAAAGACATCAGGGCTGATCCTTTTCCAATTCATTTTTTTCTACCACCCATTGTCACTGTTGTCTTCCTGAATCTGCCTTCCTCCTTCGATTGTAATAAATGGAGACTTGTATCTACCTCATAAATTCGCTCTTTGGCAAATCCAGGACTCTAGCTAGACACTTGCAGTGCTTAAATTGAGCGCGAAGTGGATTCTGTTTTAAGGAATTCACACTGAGTTGTTAATGAGACTTGGCTCAGCAGTAATTGCTTTTAAAAGAGAAACTGGTTAACATGTAATTGGTGTACAGTGGAAGGGATATTTTTGGACAGGGGCTACTGGTATTCCTGTTTCTTGTTCCTCCACTCCCCTTTTAGCCAGAAAAGAAAATTCAGATACCAGCCTGCTTCTCTTGGTAAACAAGTCCTCCCCGGGAAGCCAGACCTAAATGACTCTCACGTAGAATCAAATATCCATATTTGTGTGTGTGTGTGTGCATGCGCACACATGCGTGCATATTTTTTTTTAATTATAATTTCTATTTTTTCCCCCAGAGGACAGTGTTGTTTTTTCCCTCAGTCCTGAAGGACTTGTGCCTTACATGGGCTCTGGTTGCTTCACAAGAATGTTCCTGACTACCTTGTTATGAATGGCCCAACTTATGCATAATGTAGTTGCAAATATAGCTTGGAAAACACTTAGGTACTGAAGACAAAACTTTGGAAATGTCTCTGACTGCTGTGGCCTCTATTAGGTTTCAAAAGCAGAACTTTTCAATTACTTCGTCTTGGGTATAGTTGGTGCAGTGAAGAGGCTGCATCTGCTTTTGTCCCTTTTTTGGCGGGACCAGTGTTTCTTCTCTTTTTAATCATCTTTGAAGTGAATACTTGAGAGTCTTCTTTGTCTTTTACTGTCTTAAGTTAAGGAGCCCATATTCACAGCAAAACTTTAAGTTCATTACTAACACTGGCATTCACTTAGCATGTTCCTCATTCCTGATATCTTGCTCTCATTTAGAAGTATTTAGGAAAGTAAGACTAATTTGGCAGATATTGTAGGACTTGAGACTAAATCCTTTCTCCTCCTCCTTCTCCCTAGCTTTTTGACTGTGGGCTAGTCCTCTACTGTCCTGGTATTCATTAATGTTTGTGAAAGTACTGGGCACATAGTAGGCCCTCTAAAATGTTACTTTCCACCTGTAATTGGGGTCTGTGAAGAAACATGTGCTCAACGCAAGGAAGGGAGATTTGATGAGCTCTTCTCTGTTGCGTGCCCAGTGTTCCCTCATCCCCAAAAACCCCCACCCCCATCTTCTTCTTATTGATGCACATGTTTACTGGCCAGAATGTTTCTCTGTGGAAGAGATTGTTTCTTATATACTTGAATATCGATTATATAGATGTTTTCCATTTATAGTAGAACCCCACTGTTTTGCCTGGGCATGTAGTTATCCCTCTCCAGTTTACATTTTCCAACTTCCCCTCTTGCAGCTGGGTGTGGTCACAGGACTTATTTCTGGCTGAGATTCAACAAATACTTTGTATTTGTAGCATCCCAGAAGTGTCCCTAAATAAAGAAGCATGCCCTATTTCTCTTTATTCTTTTCTGCTTGGTTGAATGGGGGTGTGATAGTTAGATAATATGGATAGCTATCCTGGAGGTAGAAGCATGTGTTGAGGATGGCAGAGAAAAAAGATAGAAAGCTAATTGTGCTCCTATCTTACCTACCTAGGGGGACAATCTCTAGAATTTGTTTAACAGATGAGAAGAAATATGCTATTGTTATTTCTGGTTTCTTTTACTCATGACTTAACCTAATCCTAAATAATGTCTATATATCCCGAAAGGTAGAGATTTAGTTGTGGTGCTTCCTTAAAATAACATAACTAGTCCCTACCAATTTCCTCTGGCAAAAAAATATTAGATGCTAAATTGGGGGTGTCATTTAGTTTCAGTTTCAAAGCAAATCCTCAGCATGGATCCATGCATGTTACATTTGTAGATCTAAGCATCCTGAGGGCTTGAGGGATGCTTACTGAATGTTGATTGTGTGTCAAGCCCTGAGCTGAATATGTCAAAAAGATTCTGCTGTCATTTGTTCTGCTTTATGATATTTATGGCTTTGAAAATAAGAGCATAATGCAGTGGAGAAGAGGAGGGAAAAATATGTCAAAGCATTTCCTCATACTTCTCTTTGAACCTTTCAAATCTTAGCAATATGTTGGTTTTTTTTGTTTTTTTTTTCTTATTTCTAGTGGATCCTCCCAGATTCATTTACCAGGTAACCATGACCTGCACCTCTGTTCCTGCCTCTCCCTGCCCAGGACAATCTCATTTTGTGGGGATCATACTTGTTTTTCAAGATTTCCCCTCCCACAATAAAAAGTAGCTTTGGACACAGTCAAATTACTCTTTTCTTCTATCCCTTTCCCATAGTCCAGTCACACAATACACTACTAAATAAAATCATTTCTACATTTCTTAGAATATACCACTAATGGAATTTAACTTCATCAACCAGTCTACCTGTAATATCTCATTTACTTCTCATAGCAGCTAGATGAGTTGGGTATTAACTTATGCTTTGTAGTTGAAGAGTTAGGTTGAAATTCATTCATAGTTACCAAGTTCCAAAGAGCAGTGGAAGCCTGATTGAAATTAGGACAACTTGTCTCCAAAACTTACTTTTACCAGTAAGTTATAAGTTATATTATCTCCCTAATGTAAGTACTGAATTCCTGTGTGTGTGTGTGTGTGTGTGTGTGTGTGTGTGTGTGTGTGTGTGTCTTTTATGTCTAAGCATTAACATTTATTTTCGTTTGGAAATACATGAGATTTTTAGAAAGAAACATTTTTGGTGAGAGAGGGATTTTTGGCTCATAGTTTAAAGGTATCTTACTTTCAGATATGTCTAGGTACAGATTCTCAAATGATGTCATTAGACATGGATATTTATTTTTCTTTGGCCATTTCTGTGTGATTAAACCACTTTGGAATAAGGTTTTATAAGCATTGAATCTAATCCTATCTGATACGGAAATCCAACTCTCTTAGACGTTCTAGTGGAAGTCCTGGACTGACTGACTCACTTTAGCTCAGCTTGATAAAATAACAAGATAATGGACACCAAGGAACATGGCCAGGGATACTTACCACTCTTCTTTGTCTCTATACGCATAGCTATGTCCTGAGAGAAATTAACTCATCCAAATGTAGCCTGATAATGTGAGAGACATGCTTTCTTAAAGGAAAATAATTGTGCTCTCACCAAAAGTAAAGAGAGTACTTCAGAGTAACTAGGAATTTCTCATATTCACTGCAGTAACTAAGGGATCTTCCTTACTTAAAAGATTAGGTGTGTTTGCTTAATGATCAAACAGCCTGCTCCAAGAGGATCTTGGAGTTAAGACTAGAAAACCTGTGTTTTACTCTTGCTTCTACTGAAATAAATTATCTAGCAGTCAACTTTATTTATCCTTGGTAAGTTCTGTAAACCAAGGCACTGGAGTAAATAATTTCTAAGATCCCTCTCAATTCTCTATGTTCTGTACCATTTTATTCATTTATTTCTAATTACTTCTTTTATTTCGAAACAATCTTACAGATCTGTATCATTTAAAATAACTTCCCCTATTCTTTTCCCTTAACTGCCTCACTATATGGCCAGGAATAGTATTCTTTCAGCTACTCACCTACAACTGTTCTTTCCTATGTTTCAATCTTTGTCAGTGTTCTTACCTCTGCTGGAAAATGCCTTTTGCCCTACTTGTCCTCTGATTTGATATTCAAGTTTTATCTTAAGTATCATTTACTCAGAAAAACTATATATTCTCTATCTAGATCAGGTTGCCCTTGTTATACTCTCGCATTCCACCTATGAGTGATAATCTGGTATCTATCTTCCTTCTTTTGGTTTATTTCATTGAGCATAATCCCCTCTAGTTCTATCCATGTTGATTCAAATGAAAGGATTTCATTTCTTCTAAGGGCCTGTGTAATATTCCATTGCATGTATGTACCACATCTTTATCCATTCATCTGACATTGGGGACTTAGGTAGTTTCCAGTGTCTTAGCATTTGTGAATAATAACAATAAACATGGGGGTGCATAAATCTCTGTGGATGAGTGTTTTTGTATCATTTGGATAAATACCCAGAAGTGGGATGGTGGGATCATATGGAATTTCCATATTCAATTTTTAAGGAGTTTCCATACTGTTTTCCATAGGGGTTGCATCAATTTGCACTGCCACCAACTGTGTAAAAATGTTCCCTTTTTTACACATCCTCACCAATATTTGTTATTTCCAGACTTTTGGGCAATAGCTAGTCTCTCAGGTATAAGGTGATACCACACTGTTTGATTTGCATTTCCCTGATAGCCAAGGGAGTAGGAGCATCTTTTCTTGTGCCTCTGTATATCCTTTTCAGCAAAATATTTCTCCAATGTCTCTTTACATTTTTTGACTGGATTGCTCATTTTTCTGTCATTGAGCTTTATGAGTTCTTTGTATTTTTTGGATATTAAGCCCTTGTCAGAAATATGAAATGCAAATATCTTATTCTAATTACTTTTTGTTTTGGTGATGTTTTCCTTCACTGTGAAGAAGCTTTTTACTTTAGTTGTTTATTTTTCTTTTTGTTTCCCTTGATGCTGGAGTTGAGTCCCCAAAGATCTCTCTAAGGCTGATGTCATGAAATGTCTTTCCTATATTGTCTTCCAAGAATTTTATGGTTTCTGGTCGCATGTCCAAGGCTCTAGTCTTGTGACGGGTGTTAGAAAGCGGTCTAACTTCATTCTTGTGTATGTGGCTGTCCAGCTATCCCAACACCATTTATTGAAGAAATTTTCCTTTCCCCTTTGCATGCTTGACTCCTTTGTCATGGATTAACTGACTGATGTGAGTGGGTTCTATATTCTTTTATTTATCTGAAATTTAGTTATGTATAAAGTAAAACTTCATTCTGAGTATTTTTCAAAATTCTTTATCCTTTTTTTTCAATGTGTTAAGTTTCCTGTATGCTAGCATGTATCTTGGATTCTTGACTGTACTAATCTGACAGCCAGTGTCTCACTACTTTTTTTCCTTTCTTTCTTTCTATTTTATTATGACAACTTTTCAAACAAATAAAATGAGAGAGTGCCGTGGTGGCTGAAACTCTAAGTCCATGACTGGAGTATGGGCCAAATAAAGCCCAATGGCCTGGGGGATGGTGGAGTTGGGCAGGGAATAGGTAGGTTACACAAAGATAAATAAAGTACTTCTTCCCTCCTTTCCTCCCTTCCACTTTCTTCTTTCTCTTCTCCCTTACTTCCTCTATTTTAAAAAAAAAAAAAGGAAAGGAAAAGAGTACTATAATGAAAACCTATACAATTTACCTTGATTTTTTGCAATGTTTTCTCCCAGGAGAGATCAGAGACACAGAACAGAGGTTAGTTTGAGAAGAGTTTATTAGCTGGAGGCTGCAAGGGGGAAAGCACAAACCCAAATTGAGCAGTCTGGTACCCAAATGTGCAGGGTATTTATAACTTGGTTTTTCTGGGTGTGCCCGGTTATGTGTTTACATAGCAGAGGTCGCACCCTAAATGTCTTAAGCTATCTTGTTTGACATTTTACTTCTTCCTAGATCTCAGCAGATTAACAGAAACCCCTCCAGCCAAGGTTTTCCTCACTGGGCAAGGCTAAGGTTTCTGTTTCACTGCCAGAGGCATTGATTATCTAGAAAGAAAGTGGGGTCCTCAGGGCTTTGTGGTTTACAGAGTAACCCAGCAAAAATGAAGTTTTTCTAGTTCCTCGTTTCAGATTCATAACTATATTCCATTAACATATTTGTTTCATATGGTTTTTTATAAATCTGTGTTGTTTCCAATTAAGTTGCATATGTCATCGTCTCCTTAAATACTGCATACACATTTCCTAATATAAGAACATTGTCCCACAGAACCATTATCATACCTAAGATAATGAACAGAAATTCCTTAATGTCAGGTAATTCCCAGTCTTGTATTATTTTTATTTTTTTCAACAATATTACTGGAAACATCTTTTATTTTTATTTACTTATTTAATTTCTTTCTTTTTTTAAAGTAAAGTTGCAGTCAGGAATGAAGGTAAGCAGGCAGATAGGCAAGAAGACAGAGGAGGAAGAAGCATCTTTTTATTTTTTACTTTTATTTAGTTATTCACACTGGTTGCTTCCTTGCTCCCATTCAGAACTGGATCCCAGGGATATGTGGCTTGCTCCTTCAGAGGCAATTGACCTAAACACTGCTCCACCAGATGGAAGGGAAGAAGAGAAGGAGGAAACACTTTAAGGAAGGAAGGAAGGGAGAGAAGGAAGAAGCATCTTTAATTAATTAATTAATTAATTGTTTTTTCACCCCAGCCCCAGGTTGTGAACCAGTGCCCTTGGACTTCGTATGGCAACAACAGCATTTCAGCTGCTTTAAGGGTATCCCCTTCCCCAACCCATGCCCATCACCCTACACCCCACCCCCATATTTTATAGCCAGTGTTTTGAGTCAGAATTCTTATGTCTATCATGTTGTAATCTTTAAAAAATTCTACCCATTACTCTTGATATTAGAAAAAATGTCCTAACAATTCTTGATATTTCTGATTAAAATTTAGATATATTTTGTAAGCTCCAAAATTACTATTGAAATTTTAGTACATTATTATTTTGTACAGTGGTAATTTGTACTATATTTAGGTTTTCACTAAAGGGTTGTCTTATGTATCAATATTTATTAAAATATTATTTAATGTCTCAGTAAAATTTATGTTTTTATAATGTAAGTCTGTTCGTTGTCCTCCCCACCCTCACCCCAGCCCCAAGGAGGCAAACTCAGATCTTTGGGATGCATGTGTTGCAAAGTAGCCAACAAGATCAGAGAGACATATACCAGAGGAGAATTTAGGAGAAGTTTATTAGCCGGCGACCATATGGAGTAAAACAGACTCAAATCATACAGGCCCCAAACCCAAATAATGCAGGGTATTTGTAACTTAGGTTTTTGGGTTTTTTTTTCTTTCTCCGGGTATCCTGGGGTATGTGCATAGCAGTTTACAAAAGTAGAGATCAGTTTGCATAAGTAGAGGTCACACCCTAAACATCTTAAACTATCTGTTTGACATTTAACTTCCTCCTAGATCTCAGCAGATTCACAGAAACCCCTCCAGCCAAGGTCTTACTGGGCAGGTCTAAGGTTTCTGTTTCACTGCCAGAGGATTATCTAGAAAGCGGGGACCCCAGGGCTCTGTGGTTTACAGAGTCACCCAGCAAAAATGAGGTTTCTCTAGTTCCTTGTTTCACATGTGGACTATGCCTGACCAGAAGTGGTAGACCTATCTGCTAGACTACCAGGGTGCATTTATAATGTAAATCTGGAATATTTAGATTATTTCCAAGTGTTTTATCATTGCATTGCTATTATGAGTGCAATTTTTTCTCACTGAATTTTCTAGCTGATCATTGCTGTATTGAAATTCTAATTAGCTGTCTTGAAATTCTGATTCAAACTGTTTCAGTTGATTATTTTTACTATTTTTTTTTTAAAGGAAAGGTGCAGGCAGGAATGAAGATGAGCTGATGTAGACAGGCAAAAGAGAAAGAAGAATCACTTTATTTAGTTCATCTTTGTTGTTCCCCAGGGCCACAAACCCAGTCTTTGGAAAGTGTGTGGACTAAGCCTGGTGGACTTAACAATTAAGCCACTAGGGCCGAGTTATTTTCTTTCTTTCTTTCTTTTTTTTTTTAAAGGAAAGGTGCAGGCAGGAATGAAGGCAATTTAGCAGGTAGACAGGAAGAGAGAGGAGAAAGAAGCATCTTTATTTTATTTTAATTTTAGTTCTTCATACTCGTGGTTTCCCACCCCCACCCCCACCCTGGGACTCGAACCCAGGAGTATGTGGCCTATGTCCTTTGGAGGTGATTGACCTAACCACTGCTCCACCAGGGCATGCCCAAGTTACTTTCTTGTAGCCATAAGAGCACATTCTTGTCTCGATGTGCCCTGGTGGAGTAGTGGTTTGGTCCACTGCCTCTGGCAAAGACTACTGCACATCATCCCAACAATCAGGGTTAACTTCCTGGGTTGGGAAAAATAACCAAGATGTACAACTAAATAAAATAATTAAATAAAATGCTTCTTCTGCCTCTCTCTTCCTTCCTGCCTGCCTATTCACCTTCATTCCTACCTGTACCTTTCCATATATATTAAAAAAAAAAAAAAAAAGGAACAAAACAAGGAAAATGACACTCTATTGAGGTGGGATAATGGTAAATGAAAACAATTTGTATTTTCCTGACAAACTCTTGTCACTTAACTATTTGGTAAAATTAGGCTATTTCTTCTAGATACCTAGATATGAAAAATGTCACCCTAAAGACTCTCCATCAGGCTGCTGGGGTTCAAACAGTTTAAATCAATCATGCGATGAGATGTTAAAATCTGTGCACAAACCATCAGTTCCAAGAAATTACTGCAATGACTTTTAGGTGTGCTGGCTTGATACAAGAGTATCCTTTATGGTTCAGCCAAGAAAACAGAGACCACTCTGAGCAGTTCAAGAAGGGGGTTAATACTGGGAATCAATTGCTTATAGTAACATACAGAAGAGGAAGTCAGGGGAAGTTGATACTGACTTCTAAGCTTGCATCTTTGCTGTGGTCTGGAGCATCAGTTAAGCTGTGACTATCTCACAGGTCGGAAAATCAAGCCACCAATCATCATTGCTGTTTTGTTGCACAGAAACAAATGACTTAAGTGTGGAAAGTCTGTGATTATTACAACACCTTCCATTTGCTCCATCCCATATACCTGCCCCAGTGGGAGAGAAAGAAAGAAATGGCTTCAGTCTCTTTTCTTCCCTACAGATGTTGCATGATTATAGTTTGTGACTGACTGTAAAATGTATCCAGTATTCTATCAGCAATGGGTTCTGAACAATGTAGTTCCAAGATTCCAGCCTTTGTGATAGAAAGAAGAGGATTAAAGTAAGTGGAGTGAATTTTGGATTAGAACTCTTTAATTACTTACATAGAGCACTGTACCTATATTTAAGCTTACAAATAATAATAGCAAAATAGCTTGCTTTCTCACAGTGTGTAACAGCTACAAGACAGTGATGTCTTCTTGTGGTCATCTCACTCCAGCAGACACAGGAAGTATAGTTTTTTTCTGGAATACAGGTGCTCCTCTTACCTATGGATTCTTCAATGTTTAGGGGAAGTGATCGACTTCTGTTCCAACCTGAGGGATACACTGAAGGATAATATAGCACATTACACATGATGAATCCACTCCAACACTCCGGTCTCACTAA
Organism: Solenodon paradoxus; assembly: GCA_004363575.1. Classification (NCBI taxonomy): domain Eukaryota; kingdom Metazoa; phylum Chordata; class Mammalia; order Eulipotyphla; family Solenodontidae; genus Solenodon; species Solenodon paradoxus. The sequence goes on along the minus strand of RJWH01000688.1, from coordinate 309,265 downwards.
GCCTTTGAATTCTCTCCTCGCTGTTGTATCAAGAAAGTTCTAGTAGCTTAACCTAACTTACTGAAGGCCATTGTTGAGTCTGGTTTCAACCAACTCAGCAAACTCTTAGAACCACTCTGACTGAATGAGTTAATATGCCAATCCAAAAATCTATGGTAATACAACTATAGCAACAATTTCAATGTTATATTTGTTCTTCCTTGCTTTAGAATCCATTCTTATGCAGAAATTCTCCAGTGCCAATATACAGAAGTAATTTTTTTTTTTTAAAGGAAAGATGAAGGTAGAAATGAAGACAAGCAGAGGCAGGCAAGAAGAGAGAGGAGTAAGCACCCCTGCTTATTCTTATTTAGTTGTTCATCTTGTCTGTTCCTGCCAGTCCTAGGATATGAACCTAGGTTTTGGGGATGCATGTGGACTATGCTGGCCAAAGACAGCTGACTTCTACTCTAGGGCATGCCATATTGTGCAGTTCTTCCCTTGTGTAAGATTCTCCTCCAGTATCAGATGTGTTACTTATCTTCCAGCAGTATGCTGAGTTTGACTCTGATTGTTGATCTAGACTCATACCTTTGTGATCTTAATACTTTTTAGTGAAGTCATTCCAGGATCTTCAAGCAAGGGCTGATCAGCCTCTCAGCAAGGGACTGCTTTAACAGGCAAGGGGGACTCAGTGAGATTTGGGGGTTCAAAATAATAAAATTCAACCTAAACTACAAAATATCTCCATTCCAAGGCTTAGGGTTTCTAATTAATTCCAAATTTCCAACTGTGAGACCTAATAAGACTACAAATTTAACTTGTGTGACAACTCAAACATTGAGTATTATTTGTAAATACCATCTGATGGTACAGAAGTTAGGGATTCTTTTAGAGCGTCGAAGGTTCTTTGAGCTGTCATTTTGTTCTGTAAATTCTCCAGGTCATGCAGAAGTGGTATAGCTCTATCATTCTTATAGGACTCATTTTCACCAGATGGGGCCAACCTAGCAACTATTAGGAAAGATTTGCATTCAGTAGGCACTTTATTTTCCATTGATGATGGTTTTTTGTTTTGTTTTTATTTTGTTTGTTTTTGTTAAAAGAAAGGTGCAGACAGGAATAAAAGTAAGTAGGTAGGCAGACAGGAAGAGAGAGAGAGAGAGAGAGAAGAGGAAGAAGCATTTTATTTTAATTTATTTTTATTTAGATGTTCACACTGGTTGCTTATCCCCTGGACCTGGGACTTGAACCCAAGGGTATGTGGCCTGCATCCTCTGGAGGTGATTGATCTAACTGCTACTACACCAGGGTGAACCCCCATTGATAATTTAAGTAACTATTTCCATTTCATGCCTAAGATTATCATGATCTCATTTTTCTACTAGGGTTAATGTCAAGATTAACTTCAAGCAGAACAAGATCACATGTTAATCCTAAATTCCTATCTTTGGGGGTCAGTTTCCTGAAGTCAATTTGGCCTCCATTACAGTCTGTTAAAGTTTTTTTAGGAAAACAAGCAAAACGAAGTATTTCAAGCAGAGGACGCCATATATAATCACTGAGAGGACAAAAGACAGGGTAGGTAGATTACTATGAGCTTTAAGTCAATCACTGAATCTTTAGTCTAGGACTGTGAGAGATGCCTTCTCCCTCCTAGGCTAAAAAACTGCAGGGCATTTGCATTGAAGGACATAGCTACTCAGTCGTACCAATGTGGGTGACTCTAAGGAAGCATTTTCTATCTGTTGCCACCCATGAATCTGTCTGCTGCCATCAGAAAGAAAAAAAAAGTAGTTCCTTCCTTTATTTCATGTTCTACTCTCACAAAAGTGAGAAGCTCTTGACTTCTATTTGTTGACAAATAACATAAAAAATCCTGGAGTTAAAGGAATCTGGGGGTGATAGTTCTCTGGCATACATTCCCTGCGACACATAGAAAGAGCATAGAGAGGAATAGGGGTAAATGCAGATTGCTCATGCCCACCCCACTTTGGCATGTAGCACTGAGGGTTGCTTCCAACTTCTATGAAGCCTGTAATTTCCATTCCAAATGGATGAAAAACTTTAAAATGACATTCAACATAGTCCTTCTAACTACTACCCGCCCCACCTGCCACACACACATATTTTGCCATCTGTTCTTTGACACTTTCCAGCCTCTTTGTCTAGAGGCTCTTTGTCTGCACCTGTCAGCTACAGAACGCAGAATGTGCAGAGAAAGACTTTCTCATATTAGGACAATAAGACTTTCAAAATTTCATTCTCTTGATAAAAATCTCAGGAATTAGCTAAGATCTTACATTAGCCATACCCAGGTATAAGTAAACTTTCAATTAAGATAGCGTAAAATCTATAGTTATATATCATTTGAATTGTTCCATGTACACATGTTTATCATATCTCTGTTTTTTGATCAATTGAAAGAAGTGGTTCAAGCCTACAGCCTGAGATGCCAGAGCTTTCAAAGTATAATCTGTTTAAATCCCATTCAGCTCTGTGAGATGAGAAAACTGAGGCTCAGAAATAGAGTGGATTGCTCATAATCCCACAACTGTAAAAAAGAACTCTCATCTGCCCATATTGGTTTTCATGAGCTGTGGCAGGGAAAGATACCCTGAAATTAGTGAATGGAGACGAACTAACTCTTTGAGTATTGCTTGTCTGCCAGATTCTTTTTCCATGGAGGCTGGGTCCTACAGGCACTTCGCCCCGAATCCGGGCCAGTGCAGATGCGTGGAGCACCTCGGTCTCCGCGGTAGCCTGAGACAGAGAAAGAATAACGGAGGATGCCCGGAGCAGTTGGACTCCACCGAGGACCTGAGAAGGGGGTAGGGAGACTAGCTAGGGAGACGGGGCGTGGTCTTCCCGCCTCCGACCCTCCGCCACTACCATTGGCGGAGCGGTTGCTGGCCCCATCCCACCGCCCTCCCCCAGGGCGACGCTTAAAGTGTGCGGAGCAGGTGCCTCGCGTGGAGCGGCAACTTTTGCGCCAGTTGTACTGGTTGAGCGCGGCGACCATTCATTGCTTCCAAGCATCCATTCATCTGTCCCGCCGGTCGTACGGCAGGAAGGAACTCCCAGAGACGCAGCAGTCACCCAGGGGACCGAAACTAGAAGAGGGGCTAAGAGCGCCGCTCACCCTTGCGGGCCGGACTGGGGACGGTGGTTTCGATCATGCAGACTTGCGCCAGAGCTTGGGGGATGCGTCTGGGGTGTGCAATCGGGGGCGGCCGCCGGCTGGCTGGAGGCGCGGGGCCCGTTTGGGCGCCGCAGGGCCGTGACAGTAGTAGCGGTGGCGGGGACAGCGGCGGGACCGGGGCCTCACGCCTCCTCGAGCGCCTCCTTCCCAGGCACGACGACTTTGCTGAGAGGCATATCGGCCCCGGGGACAAAGACCAGAGAGAGATGCTACAGGCCCTGGGTCTGGCGGTAAGGACTCTCACCTGGCCCTGTTCTCACCCCGCCCCTCCCGGGTTCTGACCGCGCGGCCTCCGGGCCTCCCCGGAGCTCTGCTTTCTCGGGCTGGGACCGGGTCTGGGACTGGGTCCGGCCCTATGGTAGAAGGGAGTCCTCCTGCCCGCTTGGTCCCGGTGCCTTAACCTTTTACCCGCTTACTCCTCCACCCGCTTTTCGCGCCCTCAAATCGTGTTTTTCAACGCACGTCGCCCTGCTGAGGACCCCTAACTTTGCAAAATGGGGAATCTCTTGTTGATCCGATTATCTTCGATTGTAGACACATCCAAGCCGAATCACTCTGCTTCATTATTTTCTTTCCTCCCAAAGATTTCTGGTTTGCTTAAAATTGTTCTTTTCTTTTTAAAAAGAAACCATAATAAGCAATTTAAATGAGGTTCCCACAAACCTTTGTTGCTGCAAAATGCAGAGGCGACTTTTAACTCAGAAGCACTTTCCTCTGCCTTCACCGTTCACCGATTTGCGTTTTAATTTTAGAGCATTGATGAACTGATCGAGAAGACGGTCCCCGTCAGCATCCGCTTGAAAAGACCCTTGAAAATGGAAGACCCTGTTTGTAAGTGGCTGGATGGTCTCCCCTAGACTCCGCTTGCTCTGGCCTATTTGTCTTCTATGTTCGCTGAAGGTCTCGCTCTGGGTTAGGATTGCTCAGGACTGGGAATAAGTTTACTCAAATTAAACAGCGGCGAGTACTTCTAGGGGCCGGAGAGGGTGAAATATGTATTTCTCGGAGCAGTCATTCTATACTCTAGGATGCAGTCTATGCAGCACCTTTTGAGGTCTTTATCTCAGGACTCCATGAGGCGCCAGGAAGCTTCCCTGGGAAACCCCAGGCAATTCACAAACTGGTGTGAAGGACTCCCCACTTCCCAGGTATTCATCATGGCCACCCTTCTCTAATCCTTTGAGTTGAGAGGTTTCATCATCTCTCTGCAGATTAAGATAGAGATTTAGGAAGGAAAAATATCACACACCTAGGGAAGCAACAAACATGAGAGGAGACCTAGACATCTCCAAATCCATGGTTCTTAATACCGCAATAGCTTCAAGTTGTTCTACCTCACGTCTACATTTTATTATTTATAGCTATTGAAAGAGAGCAGTGCTTTTCTAGTCTAAGTTATTTTTATAGAAAAAACACAAATAAGAGTCATGCTTGGTTAAGAAAGCTTAGTTGACTTAATATGCTTATTAGAATCTTATGTTTATCTTCTTTTTAGTGATCTGAAGACTGTCATACAGAAGTATTTGACTAGCATGGACTGAGGCAAGAACCCACAAGTGAGGGATCAAGCATAACTAAAGAACTCTTTTATTTTAACAAACAAAACAAAAAAACCAGGAAAGAATTCTCATCCAGTTACTTGGTTTTGAATCATAAAGATGACCTCTGTTTTGCTTCTGGGGTCAGGTGAAGAGAAGGCAGCTATTTTGTTTTAGGTTTTAAGATACAAAGGCTATATGGTAACAAGTTTTATTTTAAAGTGAGTAACTTGAGGTATCAAATGAGTGCAGCTCCCACTGTTTTACTACAGCTGCTTCAGCTTGCTGAGAACTGCTTCCCTTGTTGGTTTTACTTATGAATATTTCCTCTGACGATAAGGTCCCCTGCTCATAGGAGAAAAATCTGCCCATGTTGTCGAATTAAACTGATTGAGACTTGGAATAGACTCTATCTTAATAGGATACCTTATCTATTTCAATTTCAACAAATCAGAATTTTGATTTATTGGATATTGAGAGTGAAGAATTGTGTATTTTTAAGGCAAGCCTTTAGTGAATATTTGAACAAGTAAAGGTCTTACAGAAACTTCGAAAAACAGAGAATGTTAGATCACCCCTTTTTGCAGCATATTTTAAAATAAGGTATTTTTAAGAGCATTAGAGCCTACAATGTGCTGAAGTTGTCTATCTTTTTGTAGTTCAGCTTCCAGTTGAATAATTTGAACTGGAGGATTTCACTTTTCTTTCATTGGAAGTGAGCTCCTGATAGTTGTTAGCAACTTGAGTGTAAACTTTAAACCCAACAGCTTAAGTGAGATTTTGGGCTGGTTCCATCTGGTTAGTCTGAGGTGACTCAGAAAAAAATGTTACATAGTCAGGAGTCCCCCTGACCCTTTACCCTGATTGACTTTCCACTAAGCTTGCTTTTTAGAAGCGTAAGTTCTGATGGGAGGAAATGGGTGTGGCAAATGTACCCAAAAGGCATCAATGTTTTACTCTGAGGTATGTACTTGTAATAGTTAATGAATGCTCTCCATGTGCAGAGAGCAAATGAGTGCATGTTACATCTATTAGCATTTCCATTTTACTTTATAGTGAATAAAGTTATTTCCATTTCCACTTTTTAGTGGGGCAGCATTATCTGATCTTGATTTCAAGTGAATGTTCTACTATAGTCAGAGGAATTCTGGACCAAATATTTGTCTACAAAGTGCAGAGCAAACCATAGCAAATGCTAATGATATGCTTTTTTTCTTCCTTCTAAGGATATATCTTAAATGCTCTCATTGCTAAGTGAAAAGAAGATGGTGAGAGCTATAAGCAGCATGGAGATACTTGGGTTAACTCTTTGCTTCACTTAATCACAAATATGTAGTGCCTGCCATGTCCTGGGCCCTTGTTCACTTCTCAAAGTTCTTTTCATAGATGAATTTATTTACTCTTTATCGCAGCCCTACAAGGTAAATGTTATTCTTATCTCTGTTTTAATGATGAGAATACCATGGCATAAGAGGATCTATATAACTTGCCCCAAATCACAGCTGGTGAGTAGTAGAGCAGAATTCAGATCTAGGCTGTCCAGTGTCACTGTCCACACTCCAACTAGTAGTCTACACTAGCTTCACTGTGCCCTCTGCAAGAGGTTGGGTGTGCAAAATCGGAAGCTCCTGTCCTTGTTCTTTTGAAGAACCCCCATGTAGAGATGCGTACAAACTCAGTCACACTGCAGTCACTTTGCCATAAACCAACTGCCTACTGGAAATACAGCAGCACGCTGATAGCGCAGATGTCAGAACATTCAGGCCAACTGCCGGGTTGGGGAAAAGGAGTGACAGAGGTGCAATAGTGGAACTGGGTTTGAAGGATGAGGAGTGATGCTCAGATGAATAGGCAGGGGAAGGCCTGTACAGGACAGAATGGTCCAACAGAATCAGGTTCATCTATCTTGCAGGATGCTTCCCTTTTCTGAACACTTCAGGAAGTACCTTGAAATAATACCTTGATTATCAGTTGTTTTCTCAGTTAAATCATATTTCAGAGAAACAAGCAAAGCCACTCTGTTCAAAACCCTATCAGTTAAATCCTGTCCAGGTGAATCTCCCTTCCCTCACCCAACACACACACACACACACACACATGCACGCGCACACAGGAAAATAAACTAGAAGGATTTATGTCAATGAGAACATTTGTTTCCCTGGATGGTGCCATTGTGGATGATTATAGCTTTCTTTTTATTTGCTTTTTTGATATTTTCTATACTAACTGCATTCATTTTGTAATTAATACAAAATTTAAAAGTACTTTGTTTTTGAACCAAGTTAGTGACTTTTAGCTATGGTATGCCTTGTTGTGTAGTATTTTCAGTCAAGTTACCTTAAGTTAACCAAACTGAACTAGCTCATAACTTCACAGAAGCTGCAGGATGTAAAGTTTACACAATATTGCAGATTGCTTATTGTGAACATGCTTAGGAAAAGAGGGGAAAACTAAATCTCCTAATGTTCTAATTTTTCAGCCAGACTGAGCAGCTGAGCTGTCAGAATGAGAATTTTTTCATGGACTTATGAGAACTTAATGTTCTGAGCCACGTCATTTAGAGTGACTTTTAATAAATGGTTAATGGAGGGCAGTGAGCAGAGGGGAGGGAGTATTGTGTAACAAAGCTGCAGGTGGTGACTGCCAGCTAAGTGAGGTTGGGCACTTTCCTAAGCTGACCTCAAGGACACTTAGATAGCACAGCTATTCCTCAGGCAATTTTTTTTTTTTTTTTTTTTTTTTTTGAGGAAGAAGAAGCACTTTATATATTTAGTTAATCTTGGTTTAGACCCTGGCCTGGGGTCTTGAACCCAGGTCCCTGGGATTTGCGGCCTGCTCACTGGTCAGAAGGCATCTGACTAAACCGCTACTCCACCGGGGCATACTGGCAGTTGTTTTTCAAGTGGATGATATGTATCATCAGGTCTTTCCTGTGGGCTTCTTAGCCTATGGTAGGTTACTTGGTCATTCCTTGCTCCTTACCATTCCCAGTTTATATTAATTATTCATCTTTAACTAGGTGATTTAACTAGTGTTTGTTTTTGTTTTTTAAATCATACAACTGTGGGATAAATGAAAACCACTAAATAAGAAAAGCAAAGGTTATTTATTGTGAACTTGCTTTATATAAGGGAGTCAGTCTTTTGTTTTGGCAGAGAACTGGAAAGCTTTACAGTGGAGTAAAGGAAAGCTTTCAGTTATGGCCTTGTTAAAGGCCACTGGCATGGAGGAGCTGTAAGGTGGACTAACTAGAAGCCGGGTATCCCATGTGATTGGTTAGGGGTACATATTTGGTTTTGTCTGGTTGAAACAGAAAAGGTAACCAAAATTTGGGATGCTGTTAGTATTGATCAAGTTCTGCTCATTTTAGGCCAATTGTTAAGTTACTGTGCAGTTTCCTGGATTGTCACTGGAAATAGATACCTGGATTTCTAGAGTCTAATTTACAGCAGGATGACTTCTGGGGTTGTATAGTAGTTGTAGATAAGGGGATTAGCTTCCTGAGAAGATTGTCTAGGTTATAGGTGAAAGTTCTGTAATTCTGTATGGTCTGACTGTTTTCTGTTTGTATATGTAGTTTATCACAACAGACTCTGTCTTGTATTTAGATTTTTGTCATTAATTATTGTTAGGTAGACACCTGCTTATCTGACTGATCTCTGGGACACTTACCTATTGTCTAAATTGTTAAATGTTTATTGATAATCTGCTATGTGCATGACACTGTGAGAATAATATATGAATAAACATTATAACTATCTCAAGGAGCTTATCCCTTTAACTTCTTAATAAAAACTAATCAGAAAATTAAAACATCCCAGAGAATTATGTCTAACATGTGTTTTGCAGAATGCCTCTGAGATCAGAGGCCAGGATACCAGATTGGAGATTGCTGAGGAGTTTTGAGGTGAGAGACTAAATAAATGTGCTTTAGCTCAGGTCCACCAGGAAGCAGACACCAAGACCATACTAGATATTCAAAAAATGTATTGGGGGTTGGCAGGGGAAGGCTAGGGAGCCTTTAGACTGTGATGTAGGGATGAACTTGCTGGAAGGGAGAGAGCTGAAGGGATGACTATAAAGGAATGCAGCCTAGTTCTAAGAAATTTTTGTTCAGTCTGAGTGGGAATCACCTCATCATGGGAAGAATTCTATGTCTTGCAGAAATAATTCTATATTATTTCTCCTGCTAGTTTAGTCATTGACTGGAAGCAACCTGTGGGAGTATTGTTTTGGTACAAACATGGTAGTTGACTTAAAGAGGGAACAGGTGGGACCGTCAGTTTATAGGCTGGGTGATGATGATGTCATTAATAGAGAGGGAACAGGGAGAAGAAAATTCTGGAGGAAGAAAAGACCATAAGTCTTATTTGTGTGGAATTAAGTTTGAGGGTGTGTCCTGGTAGAGTAGTAGTTAAATCTGCTGCTTCCTGCTGAGCACATTCCACGTACATCCCAAAGACACAGGTTTGCATCCTGGGACTTGGGGCAACAACCAAGATGAACAATAAAACAAATAAAATGTTTGTTCCTCCTCTCTCTTTTTGCCTGCTTGCCTGCTTGCCTGCACGTTTTCTTTAAGAAAGAAAAAAAATGTTTGAAGTGTTCATGGAACCATGCATTTGGAAAAGTTGAATAGTTGGAAATTTGAGTCTAGACTGGATTATTTGTTTTCCTGTTGAGTTTTATAAATTATTTTTATATTTTGGATATCAGTCCCTTGTCAGATGTATGATGTGCAAATACCTTCCATTCATTAGGATGTCTTTTGTTTTGAGGATAGTTTCTTTTGCTGTAAAGAAGCTTTTAGTTCTGAGGGGGCTCAAAACAGAACACCCCAAGCAGACTACTCTGAACTGGAAAAAAAAAAAGGCTACTTTGGAGGAGAAGCATCCACTGTTCCCCTCATCTTTTCCTGTTAATCACCACTCCCTTAAGCCTCTCCCCCATCCTTAAGAGAAATAATCATTGTTTCCTAGTCACCAAGAATAATGTAGTTTGGGATGGTCTTCTCCCCAAATCTAAGAAACTATCTTTACTCTCAGGGAAAAGATAAGACCCGTCTCCTCTCTGTCACATGTATGTCACATGAAATACCACCTCAGGGCCTTTACCCCATGCCCTTAACCACATTCTTCAATGTAAGTTTTAAAGCTCAGTTTCCCCAGTTGAAAGTAGGATCTCCCTGATCATGGTGACTCTTCCATGTGCATGTTATTAAATTATTGTTTTTCCCCTGCCAACCTGTTTGATGCTATTTTGATTATTTTGACCAACCTGAGAAACTGAGCGGGGGAAGAAAGAATTCTTCTCTTTTGGCCCCACAATTTGGTAAAGGGACACTTCAAAATGTTGGACGTTGCTTGTATCCCAGGATGGCTACAGAGGTTTGAGAACTGGGGCTTTTGAAAATAACAGCAAAAATTGGTAAAGTTTATTACTACATCAGAACTCCTGCTCTCATTCCCTCTATGGACATCCAAAGGAAACACAGCGGTGGGAAGCATTTTTCTCTCTAAATTGACTAGTAGGGGAAAACTTGGAGAAGCTAGCTTCTTGGTTGTATTAAATCTGGGTTTTTCTCTTACTAATCATACCTAATGTTAATTTGTTCATTCGACCAGCCTGTGAAGAACCTCAGAGAGAAACTGGGGAACTTTTTCTTTGACCCCCACAGTTCATTATTGTCTCATTTGTTTATATTTGTTCTTGTTTCCTTGTGGCTGGAGTCAAATCCCTGAAGACCTTTCTATGGCCCATGTCATGAACTATATTGCTTGTTTTCTTCCATGAATTTTATGGTTTCTGGTCTTACATCCAAGTCTCTAATTTTTTTTTTTTTTTTTTTTTTTTTTAAGAAAGGTACACGTAGGAATGAAGATGAGTAGGCAAACAGGAAGGAAGGAAGGAAGAGAGAAGAGAAGAGCTTTATTTTTTTTATTTGCTTGTTTTGTCTGGTCCCAGATCTTGAACTCTGGACCTTGGGATGTATGTGGGACTGCTCTGAGGTGTACTAGACCACTAGGCCACTAGGGCACACCTTCTAATCTGTTTTGAATAAATTTTTATGTATGGTATTAGAGAGTGAGCTAGTTTCATTCTTTTTCATGTGACTGTTCATTTTAAATATTTATATTTTTTATTATAGTAACACTATTTTAGAGAATTACATGAATTTTTGATGTGCAGGTTTTGATGAGGGTATAATATTTTAATTTAATTTTTGACTTTTGAAAAATGACAAAGGTGTGCGCCTGGTGGAGAAGCAGTTGGGTCATGCGCCTCCAAAGGAGCTCAGCCCATATACCCCTGGGTTCAAGTCCTGGGTCTAAGGGAAAACAACCAGTGTGAACAAATGAAAAATAAAGTAAGGTGATTCTTCTTCCTCTTTGCCTGCCTGCCTACTTGCTTTCATTCCTGCCTGTACCTTTCCTTTAAAGAGAGAGAGAGAGAGAGAGAGAGAGAGAGAGAGAGAGAGAGAGAGAGAGAGAAAATAAATAGGCATATTGTCCAAAGCATGTGGATTTTTTGATAATTTTATCAAAAGTACAAATATATAAATATCTATACATATCTAAAAGTGAGAATCCTTCCCATTTATCAGTTTCTTGAGAATTATCTCAGAGATATTGTTAGTATAAGGCATATGCATATATATATATATTAAATATAACTGACAGAAAAATATCTATTTTTGGTAGAAACTTAGGCCTGATACTTCTAGATTATTAAAGAAACCATAGCAAAGCATGGCTCCGTTTTCCCATATACATGAGGCAGAAAAACGTCAGTTATGTGTTTGAGGTCATAGTTTAAGGGCAGTGAACAATATATATCCATGTATGTGTTTACAAGTAACAGGCATCTTGACTCATAGAACCTGGCTATCTATTCTAATGATATCTTCCCAGTTCTTGATAAAATTCATGTATATGAGAAATTAAAACCTAAGACTAGCAGTGTACCAAGTACTTAACAGCTAGATTAGCCTATTCCTGTTTGGTGCAGTGGTTGGTACAAACTTCTCGTTGATATTTTAGGCACAAGTAGCAAGGAAATTTCTATTGGAAAGGCCCTTACATGGAATCCCGAAGGAGGAAGCATTCCTTCTGAATTCTGAGAATCTGCAACAGTGAGACCCACCTGCAGATTCTTAGGGAATGGTGCCCAGGACACTGAACTCTGTTCTTGGTACATTAGGACCAGGACATTATGCAATGCTCCTAGGTAGAGGTATAAACAAGGTCAGAAGCAGACATTTATTCTGCAAGAAAGGACGTTACAACTCAGAGTCCTAAAGGATTGTCCCAGCACTTCCATGGCTCTGAGTGCAATGAACTACCTGGGTCTAGCGGTCCTGTGAGGTCAGCAAGCCTCCGAGGAATGAGAGGCCTCTCCAACTGTTTCTTAATGACTACTTCCTTTCTCATTCTGTCTCCTTTCCCACTGGTTAGTTGTATTAGTTCACATTCCAAAAGATAGTTACTAGAATTGGGCCTCTTGACAGGGGGAAGCTGTTTTTGTCTTTTGTCTGGTTGGAAAGAAACATTTAAGGAATGTGCTCTGCTGTGAGGGTAATCTGATTAGTTCTGTCTCCCACTTGTCCACAGAGCTTTCCTGGGTTGCATGCTGTCCAGTGCTTGGAGGGCGCAATTATGTTTTTTTATCAGGCCTCTCTCACTAGGTAGGGAAAAAAGACTGCCACTTTGGAGTTAATAATCCCACACTATTTTCTCTAGAAAGGCATTCTATTCCAAGGGAGAAAGAAATCTAAATTTACTGTGAAGTATGGTGGTAGACATTGCAAGATGTGGATTTTGGTTTTTAGTTAGACCAGTCATGCCCCAAAATTTGTTCTTTAGAGACTTGCTTCTGCTATGTTTCATTTCAGATAATTTCAGCCAGTAAATTTGTGATTGTGGACTTTTCCCTTTTATCTGTTGGATCTTGGCTCACTTAACATAGTAATTCAAATTCTGGGTTTTTTTTTTTTTTTTTTGGAAGGAACATTCTATTTTTATTTATTTGTTCACCTTGGTTGTTCCTTCTGGCCACAGTTCTTAAACCTGGGACTGTGGGGGTTTTTGGGTTGCTCAAAGAACCCATGGCAGAGTTAAGCAAGTGAGCAAGCAGAGGTTTAATCAGAAGGTAAAGGGATGGAGCCAACCAAGGGAGGTCCCGACTCGGCTTGCTTTGCCAGCTGCCTGGAAGGGAAAATCCCACGCGGTGAGGAAGAGGAAGGGGAGCAGGGGGGTTGGTAGACTAGGTTTCAGTTCCTGATTGGCCAAGGTGACATTGTCCTTTGAAGTTATTGGTGGTCTTCTTCAACTGATGTCATTCTTTTGTTTCTTGATGAAGGGTCTATGCTGGTCACGTACTCCATGTCCCACACGTCGAACTTGTCCATCAGCTTTCCTTATGGATCTGGATGCATCCACGACTGGATGCTGGCGCCAGAGGCAATTCACTGTTCTGATAGCTAAACTTTAATCCCTGGCCTAAGGCTTGCTCTTGGGGCGCGGGGATGTTCTGACAGGGACCTTGGGATGTATGTATGTCAGACTCCCCCCACAGTATACTAGACCACTAGGCCTCCATGTTTTTGTTTTTTTTTTACCCCTGGGATCTTTTGACCAGAGTGAGATTTCATTAGTAGGTGTGAGAAATAGTGATGCATGAATAAATATTAGAGACCTCGAGCTATGTGTTTGAGAAATGCTTTTTATTATATGTGGTTGATAAATCCTGAGGTCTTGATTTTATCACAGTAAGAAGTAGCTTTTAGCAATCTGTTCTTCAAATCATAGATTGTCTTAGCTTCTAGCAAGGAAGTTTGGTCATGATAAGTAATGGGATGAGTCAATGAGAAAAGGTTCTTATATCATCTCGATTTTACTCTTCATGGCACAGGACTATCCATTAGTTTGGTGTGTGACTCATTCTTTTAACTCTTTTTTTTTTCTCAACAGAAGGTAAAATTAGATGTAAAGACCAGACTATGATGATGACTAACAGGGGAAAATTCATATTATTCCCATCCTGATATGTAGCTGGAAACCCTGGATTAATGCAGAAAGTACCAGTGGGTTTCTGGTTGGTCTCGGTTGATGTCTTTGCTTCCTTACTGTTGAAGGCATGCAGATAGGACAGGAGTAGGTCCTGGAGGCAAGGAGGCTGCTGAAGGAAGATGGGAACTGGAAACTAGTCACTGGGCTTGATCCTAGACAGCTCTACTGTCCTGGAGCTATGAGAGAATGGGTTTTCTTGCAAGAGAGAGAATCAGTTCCCTTCTTATTCTGGTTGAGAAATTGGCATGACGAGATACATATCAGCATGCCTGCTCGGAGTTACTGATGAACTTTAATGAAACACCTGAAAATATTTGAAAGATCAGTCAGCATAAATGAAGAGCAAAGTGATTATTGATAAGAAGAAAATAATTATTTTAAGCATAAAAATGATCAATTCTGAGACACGTTTCCGTGAGAGTTCCAAAGGGTAGATAGTAGGAACAGAACTGGGTCGAGTACAGCCATCTTCTTTGCCCCTAGGAATCCTCTTCCTTAAGCTTCTATTAGCTCACTTGTCACAAGTCAATTTTTTTTATTATAATAATTATTCTACACATTAAAATAACTTGCTATGTATAGGTTCCCCATACCTTAGATGTATGTCCATACACCATGCCCTTCACCAAATCACCAAGTGTTCTTCACTGTTGTCCAGTGGGCTCCACCATCACTTGACCGCACCTACCCCATTCCCTACTGGTGACCTCAGTTCTGTTGCAAGTGTCCAAGGGTTGGTTTTGTTTCATGTGCTCCTTTGTTTTGTCTATTCACATTCCACCTGTGAGTGAGGTCATCTGGTATCTATCTTTCTTCTTTTGACTTATTTCATCCTCACAGCTCAATTTTTAAGCGGAAAGTGAAAAACTTTATCAGTAAAAGAATAGCACCAAGAAAAAACCATGCTTGAGAAGCAAACGTATTGATGACAGTGCTCTGTCATCACAGTTTTCTCATTATATGTGTGTCTCTGTGTCTAAATTTCTCTTTTCTTATCAGACACCAGTCACTGAATTAGAACTGACACTAATACAATATGACTGTAATTTGATTAATTTATTTTAATTAAAGCAGTCTTCATTTGACTGCATCAGTAAACCATCTTCTGAGTAAGATCACATACACAGCTACCTGAGGTTAAAGCATCAACATATCTTCTTAGAGGACTCAACCCACAACTTTCCCTTGCCCATCTCTCTTCTGGATTATTGTTGCGCTTTTACCTTATCTCCCTGTTCCCCCTCTGACCTATCGGCACTACAATAAAATTATCTTTCTTCAATAAAGGGGAAAAATTATATTGTTCTACACTCTGTGTCTCCCGAAGGTTAAACTCTTAATTCGACAGAAAAGTTCTTCACCAACTGATCTTCCTTTTAGGCCTGAACCATTTGTCCTCATGGCATAATATGGAGCAGGAACCTGTCCCTCTTGCACAGGATTTTAATTGAAGCTGGCTTTGTTGAATCCTGTGCCCGCCAGGCACTGCTAATTAATCTCCCCTCCTACTGGGCTTCTGAATCACTGGACCCCTAAGAAGTCTTTGAGAAGTGATTGGATTTCTTGCATGATTGTTCTTAAGGATGCTGGCCTTGTTATCTCCTCAGATATGGTGTCGTGCTTTCACTTATACTTCTGAAGCTTTCATTGGAACAAGGCAGAACAGACCAGTCACCATAAAGCAGTTGGTATTTACTCATGAAATGCTTATAAATCTGTCCCCTCCTTAATCTAGTCTGGCCAAATGACGTCTCTCTTATGAGTTTGTTTCCTGTGAAAGTATGTGGAGTGGGAGGGTAGGATAGAGGTGAACATATTTTTATTGAGGATAAAGAAGGATTAATGAAAATAATATTCACATAGAGTTCAGTCAGTTAAAACAGTTCTCCAGCCAGCTTGCCTTTTTAAAGATTGCTGTATTTAGATTTTCTCTGATAGAGCAACAACAAAATAATCAATATTTAAGTAACTGAATCTCTAAGAAGAACTAAAAGGAGCAAGACAGTTGGCCTAAGTAGTTAAAACTCAGTTAAATTTTAGCAGCATGATCTACTTCTATTCAGAGGGTCAGAGGGAGAATCATGTAAAAGATATTTGTATCTGTGTATGAGGGATGGGGAACCTTTACATGTGAGTTTATTTTACTATGTAAAAATAAAAATAATTAATAAAAGAAGGCATGTGATTCTACAAAGTCTCTTTCAGTGTAAGTGTTTTATGTATAGCAGATCTGAACTTGGTTTTGTGCGTAAAGTGTGGTATCTGGAATCCGACTAGTTTGTAAGTCCTCAAAGTTGGTTAGCCTTAGGCATTTGGTCCAATTCCTGATGACGTGCAAGTGTTCAAAAGTATCAGCTATTTTATTATTGTGTTATTATATGAATGACCCAAAATAGGTTCTCATCAGGATCCAAGAACTTTGATAATTCTGCCTTAATTACACAATGCCTTATTTGGGATGCTGATTAAAACTGCATATGGTCTTTTATTATAACTGATATTTTACATTGTTGGGCAAAGGGCTTTTTTTTATAAGTAGACCATTCAGTGACACAATAAAAAAAAATCTGATTTAGTTGAGTAATTTTAGAAAAATATGGGTCATATATTAGTTAAAAGACAATTTGAAAGGGAAGATGATATTTTACTGAAAGAAAGCAGAATTTCTAGTTGGTATAAATATAAGTGAAACATAGGGAAAGAAGAAATCTGGAATAAGGTCAGGCGTTAAAATTGAGCAATTCTGACAAAGTCAAAGTAAGAAGAGCCAGAAACAATTATGCGGGGTCAATCCTTTTTTTTTCCCATTTGGAATTTTTTTTTATAGTAACTTATTCTATACATTAAACTCCTATATATAGATTGCCCATTCCTCATATATATGTCAACACACCCTGCCCTCCACCAAATCAGCAAGTGTTCCTTCACTGTCCAGTGGGCTCTGCTGCCACTTGCCACCACCCCGACTCCCCACATCCCATTCCCTATTGGTAATCTCAGTTTTATTTATTGCAAGTGTCCAAAGGTTGGTTTTGTTTCATCTATTCCTTTGTTTTATCTATTCATGTTCTACCTATGAGAGAGGTTATCTCGTATCTAACTTTCTTTTGACTTATTTCACTTAGCATAACACCGTGAGGGGCCAAGCTTGAGAAGTGATTGAGTATGGTTTGGGGATTTTCCAAATTTCCATGTATGGTATATAGTGTTTGTTGGACAGAGGATTCTTAGTATTTTCCATGTAGCTATTCTTCTCATATAAATATTCAAATAAAAGGAGGGGTTAAAAGTATAATTAGAACTTTCTTTTGAGAATTTCTCTCACTGTAACATTTCTCTCTTTTCTCACAATCAGGTGAAAATGAAATCCTTGCAACTCTGCGTGCGATTTCCAGCAAAAACCAGGTCTGGCGATCATATATCGGCATGGGCTATTATAACTGTTCAGTGCCCCAGACAATTTTGCGAAACTTACTGGAGAACTCAGGATGGTAATGTATTACTTGATTAAAAACAGGAGTACTATGAGATAATTTTCATGATACTCCCTGTCTTCCCATGCCTCCTTCCCCTTCTAGTCTTAGAATGTATCCATTGATGTCTACACTCAGGTGCCATCTCTATCCTCCAGGAACATACCTGGCACCCTTGGGTTTGGGAAATATCCTTATTTAAATGTAGAGGAAACAGAAGCTTTTCCCCATAAAACTTCCTAAATCTCTAAATTTTGAGTGAATGCTGGTAATCTCCTCCTCTCTCTGGCTTAATGTTTGTTCTGTCTTTGAAAGCATGTTTAATCAAGATTTAATCAAAACTGCATGTTTAATCAAAACTGCAGGTGGGCAGATTCAGGGTTTTATGCTTTAGAGACATTGGGCCTTCATGTTTGAGCTTATACAGTGAAGCAAATTTTTGGTCCATTGTCTTCTGTCAGAATTTCAGGAGTGTCTACCTCTTAATCCCCAATAATCTGAATTCAAAATCAATTGAAAAGAAAGTGTTAGGTATATAGAGATCAACTTGTCAGCTTTTTCACTGGCACTTTTTATTTTTATGTGTCTGTTTATTTTTAAAGAAAAGGTACAGGAAGAAACAAAGACAAGGAGTCAGGCAGTCAAGAAGAGAGATGTAGAAGAGGTATTTTTTAAAATTTTATTTACTTCATTTTGGTTGTTTCCCTGGGTCCTGGGTCTTGAACTAGGGACCTTGGGATGTGTGTGGACTATGCTCAGTTGAACTAAACCTCTAGGCCACCAGGGCATGCTTCATTAGCAGTTTTTAGAGGAGAACATGTGTAGTCTGTGAACAGGCTCTTCTAGAAATGACTTTTTTTGGGTGCGGGTTGTTGAACTGCACACGTTCAGTTATTTATTTGGCTCTTACCTCACCAGTCAGGTATCTTATTCCCAGTCTTCCCTGGGCATGCATGTCTCTGTCCTTGTCCCTGCCCACTCTGGCTGCCACTGGTTGCACAAAACTGAAGATGTTTCTCTTGCACTTGAGAAGAATTTCTCAAGTTCACTTCCAGGCTATTTTACTATTTCCCATTGTTGTTTTCTTTATGAAGATGAGTTAGAGGTTTACACCCCAATACTACATAAGAAAACACGTTGCATTTTTCTTGACAGGGAGAGGTCATGTTTCTAAACGTGTTTTAGAGCAGATTAGGGTATCAGTTTCTCTGCCCACTGGGAAATGTAGTCTAACTGTGGAGGAGGAAAGATGGGGACTTCTAGGCACCTATTCGCTTGTGTTTTGGGTCTGTGTCGTTGTATACACCAGTACCTTTGAGCTGGAATTTTATTTCAACTGATAATTCCTAGGTGTGTGTGTGTGTGTGTGTTTTAAGATGATCTTTTTCTTTTTTAAGAGAGAAGAAGGAAAAAGAGAGGAGAAAGAAACATTTTAAGAAAGGCAGAAGGAAAAATCGGAAGGGAGGAAGAACCATCTTTATTTAGCTGTTTATTTTGTTTTCCACCCCAGTCCTGGGTCTTTAACCTGTGTCTTTGTATTGTATGTGGCCCACACACCAGTCTCAGACTCCTGAATCACAAAGACATGCCCCCATTGATTGTTTAAAACTAGATGTATGAGGTAATTACAATTTCCAGTAGGACTGTCATTATGTGAGGACAGAGTAGGTGATTGCCTCTGCAACTTAAAATATTTATAGCAGCATGCAGAGATTGTTTTTTAGTTCTGCATATGCTAACGTAATCAATTTCAGTAAAGGGAAGATAGACTTCTCTGTGGGAAATCATGGAATTCCCTCCGTAAGAACTTTGCTGTGTACTTTGCATATTTAAAAATAAATTTTATTTGAGTGGCCTCCTGTAGCTCAAGCTGCTAAGATGCAGGTTATAAGAGCCATGGACCTGGATTCAAGATCTGGGACTGGAAATTAGATGAATTTGTTAATATATCTTGAAAAATTTTATTTAAAATTTTTTTGTCAGATTTGATTTGAACTGAGTGACTAGAATTCTCATTTCTGTATATTACTGCAATAAGTTCTCCACTCTTCATCCTAAGACTATTGAGACATCCATTAGTCCTTTTGTTTACCTTAAAAACTGAAATATGCAAAATACCTGCCTGAGAAAGCTTAAAAGCTGCCAAAAAATTTTACTGTTTGTTCCAGTTAATACCCAAAGATAGGGCTGCAGTCTACTAGCATCTGTGGGAGAGTAGGATCCTAATTTCTCTGAGTGCCAGCAGGCAAACTCAGATAGATTTCATATGAACCAATTCTCCTTTTCTAGTTTTTATAATTTTTTTATTTCCTTGGCTCGACTTAACCTCTGTTCATTACCCTTCCTACTCATTCATTCTCTCTTTAAAACATTCAGTCATCTCTGAAACATACACACATTTACATATACACAGAAATATGCAGACCTATCTAAGAATATAAACTTAGACAATTTTGACATTTTGAAGAATACGCATGATGCCCTACTTAATTTTAAACTTTGTACAGTGTCCTTAGTATTAGGAATGGATGGGCCGTGGTGCTTACTTAGGATATGTGAGCTTATACTCTCCTCTATACCACCCACAAACATAACTGGTCTCTGTGTTTGAATCTGTGAGTCGGTGAATGGATGTGTGGCCATCTGTATAGCCAGCCGCCATCTGCTGCCCCAAGTCCAGGCCTGTAGTTCTGAGGACCAAGTTGTTTGTTTAGCTCGCAGTATAGATTAAGCTGCCTAGGGAGCACAGCACCTTTGCTTTTGTCTGCTTTTTCTAAGTGCAAACATGGCCATGGTTGGTGAGCACGCTCTGTCCAAGATATGGTTGTTCATGTTCTGTCTTTATAACAGGCAGCTCTAACTATTCCTGCCTTGCCATCCCTCTCCAGACTGTTTTTGTCGATGTGTTCTATTTATTTAAAAAAAAAATTAAAAACAATTTGATGGAAAACTTTCAAAAAATAATTTGATTAGTGTTTTTGATTGAAGTAACTTTGGTTTATAATATTATGGGTCTCAGGTATTCAGCATTATAATTTGACATCTAAATCTGTCAAATATATATGTATACACTACATTATGATCACCTCCAAGAGCCTAGTTTTCATCCTCTACCCATTTCTTATTAAGCGAACAGGAGAATATAACCTTGAAAGAACTAGTTTTTCTGCTTTTGGTGGGTGAGGTGGGGTGTGTGTATGTGTGTGCGTGTGTGTGTGTGTGTGTGTGTGAGAGAGAGAGAGAGAGAGGGAGAGAGGGAGAGGGAGAGAGAGACTGTATTTGCGTTGCTGAAGAGTTCTTTCCCACTGTGATATTGGTAAAAGTTTGAATGGTAAATTCCAAGTTTAATTTCAAAAGCAAATAGCCTGTCTCTGTTTCCCCTTACAAAATAAGCCTTAAAAGTACATGAATGGATTGCAGCATTTCAGCCATCTGAATACTGGCCAGAGCCTTCTCTCTTGGTGGCTATACAGAATATTCACCATATTGTTTTTGGGCACTCACAAGTGGATGTGTTAACTTACTTTAGGAGCCGCCAGCATTTTGAGAGGGAGACACTGTTGTTCTTTGCTTTTCAGTCCCAGTTTTGGGACATTTTAAATATTGTTCCTTTCTGTTCTCCGAAAGCTGATTTGTACCAGAAGCTGATACTGTACCTCGCCAGCACTGATAGGGAGGGCCCTACACTTCACAGTATCACCCTTCTGAATGGTTTCCATAGAGACGGAACCAACAAATTCCGGTGACGTGAGGTGAAAACAAATGATGAACATAGACTCAAAAGAATACAAACATTTGGACTCCTACAAGAAATTTTACATTAGGCCTAGGATTTATTTTATGGGTCCTCTGTTCAAAATTATTGACTGCTGATAATATCGGTACCTAATATCAAAACATTTACAGTTTCTTTGTGGCTATTTCCGTTTTGTGTAACTTTGGCACTGGACTAAAATGAGAGAATCTCATGAATATTTGTACTTCTGCATTTTCCCCCCCTCCCCCCCCAATTTCCCTCTTAATTCTGAAAGAAAGGAATAGTTAAAATCATAGAGAATACTGGTTATTTTGGAATAAATCTTAATGTCATGTTGAATATAGCAAGCATCCTATTTGAGCTGAAAAAAATGCCTTTTGGAATATGAAGATACTTTAAAAATATTAAAGTACATCTAGAAATAGAAATGAATTGAGTTATTCAGTTGGAACAAAAATTGTAGATCAGGCACATTTTCTCAATTACTGTGTTTTTTTTGAGTGAGGCAACTAAAACTTGATGCAGGGTGCCAGTCCCCATGATAGCATATCTCTCCTAAAATAATGGTTTATTGAGTATTACCTGACCTGAGACTCACTGATCTAAAAGTCCTTCACAATAGACTGTTTAGAGTACTAATACTTCCTTTTTCAGTGTAAAAAACCTGCAGATTATGTTAGGGAAGAGGGAAATTTTCCCCCTATCCCTCTGGGTTCTTCTCCAACTTTTTGGGTAGTTAAATTAACATCAAACAAAGTATTAGGGGAGAAAAACAAATTTAATTTCTTGGGGAATCTATATAAATTGGATTCCAAGGTCAGTAAGGAAAAATGGGGGTAGATAGTCTGAGTTAAGGAATGAAGTAGGAGCCTGGAACTTCAAGGAGAGGGGAGGAAGACTCACTTGATGAAGAGAGGATGACTCAGGACAAAAATCAGATGTTCTGCAATTAGATGTTTACCTGCCATATGGATAGTTTCTCTAATAGTATTATTCCTGGTTAAAAACACTAATTCTGGATAATAACATCCCAACTTTTATTCTTCTGGAGAGTTTAGGAAGTGATCAAGTTTCTCACGAGGCTGCAGGGTCTCAGTTGACTTCAGCTGGAAATAATCCATCTGTCAAAGTGTGACACATCTTTGAAAGACTTTTTTAAACATCTTGGGGGGAGGCTTGTTCTACAATTGTATAAGAAGTTTACAAGCAAAGAAGTGGAATTATATATTTGCCCTCTTTACCTGGAAGCTGTTTTAAAACTCTCTTCTTTAGCAGTACCAATTACCATCGGCCTAACCCTGGACCTAAAAAGGGTCAAACAAGGAGAGAAAGGCTGAACAAGGTAGAAGAGGGAGATAGTAAACGCCAAAGTCTGTGATGGAAGGCCTAGCATATTTCCTGAAAAGAAGGACTCTGCTCAGGGCTTTTTCCTCTAGGTGATTAGAAGCCATACCTATTGAGCAGAAGTGTCAAATATATGCATTTACATGAAAAATATTCAATAATTTCCTGTTTTAATACTACACAAGGCTAATAAGGCAACAAAAAGTATTTTATATAGATATCTCTGGGAAGACTAGCCAGAATTGTTCATTATTTGGAGTTTGAGGATTATTGGTACCTTTGTGAAGGAATAAGAATATTCAGGAAGATAACCTAGTCTGCTTGGAGATGTAGTTAGAGGAAAGTAAAGCCAACATTGGATGTGATGAATTTCAAAAAAAAAAAAAAAAAAAATTTGCAAGTGGAAAAAATTGCTGTATGAATACAACATTGAATTTTAGTAAATTAAAGAATGAAGATTGGAATCTAGTATTTGTGAAGATGCAGGGACTACTATGAATCACCATACTTCACAAAGGAATACAGACGGTATGATCATTCTGGAGGAACATGTCACTATGTATTAGAGAGACTTAAAATTATGAGGTACCCTGGTGACTTAGCAGTAAAGTCCACCAGATGCAGTTCACATGCATCCCAAGGACTTGAGTTTGAGACCCAGAGCTGGGAGGAAACAACTAATAATAACTAAATAAAACTAAATAGATAACTAAGTAAAATAAATAAAATACTTCTTCTTCCTCTCTTTTCCTGCCTATCTCTGTTCACCTTCATTCCTGCCTACTCCTTTCCTTTAACATAATAAAATTACTTATGATTCAAAATTCTACTTTTTTATTTCTTTTACCCAAAAGAAATAAAACAAGGACTTTTATTTGTTCTGCTATCTAATATTTAAAACCAAAAATAATCTTCAACCTGTGGGATCTTTTAAAATAAATTATGATAAAATTACTTTATACCATATTACCTTTAAAGTTCATTGTTAAATTATAAAGTTATTAAAATTGTCCATGGGATCAAGTTAATGGAAAAAAAATCAAGCAATGCTTTACATCAGGTATAATCTTACTTTATAATATAAATGCAATTATGATGTAGGAAAGACTAAAATTAGTTAACCTGGTAGTGGTAATTACTTTATAAAATATACATGTATACACTATAAAATATACAATTTTATACATAAATTACACCTCAATAAACCTGGAGAGAAAAAGAATGTATAAGGAAAATTTCGTAACAAATTAATAAGAAACAAGTAGGCAACACAAAAGAAAAGTGGTCAACACGCCCAAGGACATAAAGCTTGTAAAAGTATTCCTGACACATAGACAATGGTTAATAAATGGTAGCATATGTATTTAATATTTAGAACATATAATATAGAGTAAAAATTCCTATTAATCTCACTACCCAGAGAAAACCACTCTTACACATTTTGCTCTTACAAATTTACAAAAATGGGATCATGGTCTTTTATATTTAATTTTTCAAGTTAATATATTATGAGTATCTTCCATGTCAGGAAGTATTCCTTTACAAAAAAGGTTGGGAGAGAGAGGAGGAGGAAAACGCATTATATTTATTTTATTTAATTGCTCATCTTGGCTTCTCCCACAGGCCCGAAAACACAAACCTGGGATGTTAGGATGTACATGAATTTGACTCACCCACTACTTCACAAGGCCATTCTGAAATACTCTTTTATATATCATTTTCAATGAATACATAGTGCTATATGTATATTATCTAATTTGTTTGATCATTCTCCTTTTAGTAGAGACTGTTGCTTATATTCATTGTTGTGAAGTAATCATTGCTCTCTCTCTTCCTGCTATGTATTTTATATGTATCTTCACACATATATTGAATCTTTCCCATTTATTAGATGGGCTAATTGATACATGCATATGCTTATGTGTGTGTGTGTGTGTATATGTAAGTTTGTGTTTCTGTCTATATATCAAATAATGACTCTAAAATGAAAGTTTCCTGTTAGCCAGACACTCTAAGCATGTCTCTTCATGGTGACAGACTGTTCTGTGATAGTGTAAAGGTCTTATCTGATCTGAGGTCACAGTTGCCCCTTGTCTATGCTTTTTGTGTGATCCATTTCTGCTCAGATTCCCTTTCTACTTTGTCTGCATGGTGGATTGTGTGCCACATTCATTCCAGTTCACCACCCACTTAGAATTCAAATTGATTTACAGTTGCTAAGGCAGGCTGTTCAAGGAGTTAACTGAAGCAGAAGTTTACTCTATTGTGTACACACTACAATACCAATGAAAGTTTCAGGAAAATTGTTTCACAGTCTTGATATTATTTAATTTGCTAAGGCAAGTTCCCTACTCTGCTGCCCCCTTAGGTAAGAAGACATTTTTCAAAGCTTTCATAAAAGAAAAATAAATAAATGGAAATATCATGAACATATAATCAGAACAGGAGAGAAAGGAAAAAGGCTCAAAAAAAATAAAAGGAGAATAAAACAAAAATACTAAAACCTTCTCCTTAAACTGTCTGACTTGGAAGTATGAAAACAATAGAAATATGAAAATAATGTGTATCACACCTGGGAGCAAGGACCCAAATTTGACCTACTTTGGTAGTAGTGAGTGAATGAATAGAAGAAAAGATAAGTGACAGAACGGTGAAAAGACAGCAGTTCTATCACAAGTCCTCAGTCTCTCTCTATCCTATCATCTTATTTTCTTTAAAACATGTATCACTCTAGAATGACTTCATTTATTGATTGTTTTTCTCCCATTAGAATATGTTCTTGAGATCAGGGATTGTTATCCATCTTGATTATGATGTATCATCAGAACCTATTTTATAGTTCTTGGCACTTAGTGGGATGCTATAAATGTTTGTGGGATGAATAGATACATGGAAGAATGAAAAAAGGACACAGAAACTAAGTGGGTTAACTCATGTTCAAAGATACATTCTAGGCTAATAACTGTCGGACTTAAGGTTAGAATTCACATCTATGCTGCCTTCTAACCTTTTGTGTCCTTGAATTTTGTTGACTATGGAGTTAAATTCCATAGGCTCATAAAAATAAAAAATGACAATTATTAAACAGACTCTTAATTTCTTAGCACATAGAAATTCTCCTTAATAAAGACCCTCCCCCACCAAAAAGCCCACATAGGTTTGAATATTGGATGTTAGATTCTTGAATGCTTTTGTATTGTGAACCATGAATGAGATGATCTCTTAGCTAAAAGAAAGACAATAATAAGTAAAATTTTTGATTCTAATGTCATAGGTAGGCTGAAGTGGATTTTTTAAAAATAAAGGTACAGACAGGAATGAAGGCAAGCAGGAAGAGAGAGGAGGAAGAAGCATCACACTTTATTTTGATTTAGTGTTCATTTTGGACATTCTCCCCAGTTTTGGGATGTGAACTCAGGTCCTTGGGAGGTATGTGGATTTTGTCTGGCCAGTGGTGGCAAAGCTAACCACTATTTC
Organism: Solenodon paradoxus; assembly: GCA_004363575.1. Classification (NCBI taxonomy): domain Eukaryota; kingdom Metazoa; phylum Chordata; class Mammalia; order Eulipotyphla; family Solenodontidae; genus Solenodon; species Solenodon paradoxus. The sequence continues at coordinate 283,427 of RJWH01000688.1, read as the reverse complement.
ACCAGGCACACCCTCAAGAGAATTTTAAGATAAAGATTTTATGGAAAGATTTGACAATAAAACATACATATGATGAGATCATTAAAATGGAAAAATGTAAAAAGTAACTTAGAGGGATAGTACAGATCATCTCCAAACAAAGGGTTACTATGATTTAATTTCGAGCATCCAAGCAAAGGTCAACAAGGGAAAAGCTTAATGATGTATTATGTAATTCTCAGGAGAGGCATATTTAACTTTCAGGTATTGAATTCTAAAATGAAGATACTTTGTGAGTATTTCTGAGTAGCAGTCACAACTTGGACATGGCCTTTGTGTCCTTTGCAGGATCACCCAGTATACGCCATACCAGCCAGAGGTGTCTCAGGGGAGACTGGAGAGTTTACTTAACTACCAGACAATGGTATGTGACATCACAGGCATGGACATGGCCAATGCGTCCCTCCTGGATGAGGCAACTGCAGCTGCAGAGGCAATGCAGCTATGCCACAGGTGAGAGGCCAGCCTGACTGTCCCTCAGGACAAATGACATCCTTCACGCTCCCTCCTGTGCAGACAGGGCATTGCTGTCCTAGTTAGTGCCACGTGACTTATCTCAAACACATATATACATACACTTGCACAAATACACAATATGTATGCAATACATTCTATTAGTCATACCAGTTAGCTGCGGAAACAAAAATATGAAATAAGAGTAGCTTTAAAAGCATTTTTTAAAGCCACTATTGTTCCTTAAATTTACACATTTAATGTCACATCTATTTCAAATTAAAAAGCCACCAGTTTTTAGTATGTTGTAAGAAAAATATTTTATTCTTCTCTTACATAATGTTATATCTAGAGGTTAATGCTAAGTTCAGGGATGTAACAGCAACTCTGAGATAGTATCAAGAACCATTGTTCCTCTCTGCCATCTTTACTGTCAATTTTTCATCCTCATGGTCACAAGATGACTGAGGCAGCTCTAGCCATGACACCTGCATTCAGGAAGGAGAAGTGGGGTAGGTAAAGGGTCCTTCTAGTTGACTGAGCCTTAAAGAGTTTTAGAAGCTGCCACTCAACAACTTTCACATGTATTCCATTTGACCAGCTCTAAGTGACCTGGGGAAATACAGTTGTTCTTTTGTTTTTGTTTTTTAAAGAGCACATTGCTTCCCCTGCATAGTGGGGTTATTTTAATAAGAGTGAGGGGAGAATGAAATTGAGTAGAAATCAGCAAGCTATAATGTAACACACAAATCACATATCACCTTTTTGAAGAATATTGATCTTAGGCTATATGTAATGTTTAATAGCTTGTTTCCTTTTCCTATTTAACATGTATTATGAACATTTCCCATTTCTTGAGTCAGATTTCTAGAATATGACTTTTATTGGCTACAGAGCACTGCTCATTTTATGGGCATACCATAATTTATGTAACATCTCCTCTATTACATAGTTTATTCCCACTTTTTACTGTTATAAATAATATTGTTTGTGCACCTTTATAATAAATCTTTTGTCAACATTTTTTATTATTTCTTGAAAACGCACTTCTAGAAGTAGAATTTCTGGGTCTTAGTATATAGTTAACAATTGCTCTCCAATTCTTCTTCCTTCTTTCTTTGCCTTGTGAGCACATTTAAGCTAAACTTCCTGGTATAATTCTCATGTGAATGATCATCTGGTTGGGAAATCTGCCCATGTCAATGGTGTGTCTGTCTCAATTTTGTGCCTCTGGCCTGAATGCCCATGTAAGGTCTCTTTCTTGGCTTGTACAGACCTGGGGGTAGTGAGCTCCAAACTTGCTGGGCCAGTATGAAGCCATAGGCCCTTTTGCTTCCTGATGTACCCTAGGAGGTGGTGCAGGCTCTTCCTCCTGTCATGGATGGGCAACCACAATGAATGCTTTCGGCCCAACTCTCTGGTTAGTGTTCTCAGCTTTCACTCATTTTTATCTTTTCTCTCCCTTGTCCACCTTCTCGGTGCCCTCTCATCTCCTCACCATGTCTTTTTCCAAAAGCTTTCATCTCATACTTGCAGAAGCTAAGAGCTTTCTAGATGATGGTTCAGGAGTTCTGTCACACACTGATTTGTGGTAATGGGCTCCTTACACTCAGCAGGTACTTGATTTGCTTCCTCTTCCAATTCTCATAGTTTTGGACCTGCATTTAGTTCTAGTCCTGGAAACATAGACTTGTGCTTTTTATATTTAGCAAATAATTTTTAGAAATGGGGGCTTTGTTCTCTATCTTAGGTCATTTAGGCTCTTTCTCCAGACTTATTGAAATTTAAGATGTGAAAAGCATGGCACATTGAATGAGTCATTACCTTTGTATCTCCCCAACTCAACTTACTTCTTTATTAAATTTAACTTTTTCATAGTGGAAAAAAAGTCTTAACAGTGGAGAAGGATATAATGACAGTAAATGAGAGTTTCTCAGTCCCACTCCTCTGGCAAAGCTGCTACTATTAACTGTTTATAGTGTCTCTTTCTAGGAATTAAAAACATAGCATGATACACACATATCCCCTTTTCTTTTTACCTAGGTGTGCTCGTGGTATGTGTTCTTTTTGTTTTGCTTCTTGAAACCACGGACTGCAGATAGAGAAGCCCAGGGATTTGAGTCCTAGACTCAACTCTGCTCTTCCAATAGCCATATGTCCCAGCACTTGACATAATCCATCTCTCTTTTCTTCTTCTGTTGAATGAGGATATCTGGTTTAGATAATTTAAATGCTCCTGTGGCTATAAAATTCTTAGATGTCTTTATTTAATAGGGTTAGTTTTCTATTTTCACATATACCTAATAACTACCCTTTGCATTTCTTTCTTTTCCCTCATAGTGTGCTTTAAAATGTTTGAACTATTTTAATACCAAATGAAGATACAATGGGCGTTGTATTTCAGTGGAATTCTAAGCAGTAAAAGCCTTCATTTGTCATTAATGGCTTAGTATATTTTTACTGTGTTCAGATTTTCCCTAGGTACTAGATTGGCTTTAAGTTTTTAGAAGATACTCTGATATTTTAAAGGTTCATATTTTACTGTGATTTCTCTTTTCACAGACACAACAAGAGGAGGAAATTTTTTGTTGACCCTCGTTGCCACCCACAGACAATAGCTGTCATCCAGACGCGAGCCAAGTAATTAATTTTATTCCTATTTTGAACTCAGGAATAATATCATGCTCCTCTCTGCTTCTTCTCTTTTTCTTACTTCTAAACTGATTGGAGGTGAAGCTGATTTAATCTGGGGTTGTTGAGTTGTACTTTACCTCCCACTTTCTTCCTGGGATCTCACTGGTAAGTAAAATGTGTCAGAATTGAGAAGAAAATATGTAGAGACTTTTGGTATCCTCATTTTATAATAATTTACCTTGTTTTTTTTTCCTTTTTATAATAAGAACATTTCAAATACTAAAATAATTTCAACAGTGTTTTGAAAAGTGTATGAAGCATAGGGGAAAAATAGAACCTCTTACAATGGTTCTGATTTTCTACATATTCCTGCAAACATTGTCTATAGGAAATCTCCACAATACCTTGTTATAGTATGATGTAGATGAAAATGTATTGTTTATTGCTAAATCACGTTAGATGAACACAACATAACTACCACTTGTGGGTGTGTTTATTTGCTTTCTTCTTCTTATAAAAACGATCACTGTTAAGACTTTCCCCACCCATTTAACGGTGTTATTTTTGTAACAATATTCCCTAGATACTGTACCACTATCCCTTCAGAAGGGGGTTTTCTAACTTATATTGGAATTGGATGCTTTTTAAGAACATAAGGAAGTTCTTTCTCCTTATCTTACTGATGGTTTTCCATTCATCTAAGATTGATGCAAGGTGAAAGTAGTGATGGTTTTCTTGTTACAGAGATCGGTTCATTATCCCTAGGAAGTGATATTCCCAGTCCTCTCCCAGGAGTATGTTCTGACAGGAAAGAGAGAAGGGAGAAGGGTTGAAGAGAGAAATAGAAGCTAAGCTGTTGGATGAACTTAAGTTGGTTGAAGAACTATTATCATTGAAGGGCCAGGTGTAGGATGGTAGGACAGTGTGTGTGTGTGTGTGTGTGTGTGTGTGTGTGTGTGTGTGTGTGTGTAAGGAGTGGAGTGGTGGTGATGGGGGCATTAGGAAGGACAAAATGTAAATGTTATCTTACTGAAAAGAAACGGTAGGTGATTTGATTTTCCCTTGAAAACTAAAAGAAAATTATAATTTTGCTTTGTCTTCTGTCTTTCCAGATTTACTGAAGTCCTCATTGAGCTGAAGTTACCCCATGAAATGGACTTTAGTAGAAAAGACATCAGTGGAGTACTATTCCAGTACCCAGACACTGAGGGGAAGGTAGAAGACTTCACAGATCTTGTGGAGAGGGCCCATCAGTCTGGGGTAGGCAAGCCTCTCCTTGTGGGGACCTGTGGAGTTGTGTCCCAACAATGAATTAATATTATTATTATTATTAATGTGTCTTAATTTTTATACTTTTTTCACTTGCAGTGGTAAAAATTATCTCTATTTTATCTCCTTCAAGTTTTGCTTTTGTTTTTGAATGTAAAGGTAAGGTCCAGGCAGGAATGAAAGTTATTACAGGCAGGCAGGCAGGCAGGGAGAGGGAGGAAGAAAAAGCATTTTATTTTATATAGCTGTTTGTCTTGGTGGTTCCCTGGTCCCAGGTTTTGAATGTGGGAGGTTATGTGGACAACGTCTGCCAGAGGCCCAAACGTAGCTGCTAAGCCACCAGGGTGCGCCATCTTCAAGTTTGTTTTGTTCACTGGTTCTTTGCACATAAGAGACACAAATCCTTGAATGAATTCATGAGTAACCAAAGGTCACAGGATATGAACCAACTCTGCCAGTTTGCTATAATAGAGATAATTTGCTGCTGTGCCACTATGCCCAGGGAATGGTAACAATTTTGTCCATTTTCTCCCTGGTTACCTTTCTAGAGCCTGGCCTGCTGTGCTACTGACCTTCTAGCTCTGTGTATCTTGCGGCCTCCTGGAGAATTTGGGGTAGACATTGCTCTGGGAAACTCACAGAGATTTGGGGTACCTCTGGGCTATGGAGGGCCACATGCAGCCTTTTTTGCTGTCAGAGAAAACTTGGTGAGGATGATGCCTGGAAGAATGGTGGGGGTAACAAGGTAAAGCAGCTCATATTTCTCCCCTTTTATTGTGACTGCATTTTTCCCTATTCCATCTCCTGATTACAACAGGAGATTCTAGTTGAATTTAACTCATCATGTTAAGGAAATGGTCAACGGATTCTGAAGAAAGAGTGTGTTTGGGGTATGCCCCATAAGCACCATAAATTTGTATTTATTTGGAAAAGCATATGCATAATTTGCAGCATATTTGTACTGAAGTCAATATAAGTGAATTTGTTTAGGTTGAAAGCCTCGAAAGACTGGATATTTTAGTTATGTTTCATCTCTAATCCATTTCTTTCTCAAAGTGTTATTATTCAGCATAGTTATATAAAGACAAGTACAATGAGGAATTACCACACACATATTAAGTGTGATACATTTCCTAGAGGCCTGCCATTCGAGTAATGAACTTACTTTCTTTTCTTTTTTAAAGGAAAGGTACAGGCAGGAATGAAGGTGAGTGGGCACGCAGGTAGGAAGAGAGAGGAAGAGAGAGGAAGAAGCACTTTATTTTTTATTTAGCTTTTCACACTGGTTGTTCCCCCCCATACTCAGGATTCGAACCCAGGGTTATGTGGCCTGTGTTCCTTGGAGGTGATTGACCTAACAGCTACTCCACCAGAGTACAGCAGAGTAATAAACTTTCTTTAGTATTTCTCATTAATTAAGAATTTAGATGAAAGTCGTGATTATTAATGTGGAAATTCAATATTATCTTACTGACCTTTCATAATAGTTGGGCTATTGACATTTATTAATTGTCTGAATTTTAAATAATTTGATGTTACATTTTTGAAATACTATCATTTTATCACATGACAAAAAACACTTTGCTTTTTTTGTGTAAAAATATTATTCTTACATTAGATTTTTTTTTAAAGAAAGGGTCCCAGCAGGAACGAAGGTGAGTAGGCAGGCAGGAAGAGAGAGGGGAAAGAAGCATTTATTTATTTATTTAGTTGTTCATCTTAGTTGCTCCCCCAGCTCCAGGTCTTAAACCCAGGTCCTTGGAAATGTATGTCACTACCTACACCTGGCAGACTTAACCACTAAGTCATCAGGGCCTACCATTCTTTCAGTGGTATCTCTACCAGAAGAGGCAGAGAGCTTTCTAATTTAAAAAATTTAACGTATTCTATTGTGTGTAGATTATATTGAAACTCCTAGCTTTCTTAAAAAGGGATTCCAGAGCTTGATCAACTAAAGAATAAGACTGCTAAATACTGATTTTTATCCAGATTTTTAATTTATTAGGAAGGGGAAATTTTTGTTAGAGATGGTAAGATTGATATTCTCTTTATTTACAGCAAATAGTTGCTTTAAATGTCTACTACAGAAATTCTGTTTCCTTTGCCAGTTGCTTTGTTTTTCCTGCCAAGAAGATGAAAATGAAATTTAATTCTCATTCACCATCATTAGATTAGACTGAATAACTCCTAGGAGTTTTCCTTTAAAGTTTCCTAACCTCTTTGTATATATCTTGGTGGCTCACATCCTCAAAGTACAAACTAAAAATCAGTAATTCTATTTAGGAGGGAACAATTTGGGGATTATTTCTTTATGGGTTTACACCAAGTAATTTTGCTGAACTCACTCTAAGCTGTGAAAGAAAGCAATATGTCAATTTTTGACAGTTCCTGTTGCTGTGACTAGCTGTGCTAACTGAATGTTTTATTCTTGGTCCAGAGATGCCACTGGGAAAGAAGTGTATCGTCTTGCTCTTCAAACCAGGGAGCAGCACATCCGGAGAGACAAAGCTACCAGTAACATCTGTACAGCTCAGGTAGCTCACATACTGCCCTGCCCGCTGAATACTTTACACTACAGAAATCGGCTACTCATATTCACTTATTTGTTCATTCCTTTGTTTACCACTGAGGGAGTAGTCCACACACCAGTAATAGTTAATGTTTGTATTGGTAGAGAAGCCTGTGGCGTTGTCAGAACCAAAATATAATGTATTTTATTGGTATTCTATATATGCACATTCTTTATACTTTAGGGTCTTTAACATACTTGGCCATAGGGCAGGCCCATTATAGCTGATGGCCAGGGTTCCATTTCAAGAGTTGAGATGGAAGCTCTCCAACATGGAATGAAGAAGTCAAGTTGAGGGTACTTGAGGTAACTGTGCTTGTGGGAATGATCCAGACTGGCCACCAGTTTTCATCTTTGGTAGTCCTTTTCCACAGATTTTCCATTCATCTCTTGGTTGACTGAAATTCAACTTCTAGTGCTTATTTAAGACCCAAGGACAATTGTATTCCCTGAATTCATATGTTTAAACTTACTTGTTGCTTTTATCCTTGAATTGTTTATCAACTTCTCAGATCTCACTTTTCCCATGGGGGCTTTATTGCTCCATTGACCTCCAACATTAAATTTTGCTTTTCAATATCTGATTACAGCCTGACCTTCCCTCTTTTGAATGGCATGATAATGTTGTATGGATGGAGCCATACAACATACTTTATAATAGTCAAATTTGAAGATTTAGACTAGCGACTCCAGTGTATTTGGGATGCTCAGGTATAGAGATTGCATACGAATGATCCCCACCCATCATAGCGAATACAGAAAATATGATCATTTTGTTTTGTCCATGTTTTCAATTTTGACATCGCAAGTCAAACAATACTTTTTCCTAGTAATTGTCTTCCTTCAGATTGTTGAATATGATTTTTTTTTCAAAGAAAGACTAAGGCAGGAATGAAAGCAAGTAGACAGGCAGGCAGTAAGAGAGAGCAGGAAGAAGCATTTTAATTTTACTTCCACTTAGTTGTTTATACTGGCTGTTTCCCCCTGGACCTGGGACTTGAATCCAGGTGTATATAGCTTGTGTCCTTCAGAGGCGATTGACTTTACCGCTACTCCACCAGGGCAAGCCAAATATGATCCTTTAAATGCCCTTTGTTCTTTCAGGCTCTCCTGGCAAATATGGCTGCCATGTTTGCTATCTACCATGGTTCCCATGGGCTGGAGCATATTGCAAGGAGGGTACATAATGCCACTTTGATTTTGTCTGAAGGTGAGTCAGTGATCTGTTTTAAAAGTTGGGTGCATAACAAGATGGATAAACTTGAATAAGTAAAATTGAAAACTTTTTTACATGTCCAATAGTCTGAAAAATAAAAAGTCAAATAAGATATTGGGAAAAATATTTTCATATGTATGGTAGATTGATTGTTAATATTTTTCATATATACATCACTTACTCACCCCCTTCACCTCATAAACAAGAAGGAAGAACACCATAGAGAAATATGGGCAAATAGCTATAAAATTAATGGCTGATGACCATATAAAATTTTAACTTCATAATTAATCAAAGAAATGTAAATTGAAACAATGAAATGGTATTTTTCCCATTGCACTGCCAAACAGTTAAAAGAATGCTGACATTGGTAAGACTTACATGAGAACACTTGGATAATACATATCAAAAACTTTAAAAATCAAAAGCTTTAAAATGTGCCTGCAATTTGATCTAGAAATTATATTTCTAGGAATGTATCTCAAGATTTATTCAGGTTAGGATGCAAAGGATGCCAGGTGAAACATTGTTTGTTGTATATCACAATCTTGGAAACAACCTTAATGTCCCAAATAAATGGTTAGCTAAATTATGGTATATTCATGTTTGAATATTATACAGCCATTAAAATAATGCTATAGGTATTGATCTGTATATAGAAAAACAATGACGTTTATGATATATTAAAATTAGATAAAGGTAAAGAAATATATAATGTGTGTGTGTGTATCACTCACATGTACACACATACCCTGCTTTAGAGGGTATATATACATACACCAAATGGAATATACACCAAAATGGAACCAATAGTTATTTCTTGATGGTGATTTGTCTTCCCTTTGTATCTGTTTCACAATTTTCTATTGCATAGTAATAAACATTAAAAAATTTTAAAGCAGCCATCAAAACACTGGGTAGGACCAGGGACAGACTTTAGCAGGATTTCCCTCTTTATTTTTTGGTGGAATGTATATGTCAGAAGATCAGGTTTCTGTGTCGGAGACATGATTCTTCTGTCTTGTCTAGGACTCAAGCGAGCTGGGCACCAACTCCAGCACAACTTGTTCTTCGACACTTTGAAGATTCAGTGTGGCTGCTCACTGAAGGAGGTCTTAGGAAGGGCAGCTCAACGGCAAATCAATTTTCGGCTCTTTGAGGATGGCACAGTAAGTCAAACTTCCTGATGTCTTTGTTTTTATAAATTCTCGAAAATTTAACGACCTCCTTTTAAAAGCATTTTTCTTATTTAAAAAAAATCAGTACTGGAACTTTGGGCAGCTCAATCCACATTTTGCAAGCAATTTTCATTTCCAAATTGTAACATTGTGACTGTTTCAAACAAAGGATAATTCATTTTCAAGTTTCTTAAAAGTTTGTGTTTTCCTATATGGGATTATTAGGTATATATTTTCCTCATAATGTTATCTACAATATGACTGTTGAAGGTAAAGACTATGATAAGTGATTTAATAAAGTAAATTCTGGGAAAAAAAAAAAAGGAAGCATAGGAGTGTCCTGCAGCCATCAGACTAGAGTCCAGAAATGGCATGTAAAACTTATGAAGTCTGGGACAGGTTTAATCACCTTCTCCTGAGAGTCAGCTTGGATTCTGATGGTGCCCTAATATTTTGGAATAACTCATAGTTTTGCCGTCACCTCTTCCCATTTGATCTCTCTTGGGGTTTCTCTGCTGCTCTTGGAATTAAGAGCTGATGTTTTCACTTTTGTTTCTATAGCTTGGCATTTCTCTCGATGAAACAGTCAATGAAAAAGATCTGGATGATTTGTTATGGATCTTTGGTTGTGAGTCCTCTGCAGTAAGTAAAATAAAAACATGTGTTTTTCATAATGACTCTTTGAGGTAGTATCAAATATGACTTTGCCTCTTGTGGACCTCAGTGTGAGGGAAAGGGGGCCCAGGTGTGTCGCCTGCTGTTAAAATGATACCTGTACTCTAGCCAGGACCATGCAGCCAAAGTAGTTGAAAGGATTGTTAATGATGTTTAATTGAAACTGTCCCTAACATGAAATTTCAAGACATTGTCATCTTGGTTATGTTGATTCTGGAAAAATTTTGATATTTGTCATGTCACAAAATATTTATTGAAGACGTAATAGGTATTGAAGGCTTAATATGTGCCAGGCACTGTGCTAGTCCCTGAGGCTAGTGGTGGACACTACTAGACACAATTTCCACCCTTTTGGAGCTTATAGTCTAATGGGGACCCAAACAAAGAAACACGAGATGACAATCCAGTGATAGAATATAGTAGTCAATGTATAGAGGTGCTCTGTTGAGTTTAGAGAGCGAGCTCCTTACTGAGACTTGGAAGAAATTGCCCTAAGCTGATATCTGAAAGATAAGCAGGTGTTATCCAGACTAAGAAGCACAGTTGCGAAGGAAGATGGGACCAGAGGAATTCCAGACACTGGGCAAAACTGATCTGAAAGCATTTCAGTGTGACTCAGTTGTTTTCTGAAACAGTGAAATAATAGGAACATGTGAGGACAAAGATTATGATTCTATAGAATGAAAATGGAAAATAAAGGGATCGATATCTACCTAGACTTGTGGAAAATTGTTAATTACAATGGTCTGCATGACCGGCTGTGTCATAAGCACTCGATAAATATTGGTTGAATAAATCAGGAAGCATTTACTGTAGAAGTAGAAATAGGTTCCAGAGTGTGGAAAGGTGCTGTCCTGGTTGTTTACATCATTTTTCGCAGAGGGACGTCAGTACTAGACAATAAATATAAATCACTAAAGAAGTATCGCACTGTTCTCTTCTAAACATTAATAAAGGGGACTGATTAAGCATCTTCTCTCTAGATCTCCACTAAATTTTATCACAGGTATGTGTTCCATGTGTTCAAAGAATATTTATGAATCACCCACTGAGAGCTCTGCCTTGGGCAGAATGAGGAGCAATTTATGAAATTAATTACATATTTTGCATATTAAACCCTTACCAGGTATGACTTACTAATATTTTCTCCATCTCTATGGGTTGAGAGTGTCTTTTGATGCACAAATGTTTTTAATTTTAATAAGTCAAATTTATTTTTTTCTTTTGTTATCATATTTAAGAAAGTTTTACCAGATTCATGGATATTTGTCACTCCATTTTCTTCTAAGAATTTTATAGTTTTAGCTTTTAAATTTAGGTCCTTCAACAGTTTTTAGTTGGTTTCTGTATATGGTATATGGCAGAGGTCCAATTTTATTCATATTGTATGTAAATAATCAGTTTCTCAATAATATTTGAATGGTTTTGTCACTTGTATTTTCTTAAAGTTTTTTCTCAAAGGTAAGAGTGTGAAGTGACAATCCTTACTTGAGTATTGTTGCCATAGTAACCTTTTTGATATCCTTTTCAGATAATTTACTGCAATTTGCTTTGTCATTTAACGAATATACAGAAAATGTCAACTGTGTTGTTGTTGGGGTTTTTTAAGTAAAATTTGGACATTTTTCTTATTTTGGTGGCAAAAGTCAGCAGAACTTTAAAACAGTGTTCTGGAGAATCACCACAATTCACAGCGCCTGTTGTGTGTCAACACACCATGCCAGACACCCCAGAATGGGGGTGGGGAGCACAGAGGGCGTTTCTAGTGCTCTGCCAGAATACACTCTGGCCAGAAGCCTGGCTATCCAAATGAGTTCCAGACATAATTTCTGTCCTTTGTTTTCTGTGGTCTCTCCATGTAGGAGCTGGTTGCTCAAAGCATGGGTGAGGAGTGGAGAGGTATTCCAGGGACTGCTTTCAAGAGAACGAGTTCATTCCTCACACACCAAGTGTTCAACAGGTTTTGTATGGCTTGTATGACATCTACATTTTGTGTTGTAGTTTGGGGCCACAGTAGAGACATCTTCTTTCTGGCTTCGGCAAAACACATATTCTATCCTGGCAGCTCTGCTCCCCTGACAGAGTTTGAATGCATAGTTACAAGCTGAAACTCATGAGGTCATCATCCTCTTTTTCCCAACTTCCTCCCGTGTCCACAGGCAACTTCTAACCCTAGTGCATCCTTTGGGGTTCGAGGGGATTCTGTGCCCTTCTCTCTGATCACATGGCTCAGTTTGATCTGTATGTTGAAAGAATGAGCTCAATGAATAATTTTTATTTTCAGGAATGTGTATAAATGCATCTCATTTATTTGCCCTAATCATGCATTTTGTGTTCACAGCTATCACTCAGAAACAAATATTGTCCGATATATGAAGAAATTGGAAAACAAAGACATTTCCCTTGTTCACAGCATGATTCCTCTGGTAACTGCTACCTTTCTTCCCACTTCTGACCCCATCCTGAGCTTACCTTCTGGGTAGCATTTAAAATGCTGCAAAAGGGATGAATTGCCTTGTGGGGAGATTCGAGGGTTAATAGACCACCGGAAATCACTAATGGGATGCATTTTGAATGTGCTTCTTAAAGGGATCCTGTACCATGAAGCTCAACAGTTCATCTGAACTCACAGTAAGTAGGTCACTTATGTTAAGAGGGAACTGCGTATGGGAAGTGTTCTGGATAGTATGAAAGCAGATAACTAGAGAAATCTATGAGACTTATTAAATAGCTACTTTAATAATGGTTTTCCTTGTTATTCAACAATCTTAAGAGAAATTCTTATTTTGTCACAACTTCATCATATATATATGTATGTTGTGTATGTATGTTTCATTTTTTTCTTTTAAGGAAAGGTGCAGGCATGAATGAAGACTAGCAGGCAGGCAGGAAGAGGAGGAGGAAGACGTGCTTCATTTTATTTTATTTAGTTGTTCTCTTGGTTGTTTATCTTGATCCTGGGTCTTGACCAGGGACCTTGGGATGTATGTGGACAGTGCTGCAGTGGACTAAACCGCTAGGCCACTAGGTGTACCTTGATTTATATTTATGAGTCAAAGTGTTATTTAGAAAATTAGACATATAGTATTTATACCTTCCTGCAAACCCTCACCCCCCCACCCCCCACCCCCCACTCACTTTAAAACTGTTCTTTTTTTTCAATCTTTTTTATTTGTTAGACTCAAATAGAATTAAGACCCTTAAGTTTTCTTTTTAGAAATATATTCACAGTACCAGGAGGGAAGAGATTTGAAGTTTTACTTTATTTCTTGTATTAGCAGCTTTCTAAAATCTGCTGCTTACCTGATAAGTATCTCTACTACACTAGGATCCATTTTAACAAAGCTACCTCATTCCTTTCTTCTTTCCATAGACTTTATTCTTATATGGCAAATCAATTCAGACAAAGGAAATAATTTTAAATTGTGTTAAGAAGGTTTTTCACCCTTTTAGGTTGCTGTCTTATTTTTCTTAATGCAGAGAGAAAATAATATGTGTGCTATGTAAGAATTTGAGCAAACTGAACCTGAACTCATTTGGTTTCATTATATGAATCTATTTTCAAGCCTTTTGGTTCCTGAAAAGAGAGAAAAAAGATATGTGCATATATATTTTGTATAAGTTCTCTTTCTGGGCTTCTGAGCCCCACTTGTAAAATGAAGATGTTAATAGTATTACCTCTTCCAACTGCGATGATATTTAAGTGCATTAATATATTTAACATATGTAGAACAATACTCAGCACATAATAAGTACTCTTGTGTTAACTGTTGCTATCATCATCATTAATTACCACTATTGAAAGCTAATATTGCTATTACTATTTTATACATACATATGCATCTGTTTTCACTCCTCTTGTTCTTCAGCCCATCACTTGGAATAAATTTGCAAACATCCACCCCTTTGTACCTCTGGACCAAGTTCAGGGGTACCAGCAGCTTTTCCGAGAGCTGGAGAAGGACTTGTGTGAACTCACCGGCTATGATCAAATCTCTTTCCAGCCTAACAGGTAAGAGGATATCTTCTCCTATCATTTCAGTTATCTGTTGTAGAACACCCACCCCAAAATGTAGAGACTTGAAACAACAGTTATTTCCTATCATTCTGAGAGTTGAATGGACAGTTCCACTCCACTGGGATGAATGACTGAATGGTCCAAAGTGACCTCATTCACTTAGCTGGCAAGTTAGTAATGAACTGGAACCTCTATTGATGATGTTGACCAGGACCTTGGTTCTTTTCCACATGAACACACTTGAACTTCTTCATGGCATTATGTGTGGATTCAAAATGAAGTGTTCCAAAATGGAAGGATATTGAAGATGCAAACCTCCAAAGTTATGCAGGATTACTTTTGGAGCATTCTGTTAAAGCAAGTCACAGGGTCAGCCCTGACTGAGTGTGGAAGGAGACAGCATAGGCTTGTGAATATTGAGTGTTCGGGTTCATTGTGGACCATCCTTGTAAACTAGCTACTATACCTATCCATGATGTAGCATAAGAATTAGAATCAAGGCACACTCTGGTTGCTCAGGCATCAAGTCTGTGGCTCCAGTATAGTCCATGTAAATCTCAGGGTCCCAAGTTCATGACCCACACCGGTGGGGGAACAACCAAAATGAACAGGTAAATAGATTTTAAAATTACTTCTTCCTCTCTCTTCCTTCTGCCTGCCTGTCTGCTTGCCTCCATTCCTGCCTGCTTCCTTCTTCTTTAAAAATAAATAAGTAAAATAATTAGAATTGAGCACACATGTTAACTACTGCCACCACCACCACCACCATCATCATCATCATCCTAACGAGCAGCATCATCTTAACAAACAGCAATATCTCAATCTAGTAGGACCAGGAGATCCTTCATCTAGTTTGTTCTGTCACTAACCTTGAAGATTCTCTTCTCTTCTGACCTCCATCTCTGTAAAGTGAAAACTTTGAAGAGAATTTGATTTTTAAAAGCGAAGGGCTCTAACATTTCTTGGGTATTTGTTAAAAATACAAATCTCTGGGCCCCATGCTCTGTCTACTAATCATAATCTGGAGGGGATAATACAAAGAATCTTTATTATTTATTTTTGTTAAAGGGAAGGTGTAGGTAGGAAGGAAGGCAATAGGAAGGCAGGAAGGAAGGGAGAGAGATAATGAAGAAGCACTTTTTTAAAAACTTAGTTGTTCATCTTGGTTGCTCCCCTGCCCTGGTGGGCAAACCCAGATCCTTGGGCTGCAGGTGGACATGTGAGTTAACCTCTTAGGGTATCTTTAGAAGAGGAGTCCTACCTCCCACTACCCAAAGTGTAGTGCTCCGTCAGCTGTCTCAGCACTGATATCGCCTAGGAACTTGTTAGAAATGCAGAATTTCTATCTCAATATGCAAAAATCAAATTGTTTAAAAACTGAGACACTTATTGTCTCCCTGGCTGAGACAGAAGGCAATTAGATACTCATAAAATCAAGCTTTATCTCCTGTTTGGTTAACAGGTTACACAGAAAAACCATGCACTTGGTAAAAACAATATACCCTAGAAAACACAAACTCTTTACAAAGGGGGAATATGGCAAGTAAAAGAACACGATTCTTTCAAGAACAGCCTCTCAAACACTCATCTCAAAATTAGTAAGGAATTGGCATTCAAGAAAGTCAGAGTTGTGTATATCTTCAGTAAAACATCATTATTCAGCCTTTTTAAATTTTTTTTTTTTTTTTTTTAGTAACGGAGACTATTTATGGATTTTTAATCTGAGGCAATAAGATATTAAATGTTGAAAATTAAGAAATTTTGCCCTCTGGTGATGGAATAGGATCAGATCTTCTGTGTCATATTGGAGGGTAATTTTCAAGGCTATTTTAACTCTAAGTCATTAGCTCTTGCTGTAAATTGAGGCTCCCCAGATGACTGACCCAAGGATGAGGAAGCTTGCTTTCCTTTAAAACAGTGGTTCTCAACCCTGAGGGAATTTAGACTCACATGGTGAATTTATAAAAATCCTCATGTTCAGAGCACAATCCCAGGTTGAATCATGAACTTGATGGAAAAAGGGAAGGGATGCAGGCATCTCATTTAAACTCTCCAGCTGATTCCAACTTGTAGCCAAAGTTGAGAACCACTGTCTTTGAAGCTGCTCGCTGTTTTCTTCCGTATACCTGATGCTCTTTTTTTTGTCCGACTCTCCTCATTCATATGATTGACAGTGAGCTTTAGTACCCGACCCAGTCTTAACAGGAGGGAAAGAGATCTTCATCAGGATGTCATTCCTAGCAATGATGCCTTCTCCAGTTCCAGAGATTCCCTGTATATCACCATTTCCAAGAACTGGTTTGAGAGTGACAGGAGCTGTGTAAAGCTTAGAAGAGGACCATTTCTGGTCCTGAACAGAGACTGCCTTGACAAATGGGAAAATGCCTTATTTATTGGGAAAACATAGGGGCCATCATTCTAGTGAGGACGATAATTTGATGTCTCAATTTTGGGGAAAAGAGGAAGAGATGTACCATATATTCTATATGTGAATGATTTTATGGTTAGCTTGTCACAAGCCTGTCTTGGTGGATTTTAAATCCCAGGTCTTATATGTATTCTATAAATATTCCAGGTCTTACAGTCTAGCACAGGAATGCTCTTAAATATCCACTCAAATCTAAGGGATTGAAGTAAGATTCATGTTTATTATAAGAACATTTTCCATTGGGCACAGAGGAAAAATTTAATGTTTCGTATCAGATACTAAGTTATTATCGTAAAATAGAAGGCACAATACAGTCATCATTAGGGAACCATTCCCTGGTGTTTTCATTTCTAATTGAACTTGGTCAGTATGTCTAATGAGTTCTGGAGTCCAGCTTTGACTCTAAATATGTTTTCTTTCGTTTCATATTACTGTATTATAGTTAAGTGGTAAATATAGAATTTTTTTAAAGGAGAGGTTCAGGCAGGCTTGAAGGTTAGGAGAGGAAGGCAGATGGGAAGAGGAAGAAGCATTTTATTTATTTTATTAAGTTGTTCATCTTGGTTATTCCTACTGATTCCAGGACATGAACCTGGGACTTTGGGATGTATGTGGACTGCAACCAACTCTTTCTCTACCAAATATAGAATATTTTTAAGGAATTATATTAGTAATATTTTATAACTAAGTATTGTGGTAAAATACACAAATACATAACAGTCATTTTAAAGTGTACAGTTCAATGGTATTAAGTAAGTTCACATTTCCTTACACCCGTCATCACTGTTCATCTCCGGAGCTGTTTTCTCTTTCACATCAAATCTCTGTACTCATTAAGTAATAACTCCTCAGTTCCCTCTTACCCCATCTCCTGGCAATCATGATTCTGCTTTCTGTCACTATTAATTTGACTATTCTATAAGTGGAATTAAACTCTATCTTTTTTGTGTTTGGCTTATTTTACATAACATAGATCTTCAAAATCCATCCATATCATGTGTCAGGGTTTCCTTCCTTTTAGAAGATGAGTAACATTCCATCACATTTTGTTCATCCATTCATCGATACATTGACGGGTATTTGGTTGTTTGAAACTTGCGACTAGTGTGAATATTGCCGCTATGAATAGAGCTGTACAAACACCAGTTTGAATTCTTGCTTTAGATTTGTTTGGGCATATATCCAGATGTGATATTGTTGAATAGATTGTAATTCCTAACTTAATTTTTGGAGAACAGTGATACCATTTTACACATCTACAGAGAGACATAGAGGTATATAAAAGGATAAACTCTCAAATATTTATCTTTTTTAGATTATTAAAAAAAGTAGCCATGATATATGTTATTATACAATCCAGAAAGAAGCTATTTTTATTGTGGGGAGCTTGGCATATTATAAAACTATTAAAGGCATTTTAAGATCCTTATGGGTCACTCGCCTGGTTGCTATGATCTCAGAGGGTTTTTCCAACAGTTGTTGACATGATGAGGTCAGCTTTGAAGTCTGGAGGCAAATCATACCACCTCGGCCTTCCTGAGAAGCCACTTGGAAAAGTAAGGAAGGTCGAGCTATGTAAAATAGAATAATACTTGACATCAAGTGGACTCTGCAGTTCTAACACGACTAAGTAAGTCCACTGAAAATTTTAGGCATGACCTCAATTGACCCTGATGGCCCCCCTACTTAGCTTTGCTGTGGGCCCCTCTGTGCTGTCTTTCTATCCAGTGTAGTTCTGTTACACTCCAGAAGGCTTTTACTCTTTCTCTTATTCTCTACCGCATCCTTCCTAGGTATAAACTGCCCCAGGGCTTTCCAGTGGATTTTTTTTTTTTTAATGAAAGGGAATTCAGCCACTCAAAGAACGGTTGGCTCCTAGAATCCCTGAGACTTTCAAAGCTATTGTATGATTTTCTCTCTAGTTCTGATGTGGTTTCTCCCATATGGAACGAAAGGGAAGCTTTCTTATTAATTTGAATGAGACTTAATTGAAGGATAGCCAATAAGTTAAGGATGATAAAAGAATTTTTTTAAAGAGGAAGAAGCATTTTAGTTAGTTGTTCCCCTGGACCTGGGACTCTAACCCAGGGGTATGTGACCTGCGTTCTTCAGAGGTGATTTACCTAACCACTGCTCCATCAGTGTACGCCAAGAAATATTTTTAAAGGAAAGGTGCAAGCAGGAATGAAGGTGAGAAAGGCAGGCAGGCAGGAAGAGAGAGGAGGAAGAAGCATTTTATTTTACTCCAATTTAGTTATTCACACTGGTTGTTTCCCCTCAGATCTGGGTCTCAAACCCAGGGGTATGTAGTCTGTGTCCCTTCAAGGTGATTGACTGATAAAGGATTTTATAATCATCAATTGTGCATTAAATCTTCGGTTTATGGAGCTAGACCTTTACTTGATCTATTTCTTGGGACAGGTAGAGCCCAAATTTGAAGGATTTGGGAAAAAAGACAAAAAACTTGCCCCAGTTTCTCATATCTATGATCAATCTACAAACTGTGAGAGCATTTCCAGCTTGGTGGAGAAAATAGCCAAATACTATTTAACTACCTCTCCTTTTCCTACTGTGCCCAGCATGGCTTGCTTTGGCTTATTCCCCATAATGCTGTGACACTTTTAAAATCATTCTGCAGCTCACACATATAGGAATTGCTGGGCTAGTTACAAAGTAATATTTAAGGCAGACACAAACATTAATTAACATCTTCCATGGATAGCTAAAGTGAAAGACAAGCTGAAATTATTATTAGCTCACTTGGCTTATGAGCGTGGGGAAGTTGTTATTGTCTTTAAAAATTGTAAACTGTGATACTGAATGTACATGGAACTGGAGCTTGCTTTTCCAGAATCTCCTCCTAGGAAGATCCTTTAAACAAAGGTGTGAACAGTGTATAATCAATGACTGTCCAACTTTATTGTGCATGAATTGCTGGGGCAGTGGGGTATAAGACTTACTAAATTGCTAAATCCCACTCCTGGAATTTCTGATTCAGTAAGTCTGGGCTGGGACCTGAGAATCTGCATTTGTAAGAAATTCCCCAGTGATGTTGATGTGCTGGTTTGGCCACCACACAGTGAAACCACTGGGGTTGCAGGGTTCTCCGTCCTGGCTGTAAGTTAGAATTGCCTGGGGAAGCTTTGAAGGATACTGGTGCCCTCTCCGTGCCACAAATCAACTACATCAAAATCTCCTCTCAGGAGCTCAGGTGTCAGTTCAGTTTCTTAACAGCTCCCCAGGTGATACTAATATACAGCATTGTGCAGCACTGGGTTGGAGAATGTATTGCCCTGGAGGAATGCCAAAGTGGGAAGTTCAAGTAAATGACTAATACCTTCCAGTGGAGTCAGCTTTGAAATTATCGTTTGAAGACCAAGTCATGACCATCATGGGTTTCATGATAGTACAGCAAACATGATATTTGCTGTCTCCTTCCCCTCTTTTCCTGAGCTCACGGTCAATGTCATTGATTAGCTCTAATGTAACGGATGTCATTTATCACCTCTGATATATTTTCTAAATAAACCTAGAGTTGTTTCAGAATCCTTTTCTACAGAGAGCTCCAGGAGGCCAGATTCAGAAACACATTCTGATTAGGAACTGGTTTCCCAAAGAAACACTCAGATAGCTGATATCTCCAGATACCAGAAAGTCTCTAGCAGCTAGATCTAGATGTTTCTTAACCGGAATTAAAGTTAAGAATAGGATCGAGTCATGCTCTCATAGAGTAGCAGTTTGGTCTGCCACCTCCAGCTGGATGCAGTCCACATACATCCCAAGAACCCAGTGTTTTGTTCCAGGGTTGGGGTAGAAACAAAGATGAAAAACTAAATAAAATAAATAAAAATGCTCCTTCTCTTTCTTCATGTCTGCTCACCTTCATTCCTGCCTGTACCTTTCCTTTAAAAAAGAAAAAAAAGAGAGGCGTGGCCCCTGGTGGAGTAGGGGTTGGGCACAGTCCACATAACCCCAAGGTCCAGGGTTCATGTCTCAGGAAGGGAAGGGAGTAACTAAGAGGACAACTAAATAAAATAAATCCAGTGCTTCTTCCTCCTCTCTCTTCCTGCCTGCCTCCTCGCTTTCATGCCTACTTGTACCTCTCCATTTAAAAAAATATATATAGAATTTAGATCAAATTAGATACAGGTTGATGTAGACAAAAACATTACTGGGACCCCTCTCCCTGGTCCAAAAAAACACTTACACAGATGGAAGTCAAAACAGAACTGGCTTAATTCTTAAGAAATCATCGAAGAATGTACTAATGAATAAGCAAGCACTTCTCACCCCATCTTCAGGACAGAAAACAGAGGAATCCTTCCTAAGGTTCCTAAAACATCAGTGTTTTAATCACCCTCTATTTGCCTCTCTTGATCGTTAGATACTTTTCTGAGCTACACCATATCTTCTGTGTTTTCTTTCCCCTTTTAGTGTATTTTTGTTCTCTTCTGATGGTACTGACTTTGCTTCTGATTTTGTTTTACCGTGTGTCACCATTATCAGGGTGTTGTGGTTCTTTGTTTTCTCTTCCTTGTACTTCCAGCATTTCTCAGAAGACAGGTTTGGGTATCGAAGAAAATCCATTACATTTTCTTTATCATTGAAGACCTTAATTTCTCCATCACTTTTATTGATAATTTTGCAGGGTAGAGTAATCTTGGCTGATCGTTTTTATCTTTTAGCATGTTGAATATGCTATTCCACTCTCTTGACCTACAGGGTTTCTGCTGAGAAGTCTGATAATAGTCCGATATATGTAACTTTGTAGTTTAGGTTTCTCTTTTCTTTGGCAGCGCTTGTGTTTTTGTTTTTTTGTTTTTGTTTGTTTGCTTATGATTGATGTTTGCTGGTTTTACTGTGATTGTATCTGGTGTAGGTTTTTTTGCATTTGGGAACCTGGGTGTTTTATTGTTTTTGTTTTTGTTTTTCGTTACGGTTAGTTTTTTGTGGGAGGTATGAGAAGTTTTCTACTATTACTTCTATAAGTAAATTTTCTGCTCCTTTCTCCCTTTTCACCTTCAGGGATGCTGATTATTCTTATATTTGTTGTTGATATTTCTGATAGGTTCTTCTTTTTCCCTCAGTCTTGTTTCTCTCTTTTCTATAAGGGTCACTTCTTGTTTCAGTCTTCAATTTGTGAGATTCATTCCTCTGCAAGGTTGAGTCTGTTTATGGAACTTTGCATGGTTGTCTTTAGTTTTTTGGTTTTGATTTTTTTAAAAGGAAGGTGCAGGCAAGAATTAAAGTGAACAAGCAGGCAGGCAAAAAGAAAGAGGTGGAAGAACCATTTATTTATTTATTTTATTTTTTTCTTTAAAGGAAATGTACAGGCAGAAATGAAGCTGAACAGGCAGGCAGGCAGGAAGGAGGAGGAGGAAGAAGCATTTTATTTTATTTTTATTTAGTTGTTCACGTTGGTTGTTCCTTCCCTCCATGCCCAGACCTGGGACTTGAACCCAGAGGTATGTGGCCTGCACTCCTTCAGAGACAATTGACCTAACTGCTGCTCTAGCAGGGCATGTCTATTTATTTTATTTAGTTATTCATCTTGATTGTACCCCTGGAACCTAGAATGTGAATTCATATCCTTGGGATGTATTTGGACTATACTAGCTAAAGGCTATGGACTTAACCATGAAGCCACCAGGGTGCTCTATCTTCAGTTTGTTGATTGTATTTTTTATATCTAGCAGCTCTGTTTGAACTTTCTTTATAGACTCACTCTCTTTGGTGAAGTTGTGTTTATAATCTATCACTTCTTTTCTGAGGTCTTGAATTTCCCTTTCAGTAGTTAAATGTGTGTCCTATAGATCATTCGGCTTTTTTTTTTTTTTTTTTTTTTTAATAACAAACACTCGAATTCTTTGTTAGATTGTCACATTCCATGTCATGAGATATCTTCTTTGGGGAGCTTCTGGTTTCTTCCTCTCTTTGAGTCATTTGTGCTTTGTTTTGGGGGAATTTGGATTTTAGCATTTCTATCCTCTGTCTTGTATTTACACTGAGGCTTTAGTTTTCTTTCTTGTTTTTTCTTAGATAATGGAGGCTTCGGGCTGTTGCGGGTGATAAGGCAGTTATGGGCTATGTGGTATCTCGGTGCTGGGTCACTCCACACTGAAGAACTGGATTGCTCAGCTAAGCAGCAGACAGGGTTCCTCACGCGAGATAGGCATGATCACTCAGCTCAGAGGCCTCTGGGTCACTTAAGCTAGCAGTAGTAGGGATCCTAACCACCCCCGTGCTGGCAGGGTGACCTGTATGGGCCTCCTTACTCCTGTCTGGAATATTTCCCCTGCTATCACCAACCTCCCCACTCCCACACTCAGGAGGCTCCTCAGGGCTCCTGCATGTTATTTTTAAAGTTAAGGGTTGCATGAAGAGAATTTGACATCAAAATGTTCAACATCAAAATAGTATACATTACCAAAAATTATTGATAGCGCTTTTTTTCCTGGGGAGCAAGACTGGAAAGAAGGGGAAGGAGTTGCTTTTTTACTTAAAGCTTTGTACTTTTCTGCATTGGTGAAATTTTTTAAATCACATGAATGTATTTCTATTATAATAAAAAAATTTAAATTCATCTTTAAATTAAATGGCTTTTCTTCATGTGGCAATTGAGGAAATTAAGAGCCAGAGGAGCAATTTGCTCAGGGCTAAACTGCTTACAATGGCCAGCAAATGAGCAAGGGCTTTGATATTAGAAGCAGAAATTCCAGGGTGGCCACAGTACCCATCGCTTTGTTAGACCTCCCTGGCAGTGAGTGGTTTTAAGAGACTACTGTAGAAGAGATTTAATAATATGCTCACAGAAAGGTTCTTAGTTGCAAACAACAGAAAATGCCTTGGGCTAACTTAAACAGAAAAGCGATTTGCAGGGAAGATATTAGGTAGTTCATAGAACTGAAAAGTTACCTTTGGATGTGGGGATCTAAAGAGGCTGGGAGCAAAGAAATCAGGGGGAGAGTCACAGCTGCCAAGGGAAATGTGTGACTGTCCATTCTTTGAGACAATTCCAGATTCATGAGGTCCCAGGGTGAAGGATCCTATGGGCTGAGACTGGATCCACACGTCCAATGCCTCATTAATGGGTAGTGATTGAGAATGTCTACTCTGTTTCTTTCTTTCTTTTCTTTTTTTAAGGAAAGGTACAGGCAGGCAGAGTGAGAAAGAAGCATTTATTTAACCTGAGTCCTTGTGATATATGTGGCTTGTGCTGGCTGGAGGCAGTGGACTTGACCACTAAGCCACCAGGGATCACCTATCTGGTCCGTATCTGCTTCTGCAACAGGGACTTAAGACTCTCCCTTTCTCTTCATACAAAAGGGGAAATATCCCCAAATAGTAAGGGGATTCAGAAGGTGTGCATTACTACATATGCATCCAAAAAAATAGCGACCAAGAAAATCAAGCAGTTCTCCAACATATTGATGTAACCTGAGCATGTTCATATATTTGAACAGCATCATTTTTTCTATTGGGATTGTGTTTGCTTTTTGCTGTTTCTTGGATATATAGTACACAGATATTTTCTCCCGTTTTACAATGTACCTTTTTTTCTTTTTTTCTTTTTCTTTTTTTTTTAAAGGAAAGGTGCAGGCAGGAAAAGAGAGGAGGAAGAAGCATTCATTTAGTTTTAGTTTACTGTTTGTCTTGGTTGTGCCCCCGGCCCCGGGTCTCAAATCCGGATCCTTGGGATGTATATGGACTATGCCCTGTGGCCTTATCCATTAGGGCACCAGGATGTGCCACAGGTTATCTTTAACAAGTTCTTTTGCAAAACAAAAGTTGTAATTTATAACGATGTCTAATTTATCATTTTTTTCCTTTTAATTGTAAGTCTAAGAACTCTTTGGCTAAAGATTTCCTACTATTTTTCTAAAAATTTTATGGTTTAAGGGTTGCAGTAGGATACTCATCAGGCTTTATCCCAACTTTCTTTTTTCCTGCAACTATCATAATTCAAAACTCACATATATTATAAGATATAGCCACATAGCCCAGATGTCTTTTCCAGAAGTTTAGAAGGATATAGGAAACTTGGGGTATGGATAACCAACATTTACCAAACAATTCATGCATTGTCTCTTAACCTCTAACTACATAGAACCTTCTCTCTTAAGGCCTGAGGACTTCCGTGACATACTCACCTCAGGACAGCCGTGGGCAGCTCTTGGCTGCCAATATGGGCAGATCCCACTGGCTACTGTGTCTGGAACCCCGAGTGCTTTACTTGGGGCCTTTGTGCAGGCGTAATCTTTCTATTTTTCAAAAAACTCTGCCAGCCTGCCCCTGCCTTTAGCTCAGACTTTCACTTCCTTGGTTAAATTTTTTTTTTTGACTTGTACTTCCTCGTTTTAATTAGGAAATCTCTCCCTGTTTCTTCAAACTTTGGTCTTTGGGAAAAGCTTTTAAAACTTAGGGCAGTGCTCAACTGGGATTGGTTGGTTTTACTTTTGGGTTTCTCTGGCCCCCAATTTGTAATCACCTCTGATAAAGAAGTCCTGAATAATATGTCTATATTATATTAACATGATAATATTCAGAAAATACTGTTTCTGTTTAAAAAGACAGTATTTTCCTCATCTATGTCTTATAATAAAAAAA
This sequence comes from Solenodon paradoxus, assembly GCA_004363575.1. Taxonomy (NCBI): domain Eukaryota; kingdom Metazoa; phylum Chordata; class Mammalia; order Eulipotyphla; family Solenodontidae; genus Solenodon; species Solenodon paradoxus. The sequence goes on along the minus strand of RJWH01000688.1, from coordinate 258,341 downwards.
TAAAAAATTTTGTGTTTCAATCCATGATCTATTTTGAGATCACTTTCGTATAAGATAAGAAAGACTGTAACTGTGGATGTCTAGTTCCTCCATCACCAGTTGTTGAAAAGATTTTCTTCCATGGAATTGCTTTTAAAACTTTGGAAGAAATCAGCTGAGTTTATGTGAATCTACTTGTTTTCTGTATCCTAGTCCATTAATCTACGTGACTATCTTTCCATAAAAACTGCACAATCTTGGTTACTATAGCTGTATAAGATATGACCAGATAGATTGATTCTTCCCACTTTCTTTTTTCAGGATATAGTTATGAGAGTTACTTTGCCTTTATATAAAAATTATAGCATGATCTTGTTTATGTTTATAAAATTTGGGGGATTTGGGGGACAATGATGTATATTTTAACTTCCAAATGTTGGAATTTGTATAATGGGCTAAATGGCACATGGCATAGCTATTTATAGGAGGTTGAAGGATACTAGCTCATTTCATATTTAAATTTTCATAAAAAATGTCTTTTATAAGGTCTAAATTATGACATATTTCAATTGTTAGTTTTTCTTCCCTTAAAAAATATTTTCTTAAAGTATAAAACTTATGCATCGAATTGCATGTGTCATCAACGTACATCTTGATAAGTATTTATACCTATTAATACCTGTATAATTATCACTAAGATCAAGATATATGAGGATTTAGAGGGTATTATGCTTAGTGAAATAAATTCAGTGAAGAAAGAAACATACCATGTAAAGCACTCATCTGTGGTACATAAAGAAACAAAACAAATAAATGAATTGAATAAAACAAAAATGAACTTTAAGACCAAATTAGCCATTACCAGAAGTGTGGGTGTCAGAGGATGAGTAAATCAGGTAAAAGGGATCCATTGTGTGATGAGGATAGAATTGGAGTTTTAGTGGTGAATATGATATAATATAATATATACAGATGTTGATTTGCAATGTTTCATACCTGAAACTTATTTAAAGTTATAATCCTATGTTGCTTCAATTAAAAATTTAAGTGTTTGTGTGTGTGTGTGTGTGTGTGTGTGTGTGTGTGTGTGTGTGTATCTCTAGCAGAGGGTTGCTTTTTTCCCTCTTTCCAGTCAATGACCCTCTAACTATAATCACTATTCTGATATTTATTACCACAAGTTAGTTCTGCCTATGCTTTAATTTAACATAATGAACTTATATAGTATGTATGCTTTTATGTGAATATTTTTAGCTCAATATTATACTTGGTTCATCCAGCTTATTGAGTTCAATTTGTTTTTCATATCTGTTCACTTTTCTGCTACTGGAATATAGTAACACTTATTTATTCATTTTGCTTTTAATGGACATTTGGACTGTTCCAGTTTTAGATGATTAGAAACCATTATGAATTTAAAGTAGAGGCCCAGGGTGTTGGATTGGGAGCCACAGTTCTCTGAAAGACAACTGGAAGAAAAATGTCATTTTAAATACAATATTTTTTTAAAAAATATACTAAAAGACACTTCTTAATAGGTTATAGCATTATTAGAAATAAAATAGCCCCATTGACTTATCAATAGCTTAAAAGAAAACTTCTCTGAAATTTTACGCTAAAAGTGGACACAAGTACATAAACTATAATATCATGTTAAAAAAGGAAAAAACTGATTTTCAGAAGAAAATTAAAATGGGTAGAATCCGATAAATATGGATACTTGATAATTCTCCCAAGATGTATACATCTTAAATCACTGGCAGTAAAATTTAAAAAATGTTGAAATGTACAACATGATCATTTTCTTCAGGCCACATTTTTAACACCTTTTGCTATGTATAAAAATACAACACCCGACTTGAGAATACAAATATTGTTTTCTCAGTACAATTAAAATATGGTTCAGCATGAGTTTTGTTGACTTATAGACTTTTTACCTTAAATCATGAATTTTAGCCTATTCTGCAGTCTTGAAAATAGTGTTGTTTTTTTCATAAATAGAGCATCTATAATAACCTGTCTCTAGATATGCCAAAGCAATCAACTTCTGGGAAACTTCTTATTTGCCCATAATGTCTGCTACCATGTTGTTTAGGCAGAAGAGAAAGATTATTTCATAACTGATCAGGTGTGACTTCTATAATCAGCTACAAATGTCTTTAGCAGCTAAAGAAAAATGCCTTCTTTTCAGGATACAGTTCACTTATAATGCTATTCCTTCCTAAGTTTTCTGCTCAAGATGTGCTGTGCTTTTCACTTGCGACTACCTGCCATGCATATTTTAAAAAATCACTAAAACAAGTCAAGTTCCTTCATCATAGATGGACATATCACTACAATCCTATTTCTAAAATCTAACAAAACCTTGCAAGTGTCCCTTGAAATTGATCTTGTGCAATTGATGGTCCAGTCAAAACGTGTTCTGAATATCTAAAAATTTAACTCTTCCAGATGTATTATTTATTAATCTCAACATTTTTTTTGCCCACCTTATCTTAGTAAAGGTAAAAATAAAATGATAAAAAGCTTTGAAGTTTATATGTATTTAAACTCTTGTTCTAATCTCAGCAAAAGAGGTGAACCGTCACACTATCACTGTTGTGCTATCTTCAAATTCAACTCCTTATTGCCCCCTTTTCTGCTAAATTCACATGGAGTAGCCCTGAAACCTGACACTGATACATGACTGGTAATAGTGTCTTGGTTTAAATGATCACAAAACTGTTGATCTCATCAATTCCAAGTTTGATCTTATGGTGTCCTTTTACCTGGTATACAGTTGTCTAGTTTACTCTAACCTACTGGATTTCTTGTGGATTCTTTGTAGAATAAGTCTGCCTCTTGGAGGAACTTGGTAATTTTTACTTATTTTGTCTTTAACGGTATAATGTATAGCAGTTCTTTCATTATAGATGTCATGACTGGAGGGTCTTGTTTTTCTAAGACAGTTTAAGGATATGTTCACTTGTCGCTTCTGTAGGTCTGAAGCTCCCGTTTCAATGGTGTCCTCTTTAGACTCTGACTCTGTGGTTCCAGGCCACCGAACACTTCATTTTAAATAGATGTCAGACCACTATCCTAGCTGCCACTCCGCATGTATTAGTTTTCTGATGGTTTCTCAGTCCAGGAGGGCATGCAGATAATTCATTGTTTTTTATAAGACTTTTCCACCAATAGATGGCACTAACAATACCTCTTATTTTAATAGTAAGCTTTGTGTGGCATTCAGAACATATCATTTGCATTTATTGAGGTGAAAGATGAAATATGATTTTATGAGTGTCTGAGACAGAAAACATCCAGTATTTCTGATCAAGTCCTTAGCATATTGCCTTTCTCTTGAATTACTTGCTTATAACTACAGTTTCTTCAGTTCCTAGTCTATAACCGCCTACATTTGGCCTTATAACAAAACAAGATGTGTAGAAGACATGAGAAAAATACAGAAGAAAAACAAAATCCATTTGTTGAGGTCCCTTTCCAGGGGGAAATAGATGACATTAATGGGTGTGCCTTGGTGGATTAGCGGTTAGGTTTGCTGCCTTCGGCCAAGTGCAGTCCACATATATCCCGAGGACCTGGGTTCATGTCCTGGACTGGGGGGAGCAACTAAGAGGAACAACTAAATAAAAATGTTTCTTCCTCTTCTCTTCCTGCCTGCCTGTTCCTTCCCTTTATGGGGCGGGGGGGGGGGGGGGGGGGGGGATGGGAAAGACATTAATGTTGATTGCCTGGACTGGCAAATGGAACTCAATTCTGAACAAATATATTAAATATTTGTTATAGAGTGCTCCTTGGAGAGTACTGTTGTGTGTATTCCCTATGAGAGAGCTAGATCTGGATCTCATTCCTTGCAGTCTAATTGATATAAGACAGGCTCACAGAGTAAATATGAGGTCTGTAATAATTTTCAATGTATAGTACATATGCAAGATGCTATTATAAGAAGAATGCATAGAGGAAACTACTATGAGAGTTTGGAAGAGGTAGTCATTTATTTATGAATTCAATCATCAATCAATCAATCAGGTAATCGACCACATTTATTGAACATCCCTTATGTCAATGTTCTTGGTATAGTAATAATGCCTACAGTACAGTGTTGATAAAGACATGTAATATTTCTGTCTTCAGAGAAGGCCTCTCTAAGGAAGGGATATTTCAGCAGAGGCTGAAATACTGATAAGCCAGATATGTGAAGATCTAGAAGAGGAGCTTGCCCAGCAGAGCACTGACTAGTGCAAAAGCCCCAAGGAATTGGCTTGATATGTTTCAGCAAAGGAAGCCACCCAGAGCCAGAGGAAAGTGAGCAAGGGAAAGGATGACAGAACACATGATGTAGAGATGGGCAGAAGTCACAGCGCATGTGGGGACTGGTAGACCCTCGTAGGAGATGGATCTGTGACTTCTGGGAACACTTTGCTGAAGAAGTAGAACTTGAACTGGGACTAGTTGAAGAATGGTGAGGGGAGGGAAAAGGAGATTGAGGGTTGTGGAAGGGCTCATTCAAATGCTGCAGTAACCCATCCACAGTGTCTGAGTTAGTCAGGGTGGCTGCATTGCTGCTGATGAGGAATGTGATGTTGACAGTGACAGTGATGACAGTTGCCAATACTTAGTGACCATTTATTTACCTAGTACTAGATACTGTGATAGACACTTTACAATGGATCATCTCATCCCTCATCATATCTTCCCTAATAGATGGGTGCAACTAATTCTCCTCATTTTAGAGATGGGAACAGAGAGGCTAACTGGTGTGAGTGCCATATTCATTTTCATGTTCTCTAAAGAACACCCAGTGACTGAGAACTTGTTTTCCAGAAGCCAGGAAAACAGAAGACCAGTGTTTGCCTTTGCAGAGAGGCAAAGGTCACTCATTTTGGGTTATGAGAAACTGGGTGCCCAGCTCTTATGGGGACAGCCTTCTTTTAAGCATAGCTGAACCTCCTGGTCCTATTAGTCAGACAAGTGTTCTGTGATGGAAAGCCAGTGTTTGCTCCCACGACTCAATGCTTGAGAAGCATAGCATGTGCTCAGAGGAGCAGCACAGCTTACCAGGGAAGTATGTGGATCGTTGGGAAAGATCAAATTGTACTGAGCCTTTATCAGCCATTGTTGGTTATTTGATCGTGTAACACCCTGACCTTAGTTTTCTCTGTGCAAAATGGGGTATTGGTACCTACCTCATGGAGGGGTACTGGGAAGATTACATAAGATGATGTAAAATGCTTGGTGGTGATAACAGGGATGATACTACCATTTCCCTGTGTGCACTTGCTGCGGTGTATCTGGTAAATGGGAAATTGTTAATTTGTCTGTGTGTTGTTATTATTAGCTCATCTAGATTCTTATTTTGCTCTTGGTGCCCATGCTGTAGAAATCACCACTTTCCTTTGCCTTCTCCAGCCACTCTAAACCCCTCACCCTCATGGTTTTTCCTGTTCGTCGTTCTGGCCTTACACTGAGCCCTAGACCATCAATTCTGCTGTCTACCAACAATGACCCTACACTAATTTGCAAACATTGCAAACCCAGACAATGTCATCCTAACATTTTCAAAAAATTTCTTTCAATGCTCAAAATTTTAGCTCTTAGTTTAGAAAGAAAAGAAACTTTATCAGATTTGTTCTTAAGCCTTGTGTTTCTCCAGTATGATCTCAATATTATGGGTGACCAGAAGAATGAACACCAAAACCAGTGGGTCTTCCACAGAGTCAAAGAACAGTGTCATTTGACAAAATGAAGAACTTGTGCATTTTGAATGGGATTAAAAAACCCCTATTACTCATTTCCTGAATGTACTGGGAACATTAAGCAACAGTTTACGATTGACTCAGCATCACTCCTTGGAATGTTAGTCATTAAGTGTGCTAAAAGTGGTGCCTTCAAGGACTGTTCAGATGGGTCTGGCCAACCTCCAGCAGCCATGTGCATATGGGGCCTGGGAAAGCCAACCCTGAGACTGAAGGTAATGGTGTCACATTAAAAGTGCGTGTTACTTTGGGTTACATGTCGTTGCACACTTAGCCTATGCCCAAAGAATATTGAATGAGTAAATAAAAGAAATGAAGAGCCCCAAAGCTCTGATCCTCCGCTTTTTGTCTTTGCAGTGGAGCCCAAGGGGAATATGCCGGGCTGGCCACTATCCGAGCTTACTTAGACGGGAAAGGAGAGAGACATAGAACGGTGAGTATGGACACCAGGCGGCAGCAGGTCCAGCTCTGGAGTCCCTTCCATTCTGTGGGACACTCGCTCCAAAGTGTTCTTGGAAACAGCTGGAGGAACATATAATCAAGAAACACGTTTCTGTGAACTGGCCATTATGAGCCTTGCCTCTAAGATATCTCACTGGATGTTTTGAAGGAAAGCATTCAGAGATAAAAGGCTTCTGTGCAAACCTAGTCTATAAAAGTCAGCCAGTATTTTCTCTGGGGAGAAAAGGGAGGAAGGGGCAGGAATGTTGCTATTCTAAGCCTCCTCTCCTTGGCCTAGTCCTGGCCCTAGGTCTGGACAAAGGGCAGAGACTGAGCTTTAATTCTGTCACTCCTACTGTGCCTCTGAAGTTCTAGTCAAATGCATGCTCAAAAATATTTATTGAATAACAAATTCCCTATTAAATGATTGTCAGCTCAAAGCAACAGAAGACAGGAGTAGAGTTCATGGTTCTGTGTATGATTTGCTCTGTGTATGTGAGTTTTGTCTGCAGAGTCCAAAGTGCTCCTGGGGACTTGTAGGGGAAGCAGCAGGTGGGCTCAACAGAATTCTTTGGATCCTCAGAGGCAGACAGTTTCTTTAGCAATTGATCTGACAGGCTTCAAATTGTAGCTGAAGGAGATCTGTACTCCTGGGACACATTTTTGTTATGAACAATATGAAGTTAGAACCTCCACTGAGCTACGAAGGTGGAGTTTTAACAGGGAGTGATAGGAGGGAGTCAGAAGTAGGACAGAAGCATCTGCCTATCTCAGGGGAGATAGCTCTGGCTGCCTCAATATGTGGGGTATAGTAGATGGTGGTCCAATCATCATCCATTCCAGGTTTTATTAAATGCAAGAGAGTACTTACGACTAGTTCTCTGAATTTTGCAACGAAGAATTTAAAAACTGTCTTACTTTTCCTTCAAACAAGGGAATGAACATTCTCTCCTTCCTTTGCTTGCCTTTCCATCCTGATTTCAGAGGTGTGTTTGCCCAGAACTTTGTCCTGGTTGAGGAATAGAATTGATTTTTAAAAGCTCTTTGAACAGCATGACGTTCATTAATGGAATAAATGATTGCATATTGACCTCGTATGAGCACTGTGTATGCCACTTGGAAGAGAGATTGGTGATAAATCAAATAGGCATGGTCCTGATGTTCCCATTTGTCTTTTTTCACTTGAGTTTTCTCATGGTTTCAAATTCTTTAGCTTTCTAAGAAAGGGTTAGTTTCAAGCTATAATTGCCCTTTGTACCACAGAGTCTTAGCCCTTTCATAGACTCAAATAAAATGTTGGCACTCTAGTTGACCAGTGAAAGGATGCCAGATGGCTAATATTAAAAAGTTCCCTTTTCTGGTTTTCCTCTGGGACTTTCATGTACTGAGGTACTGTCCATGGACTCCCTTTAATCAAGAGGTACCTGGGTGTCCTGAAAGGAAGCCATTCATCTTGTGTGACCATCTTCATCTCCAAGACTGTCCTTGTTTTATTGAGAGGCTGTCACGATCCACTGTCCAGTCTGACATAGGATGTATTTGTGATGAGAAGTATCTGTGATGTGGAGTATCTGTGAAGGAGGAGTTGGGGGTCCAAATCAGAAAGGTCAAGGATGACAGACCTCTTGGTCAGGCCTGGACAAAGTTCTTCTGTGATTCACAGATTTCTTCTGACTCCTTTTCCCTCTCTTGTGTTTTCCTTCCTTCCCTCCTTTCTCTGTACCCTTGTGTATGATGTTTCTTCAGCATCCCTGTCCACACCTGTATTACTGTTGTGTGATGAGAGGCTGGCCACTGCATCTTAGGGAGATGAGATGGGGAGAGAGGCAGGGAAGGTCACCTCGTCACTCTGAGCTTGCACAAATACAGAACTTTTAAGTTGGAAACGTTGGCATTCTTTCTAAAGATTTTAATTAAGGCCTTTTTTTTTTTTTAGTTAGAGAAGAAAATGACTTATTATTCAAATAATCAAGGAGAATTTTTCCACATCAGAGATGTCTGAGACAGCTGTTCCAGCACAATAGACTAATGGAATTCAGTAAAATATATCTTTCTGTTTTGAAAAGGAATATAGGGAAATCATGCGCTACTGAATGGCCTGGGTTCCTGATGATTCTCTTTTTCAAGCTCTTCTTTGGAAGTTATATTCACATTTGCTCTTAGGTTACATTTCAGAGGTTCATAAAATGCAGTGGCCAAGTTCTTGGTTTGCCAGTTTAATTTTTGAGAACATAAATTTCTTTAACAAACACTTGTATAATAATTACCATGTGCCAAGAATGGTCTTAAGCACTTTATATTAATAACTCAATTTACAAGTCAAATATTATCTTAGGGTTACTGATCAGAGACAGTGTTTCCTACACAAAGTAAAAACATTGACAAAAAGCTGCAAAATAACATTCCCTAAAACTTGTAAGATTTTCTTCTCAACTGCCTGAGGCAGAGTAGTGAATGTGGCCTTTGGCTGTTGATTGATTTCCTTTGCAAAGGAATGTTCCTCTTTAATCCTTCACTCATTCAGCAAGTGCTTAAGGATATGCCTTGGGGAGTTAGAAAAACACACCACCACCTAAAAGGACATAAATACACTGAAATGGATTGTTTTAGGTACATTCAAGCATCAAATATGGATCTTGTTACTTCAGTGTCTCTCATAATACTGTAATTTTAAATTGAGGAGCAATGTACATTATAAAAAATAATTTAAGTGTCCTAAATTCACACTGAACATCAGAAATGTCTAACAGCAACATATAAACAAACAGCTGAGACTTTCTTTCCACTCCTCTTTATATCAGATTGTGTATGTTTCTTTCTTTTTTCTTTCTTTTCTTTCTTTCTCTTTCTTTCGTTTCTTTTCTTTTCTTTTTTTTTTTTTTTTTTAGGCAGGAATGAAGGTGAGTATGCAGGCAAGCAGGAGGAGAGAGGAGGAAGAAGCACTTTATTCAGTTGTTCATCCTTGGTTGTTTCCCTGTCCTCAGGTCTTAAACCTAGAACCTTGGAATGTATGTGAGCTGTGCCCAGTTTAACTCACGAGGCCACCAGGGCATATTGTGCATTAGTTTCTTATGGCTGCTGTAACAAATAATCACAAACTTAGTGGTTTAAAACCATAGAAATTTATTTTCTTGTAGTTCTGGAGGACAAATCTGAAATTGGTTTAACTCAGTCGAAGTCAAAGTGTTGGCAGGGCTAGTTCCTACTGAGGGATCCAGGAGGGAATGTTTCCTTACCTTTCCTCGTTGATGGAGGCCTCTGGACTCCTTGACTCTGACCCTTTCCTGTCATCACTCTAACTTCTTGATCAGTCATCATGACTCCTATTTCCTTTGTACTGTCAAAATCTCCCTCTGCCTGCCTCTGATGAAAACCTTATGAATACATTTAGGGCCCAACCCATAATCTAGATCTTAACATCCCATCTCAGGATTCTTAATTTCTCATCTCCAGATCCTACACTAAATCACATCTGCCTAGTTAGTTCATCCCCTTTGCCATCTCAGGTAACAGTTATAGGTTCAGGGGGCATTCATTTTCAGTACTTGCTTCTCCCTCTGCCTCAATCTTCTGCCAGGATGGATGCTTTTGTGCAAACATCCTATTGTAGAATAAAAATACTTTGTGAGAGAAGACAAGTGATTCCAGCTTTGGCCCTGAGAAATTTAAAAAAATTTTTTTTTAATACTAAAGAGAAGCATTTAAATAATAAAAGCAATAAATAATGCAGCATAACCAGCATACTAGTAGTCACTCAAATGAGGCACAAAGTAATTCCTTCTTTGCCTCCTGCTACAGTTCTCTTCCTGTACACAATTTTTTTTTTCTTTTTTTTCAAAGGCAAGGTGTATGAGGCAAGTCGGCAGGTAGAAAGAAAGAGGAGGTGGAAGCAGCTTCATTTTATTTTCATTCAGTTGTCTCACTGGTTGTTTGCCCTCTGACCTAGGACTCAAACCCGTGGGTGTGTGGCTTGCCCGTTTGGAGGTGGCTGACCCAATTGCTGCTCTACCAGGTTGTGCCCGCAAATTTTTTCTTAAGTAGTCAAATTTACTTAGCTATAAGCTGTTTCTGTTCTTAAGTGACCACGCCTCCCATCCCTTTTTCTTTTTTAAAGAGAAAGGCAGACAGTCAGCAAACAAGAAGAGAGAGGAGCAAGAAACATTTTATTTATTTTATTTAGTTATTCATCTTGGTTGTTTCCCCAGGCCGGGTCTTGAACTGGGGACCTTGGGATGTATGTGAACTGCCCTCTGGTGGACTAAACCACCAGGGAGAGCCTCAATATACTTTTTTTTTTTTTTTTCAATTTTTTTATTGCAGTAACTTTGTTTTACAAATTAAAATAAATACATGAGTAGGTTCCCCATATGAGCAGTCTCCTATGTATATATATGCCCTCAACCAAATGACCAGGTATTCATTGTCCAGTGAGTTCCATCACCACTTACCACCCACCCTGCCCCTGTGGTCCCATTCCCTACTGGTAATCTCAGTTCTGTTGCAAGTGTCCAAGGGTTGGTTTTATTTTGTTTGTTCCTTTATTTTGTCTATTTACAATGTACCTATGAACGAAATCATCTGGCATTTATCTTACTTCTTTTGACTTATTTCACTTAGCATAATCCCTTCTAGATCCATCCATGTCGATTCAAAGGACAGGATTTCATCTCTTCTGAGGACTGTGTTGTAGTCCATTGTGTGTATATACCACATCTTCTTTATCCATTCATCTGTTTGGTTTGTAGGTAGTTTCCAGTTCTTAGCTATTGTGAATAGGACTACAATAAACACAGGATGCATAAATCTCTGTGAGTTAGTATTTTTGGATTTTTCGGGTAAATACCCAGAAGTGGGATGGCAGGAGCATATGGGATTTCCATATTCAACTTTTTGAGGAATCTCAATACTGTTTTCCTTAAGGGTACACCAATTTACACTTCCACTAACAGTGTAAAAGTGTTGCCTTTTCTCCAAGTTCTTGCAAATATTTGCTATTTCCAGACTTTTGGATAATAGTCAATCTCTCAAGTATAAGGTGATATCTCACTGTTTTGATTTGCATTTCTCTGATAACCAGGAAGGAACATGGGTTGTTTGGGTTTTTGTTTTTGTTTTTCTGAGACTTTGGTTTGTCTTTTTAATTTTCTTTTTTGTCAACACTCCCTACCCTCCACCAAATCACCAGTGCCAGGGAGAGCCTCAACACATTTTTAAGCTCTAGCTTAGGTGCTAGCTCTTGAAACACTTCCCTTGATCAATTCAACTTGAAACAACACCCTGTTATTCTGTATTCCTGCAGCACCTGTGGGCTCTAGACATGCATTTATATGCATGCTAGTGTTGCCAGTGAACACAGGGCAAGGGCTGATTGATTTTTAGCTGCGGTTTATGATTCTCAGGACAACTAGCTATAATTATACAAAATAGACATCCAATAAATGATGGTATTATTGGTGCATCATCACTGGGAAGCCTTGGAATTATGTCTACCATTATCTCTCCTGGATCTCAGCCAAGCCAAGCAGAGCACTGAAACTGTGATTGTGAGCATTTGAGTCCTAGAGTTGAACTTCCAGTGTCATGTGCTTCCAAGGTACTTTCTATGTATTATAACTAAGGTGAGGTTATAGCAGAGGTCTGTATTTTGTGTGCTGGGTTTAGGGAGGAGAATATTAATATTCTGGGAGTCTTTAGGGAACAGTATTTGGGGATTCAATTTGCACATTGTTTTGCAATACAGTAATAATTAAAATGTAGAAGAATTGTCAGTTAAGTACATGACACCTATTTAATTTGTGTTTTAAGCATGTTATAGGACTTTTCCATTAGTGTTAATAGCCTGGTGATTATTTTCACTCATTCTTTCATTGCATTTTTAAGGTTTGCCTCATTCCGAAATCAGCGCATGGGACCAACCCTGCAAGTGCCCACATGGCAGGCATGAAAATTCAGCCCGTGGAGGTGGATAAATATGGGAGTATTGACGCAGCTCACCTCAAGGCTATGGTATCTGTTATACACTTAACAAATGAGAGATTCTGGGCTGGGAAGAGGTAGTGGAGCTCAAGGAGAGGATAGTTTATATCGATGAATTCTTCTTTGCATTCGAATTAAAAGGTGGCTGTTTCCTCTTAGATTGGGCCTGGGGGAGAATGGTATAAAATCAGAAAACCTAACCATCTCTAAATAAAAAGCAACAGTCACATTTTTGGTCCAGAATAAATCGTATCACAGTCTACCTCTCCCTTCACCAACAGGAAAAAGCTTCTTTAAACTGAAATCTCCATCCTCTAATTCTTGTGGGTGTATAAGAAATGAATGAATTATTTCTTGTGGCTGTAAGGGTACTACTGCATGTAGGAGCTGCCTGCCTCTTTCTGCCCAGACTTCCTCCATTAATTATCAAACTGTCAATCACAGTTATTCATAACCTTGGTGTTGGGCATTCAAACACAAATGTAGATTTTGCAGATATCTGACTGTCCCAGCCTATACCTGGTGAATTTCAGGCAGTATTCCACCCTCCCTCCTGAAACCCCAGCCCCCACTCCTAACCTCCCAACCTCCAGGAAGAGGTTGCTTAGCAACCGTATCTGCTTTCCACTGGTGGACTAGAGGCTGCATCTTAAGAAGGAAGGAAATCAGTTGAATAGCAATGTGATTTTGTCAGGGTTATTAGGCATGGAGACAGAACTTCATGTAGCTGCCTTCAAAGGGAAGCTGAAGATACACAACACTGCTCATCTCTCCCATCTACCTCCACCCTTGCATAGCCTCCCAAAGTTTTTACTGACAAATATTCTGGGCCAGTAGTTGTAATTATAAAGTCTCTCTGATATAGGCTACTACCCCCTCATCCTCCCCCTGCACTTTTTTTTTTTTTCTCATTTCCACATGAGTCTGTTCTGACTTACTGGTCACAAAACCAGGAATGTGCCTTTTATGTATATTTGCCTTCTGTCAAAAGGTAAAATGAGGGAGATTTTTTTCATCAGAGCAGGAACAACTCCTATGAGAATTCTAATTTCAACAGAATGGTAGGGAAAGCGTGTAAGGGTAAACGAACAAAGAGATTAAAAGTGGGAATAAACATGTCTGAAACCAAAAAGATCTGAAATAATTTTTGAGATGATTTGAACCCATGGAAAAACCACCTTAAAGAGTTGAGTCCAAAATATCCAGAAATCTGCACAGTTCTTTTAGTCTTGATCACAGAGACCTAGCCTGCAGGGAACTTTATTGTTGTCATTGTACTTACAGACAGTTCCAGGAATGAAAAGATCAAGGTTTTACTTTTCTTAGTTTTTTAAATAAAAAGCAAAAGTTGGACTAAAAAACCAGCATTTCCTCCCTTGTTTTTCTGGGCCCTTTTCTGTCCCACAGGTGGATAAACACAAGGAGAACCTGGCAGCAATCATGATTACATACCCTTCCACCAATGGAGTGTTTGAAGAGAGCATCAGCGATGTGTGTGACCTGATCCACCAACACGGAGGACAGGTGTACCTAGATGGAGCAAACATGAACGCCCAGGTAGGCAGCGTGACGGGGCCCCTGGGTTCTCACTGAGAACAAAATATTTTTCTCTGACTTGCTGACATTTGCTTGACAATTGTCTTCAAGCACAACACTGAATTCAACTGAGGCTTATTTCTTTATTGCCATCTTCAAACAAAGTACTCTGCTTTCACTATGATGACAGGTCCTAGAGGAGGGCATGAGGAATGCTGAGGAGAAGGTAAAAAGATTGCAGGGAAGCAAGGAGTGAGCTGAATGTCCTTTAGTTGTCAGATGTGATCCCTCTAGAGGTATAGCAGACACGGTCACCTGACTCCTTGCCTGAGGGAATTCTGACTCACTTTCTGGCTCCTAGTGGCTGTTGATCTCACAGGCCCTTGGACAAGTCATTAAACTGGCTTAGCGTCTGACCCTAGGCGTGGTCTGTGTGATGTGTACCTCTGAGGAAATGCTATCATGAGTCACTGGAGGTCAGGACAGTCATCATCTTTTTGATAGTCTTCTCGACTTCTTGGTCTTTTTTATTTTTTATTGATTTCAGACTCTTTCGACTTTTCTTTGCTTCTGATTCCTTTTTTAAGAGTGGTCCAGGGATTATTATTGCTTCAGCAGCATAAATGAATTCTTTAACTTATTTCACATTCAGAATTAACCTCAATGCCAAAGTGGCAGGAATGACGTTTAATGTTGTGGCTGGTTTCAATACGGTCTCAGGAAAACTGTCAGCCTCACTTCCTCTCCCTCAGCTCAATATCCTCTTGGGTGACCTCTAGCCCCTTATGTCATTGTGTTCCATAGGGACTTTCGGTAAGGTGTTTAATGCCCAAAGTTGACCTCACAAAGGAAGGTAGAACTGCTAGGCAGTTGTCTGTCTCTTAAGTATTTCCTCTCCTCCCTCTTGGGAAAGATAATTAAGAATGAACTGAATATCAAAATCTGTTTTTTAAAATCTAAATTAGGCTAAATGACCCATTGCTGCTTCTCTAGAAACCCCAAGCCCTGCTGCCTACGGGATGCCAGGTTTTGGCTGAAGAACTGGGCTAATATTGACAACTGCTCTGCCTTTGTATGAACAATCTGCCTGTCTTTCCTCTAAAGAGAGAGGCTGCAGCAAATGACTTGGAATGCCCTTTGAAATTCTTGACTTTTGCTTTTGATTCTTTCCCTTTGTGGCAGGTGGGACTCTGCCGTCCTGGAGACTTTGGGTCTGATGTATCCCATCTAAACCTTCACAAGACTTTCTGCATTCCCCATGGAGGAGGCGGCCCCGGCATGGGGCCCATTGGAGTGTGAGTGCTGGGCTGCTGGTTTCAGGATGGCTGTAGAGACCGAGAAGGAAAGAATGGCCCTCATGACCTGGCTATTCTTCTCATCAAGGTCTCAAGTGTCAAGCTCACCTTCACTCGTAGCATGTTCTTAAAGGGCGGGGTAAGGAGCAGAGATAGGGGTGCTCTGAGGGCATGTCCAAAGAGGAGTATAATTAGGTGTTCTTTTTTCTTAAAGACTGGAAGGAAGGAAGGGAGAGGATGAAGCATCTTTATCTATTTAGTTGATTTTTTTTGCGGGGGGTTTCAAACTGAGCCCCATGTCTTGAACCCAGATTCTTGGGCTTTATGTGGCCTGTACCTTAGCTACTGAGTCATAGGGGCATGCCAGCTTTTGTTTCTTTCTTTCTTTTCCAAATCAGTTGATGGTTACATTGAAAGTGAATTATACAAAATAGCAGCAACAACAAAAAGAACTCATAGTATAAAAGTGGTTGCCAAGCGCAAGAGGGTGGGGAAGAGTGGGGAAGGAGAAATTGATAAAAGGACTCAAACTTTCAGCTATAAAATGAATGAGATCAGAGTAGCTAATGGTGATTATAGTTGATAAACATTATATTGTGTAGTTGAAATTTACTAAGAGTTGAACTTAAATGTTCTCACAGCTCCCCCGCTTCCCCCACCAAGAAAAGTAAATTGCATGTGAGATGTTGAATATTTTGCAGCACCTGAGATAGTAAGGAGGAAGCACACCTTATTACTAGAAGTCAGAATAAGATGAAAGGAGTATCTCGTAGCTGTCAATAGGTTTTTAGACTGTGAAATGGAGTCATCTTGCAGAAAAGATGCTAAGTGGACATTTCATGAACTTTTTCAGTCTTCCAAAAATGTGGCAGAAAGCCCTGTTTCCAAGGTTGTTGGGAACTTGGTACCCTTGTTTTTGTCTGCTTTCCATTTTGTTTATCATTATTTGTAGTAAGTGGAGGTGCCCCAGTGCTTCTGCTATCGGGGGAGACTGGGGTGAATGATGTTCCTGTGATGAATACAATATGCAGCCCTCTGGGGCATCTTAGAAGCATCCATATATGTCCCTGAGATGCCTCAGGAGAATGTGGGACAAGGGCTAAGAGGGAGGGGATAGGGGCTGGAATGTCCCCCATCTTGCATAGCCAAGGCTATTCCACGGCTGCCTGGCTCTGCCAAATCCTCCACCACAGTTCGAACTACTGGGACACTGGTGTTTGGTGAGCCATGCTTTGAACCTAAGAGGAAGGAAAGAACACTTCCTGGACACCTGCCTCTTGGGGGGTGCCAGGTCCGAGTCTCTTCCTTTCACTGTCAGAGTCCCTCTGCTAGGATGGAGCTTCCTGAGAGGGCCTGTTAGGTTGTACTAGATCTTTTTATAGCTTCTCTGTTTGTACTTACAAAAATACAGGAAGAAGCATCTTGCCCCTTTTCTACCCAATCATCCCATCATTTCAATCAAGCCAAATGAGGATGCCCAGCCTGTGGGTACAGTCAGCGCCGCCCCATGGGGCTCCAGTTCCATCTTGCCCATTTCATGGGCTTATATTAAGGTGAGGCCTGTCAATGTGTGTTAGGTGGATAGGGGAGGAGAGGTGTGCTGGGGAATTGAGACTGCAGACTTCCTTCCTAACTTAAAAATAAAGAAATCCATGAACTGAGATCATGAGTTGGTATTACTAAGGACTTGGATATAGAAAGCTTCCTAAAGAGATCAGCTAAAATTCATTTACTATTAACTTCATTCTGTTGTTCTTTGGGTTCTCAGAGTGGATTTAACATCAGAGAACTTCACATGCCAGATATATATTTTTGCAGAGAGTTAGGTCCCATGAGTTATATGGGTGTCCTACTTACATCATTTGGTTTCCTATAGGATATATATGGTTCTTTGCAAGTGAAAAGCAATACACATTCTAATTATTACACTTGTTTGAGATCCTTGAATAAATTCAGGAGTGCATATCACTTTGCTTTTTATTTATTGGGTGCCTGGAAGTTAAGATGAAAAGTAGGAGAAATTTGCTTCTGTGTTAGTTTTCCAAAGCTCTTTACCCTTTAAGTCCTGTGGAACTATACTTTTAGGGGTAATTAGACTTTGCAGAAAACAGGCTTTCTTCCTTTGTGTTTCTCAAAAAAACTACTAAGACCAGAGATGGCTTTATATAGCCCTTGTTCACACTGGCTTGTCAATCTCCAGAGCTGACAAGACTGTTCATTGAACAAGAACACTTATTTTTTTTAATGTTGATTTTTTTAAATTTATTTTTATTGTCGTAATTATTCTACACATTAAAACAATTTCCTATATTTCAACACACCCTGCCCTCCACCAAATCACCAAGTAGGGCAAGAACACTTTTTCAGGTATTGATGAGAACAAACTTCCCAGAATTGCCCCTCCCATCAAAGGAAGGGTGGCTTCTGGTGAAACAACCCCCAAACTCAGTACTGCACGTCATGGCAGAGGACTCTCCAGAGCTGACCGTTATTCTTGAGCAGTGTGGCATTTATGATTCTTAATGAAAACTTTCTTGGAAGCTGCAATAATAATTCTATACCTTAGAGACTAAAATCTGTGCTTAAAAATAATAGTCGAGTTGTTTTGCAAATAGTAATAACAATTATAATAAAGGTCTGCTTCTTTGCAAACAGAACCTAATTCCCAGTTTCCTTTTGGTCCGTAGGTCCTGTAAAGCTGTGCTATTTGTTTTGGATATATTTAGACTAGAGATGATATCCCTACCTATAGAAAGTAAATGCCCACAAGGCTGGTTTGGGCCGCATGCCAGGAATACCAGGCAAGGCCACAGTTTAAAAATGAGATAAAGTAGGGTTTAAGCTATTCCTCAGATCATGGGCCGGCCCCTCTCTTATTTCAGACTGTAAATACTTATCACCTGGAATTGAAAACCAGCTTCTTCACTCCCCACTGCAGTCCATCTTGGACATTTTCTACAGGACTGCTGGATTCAGCCAAAGGCCCCCAAACCATTCCTAGATTCCCTTTGCCTTTTTTTTTTTAGCTTCACTATGATTTATTGAGACCATTTCAAAGGCCAAACATCTGTCCCCACAGGCCAGAATACAGGGAAACATAGTCAGTAATGGTATGACTTCCTCTGCTTCTTAGAACAGGACAGGGTAGCCGCTGATGTCTTTGGAATTGTCACTCTGGCTGACAAGCTAAGAAAAAAAGTGGTCTGGAAGTCTTCCCTGTGCATGCCCAGTCATTTCCGTTTGCCTTTACCACTGGCTCTTAATATCCTCACAGGACCCTTTGGAGATTCTTTCAACATGCACATGCCTAGTACCCATTCCAGAGAGACTCTAATTCGGCATATGTAGGTTAGGGCTTGAAGTCTGGTGACTCCAGTGTACAGATTGAGAGTTAGTGTTTTGCTGACCAAGTCCTTCCTGGAAAAAGGTTCAAGTCTTTGAAGCTGTAGTCACAACTCATCTGGTTCTCCAGTAACTCAGACTGCATCCCTGTGTCTGCCCTTCCACACCTTGACTTTTGCCATTGTTTTCACCTGGAATATATTTCCCTTTCTTTTTGCTTGTCCAAATGATCTTCAATTTTATGTTTCCACTCAAGTTCTCTTACTCTAGGAATCTTACTTTGATCAACCTGGCAAAGTGCGTCCTCTGCTTTCTTTGGACTTTGATGTCTCCGTAATTTTTTACTTTCTCATTGCTTTACATTAGTTATGTATTTAATATATACCATGTCTCTGTTGTACTTATGGTATTCTGGGAAGAAAGTAAGTAATACAAGTGGTGCCATCTTGATTTTAAGTTCTTTACTGATGATGACTTTTACCCCATGTTATCACAGGGACTTATTAACTACCAGTAAAGAATAAGATTGAACCTAGTAGCCATTCACTATAAATAAACCTAACTATGGACAATTGGAACATAACCCATACAAAATTGATTCAGTGGGGATTTTAGCCCAGATCTCATGTGATTCCCAGTAATTGTCAAACCATCTCAAGTTCACAGTAGACAAATAAACAAAGACTCCCCAAAATATAACCTAAAACAATCCTTTTCCTCTTTGGATAACATGATAGTCAGCAGTCAATTTTTCCCTTTTGTAAGTTTTGTTAGAGATGCAAAATTGCTGTTCAAAGTAGAAAACCAAAAGTTATTTCAGGTTTAGAGAGGACTGACAAATGTCCTTGTTAGGATTTTTTACTCATCTGCAATCCAGTGATTGACTTTCTTTTGGGTGGGACTTATCTGGGGGTGACTTTGGTTTGTGATCACTGGGTATACTTTGTCCCTCATTGATGATTCTTTTCCCCTCTATTACAGATGATGGGAGGCAAGGGCCTTAAACAGGCCACAGAAATTGCTATATTAAATGCCAACTACATGGCCAAGAGATTGGAAAAACACTACAGAATCCTTTTCAGGGGTGCAAGAGGCAAGTATCGACTTTAGTCTTATCAGATTTGGTTTTTTACTTTGTTTGTTTGTTTACTTTGTATTTGACCTAATGGAAGTGGTTTTGTGAAGTGGCGGGCAGGGCAGGGGTGGGGTGGGGTGGTGGGGGTGGGAATGCTTCTGTTTCTTCTCATGTTGACAAAGAAAAACATAACTATTGGAAGTAACTTCGATTTAGTGAAAAGTTTAGGGCTCTCACTTTTTGCAAAGCTATGTGAGTCAACATAGTTGATATAGCGCAGGTCAACAAGGAGCCCAAACCACTGAGAGATACTTACACAAATACCACAGGCAGATTGACCTCACAAAGCACTATGGAAACACCTCCAAAGAGTGGAGTAACACAAACTGGGCAGAGACTGGGGCAAGAGTTGAAAGAGTCTTCTAGGAGAAGTCATTTAACATGAACCTGGAAGGAGGAGTTGCCAAACCGCAATAAACAGAGATGCAAGAGCAAACCAGAGAGATGGTTGTTGTCTGGCTTAAAGAATGGTATAGGGGAAGGGGAGAAAATGAGGAAGACGTTGGAGAAGGGTCATGGGACTTTGAAGATTTTGCAATTTCCTGAACTTCACCCTTGAGCCAGACAATAACCACTAAAGGTTTTTGAGCAGCAGAGAGACAGGATTAAGAGAATGTTAAAAATCATTAAGAAATGGCAGTGGCTGAACATGTTATTAGAAGAAAAATGGTGGGATGTAGCTACTGATTAGTTGAGTATGAAAAGAAAGTTTAGGTAAGCCTCTTAGGCTTGTAACAGAAGGAATAACAGATGAGGCAACCGCCACCCGGAAGAAATGGGAGGGATGGAACTGAGAACCAGGCAGACCCTGACATTCAGCTGTGCGCAGGGAACCTGTGTGCAGGCTCTGGACACAGTGAGGCCCAAGGAAAGAGTACTGAGTGGTGCACCCTGGTGGCTCAGGTATTAGGCCTGTGCCTGGGGGCGGTCCACATACAGCCCAGGGTCCCAGGTTCATAGCCTGGAGCCCAGGGGAACAACTAAAATGAACAGCTAAATAAATAAAATGCTTCTTCTCCTTCTCCCTTCCTGCCTGCTGCCTGCTTGTCTTTATTCCTGCCTACTTCCTTCTTCTTAAAAAAAAAAGAAAAGAGTTTTGAGAAACCAGGGCAAAACCCCTCAAGCTACATTAAGAGGGGTGCAGAAAAGGGAGGTGCGAGGAAAGGGGGACTCCATTTTGGAGGCGGCTTTAGCCCATTTGTCACAATGTCTCTCCCCAGAACTAGGCCCACACCCCCACCCCCACCCCCCCCCCACTTGTCGTCCTTGCCTGTGTTCTGGTCCCAACTGCTTCCTGAAATCTCCTTTTCCTGGGAGACGCTCCCTCCTCGACCTCCCGGCCGCCTTCCCTCAAAGGTTTCTCCCACTGGGTTCATTTCCCAGCTGTCTCCACCAGCCGAAGACCTGCAGGCCAGACACTGTGCCTGGCCGTCTCCAGCTCGCATCCCTGGCACCATGCAGGCCCAGCGCAGGCCGCCCAGAGACACACGCATGGTGCCACACAGTGAGGATTCACAGGCCAAAGAGCAAGTGACCAATTTTATGATACCAGGCTCAGAAAGAACTTTTGTCTTTAACAAGTAGGAGACTAGCTCCGTTGTTGGGAAAGGGCATTCCAGGCACATGCAGGGCAAGTGACAGATTCAGAGTGAGGATGTGTGAAGTAGAAATCAAGGCTGAATGTCACAGTCCCCACTTTGTTCACTTTTAAATAACAAGGCAAAGGCTGTGGCAGATGCCGGAAGGAAATGGGCTGAGGAATGGACTGAGGGCAGGAAGGAGAAGGGAGAGGAGCGGTTTGGGGGAGTTTGGTAGTGAAGTAGCCAGGAGCTGCTTCAATAGGGTGCACTTTCTCTTCTTTGGTTCTGGCTTTGCTTCTTTCTCCTGGCGATCCATAAATATTTTTTAATCTAATTGAAAAACTTTAATTCTTCAATTTTAATTAATTTAAAATTTTTAATTTTTTGTTTTTTGAAGGAATACTGCTCCATAACGTAATGTAGGTTTATGGTGTATATCATCATAAGTAAATATCTGTATATAATACTTTAAGTTTACTACCAACGGCTGACATTTTATTTTTAAATGAGGAAGAAAACAACATGATTTTAAATCCCAAGGAAAAAGCCTGTGTGGAGGGGAGACTGGAATAATAGAGGGGCTTGACGTCACCGTGGAGGTGATGGGGTGGCACGAAGAGCCAGGGAGAGAGGCAGCATTTGGAGCAGGACAGTCAGTGACCCAGTGCCCGGCCCAGGTGTGTGCGTCCGCGTCTGTCGTCTTTCATCTAAAGCTTGGCTTTGCCTTATAAATATGTATCCAAATGGGTGATTCTGGAGTCTGCAAATAGAAAAGAACTGAATAACCAGAAACTCTGCTTAGGAATATCCCCTGGAGAGAGGGAAAGAGTTGTGGGCTCTGTGTCTCTATGCAACACAATGAAACGTTTCTGAAGTAGGTATTAAGGAAATTGTAAGAGCTACTAATTAATTCAAATATCCTTCCTACACTGTGAAATGTCTCCTGCTTAGAGATTGGCCTTAAAGATTGACGTAGGCATTTGTTTTGTCTGATTATCTAAGTAACGTGGGTATGCTCCACAAGGACATTTCGGAAAATAAAAAAAGTCTGAAGAAAATGTAAATGACCCATCAACCAGACATAACCACTATTAGCATTTTGCTGTGTTGCTTCTCATCTTACTTTGCGCAACTGAGGTTATATTACAAGGACAGTTTGTATCCTGTTTTTAAACTTTATCTTGGATTGTGAGTAATTCTCCATGTCATTAAAAGTTCTCTGAATGTGGCTGCATCATTTCCATGATTTGGATGTTGTAAGTGATTTCATTGCCACCCCCCAGCCAGCCAGTTGTTTGTGTTTGTAATAATGCTGCCATGAATATTCTTTACATATATATGTATACATACACACATACATATATATAAACATCTCGGATTATTTCCTCAGAGGAGAGTTGTAGAAGAGAAATTATTATCTCAGGCTGTGAGTGTTTTTAAGCTCTTGATAAGTATGGCCTAGTTTTTCCCACAGAGAATCAGTGCCAATTTCTTTCAGGCTAAGAGTGACCTTTACACCAGGGCCTTGTGAGCCCTGAATACCAGGCTGAAAAAGCAACACAAACCAAAAATAAGATATATCTACCAATATGCTGGCTGAAAAAAATGATCTTTTTGTTTTAATTTACAAGATTTATTTTTTTCCCTTTTTTATATTATAATTTCCTTGTAATTAACTTTGACAGCTTCACTGAGATAGAATTTATATACCATATAGATCACCCATTTAACATGCTCATTTCAGTGATTTTTTTTTTTTTTAGTATATTCACAGAGTTCTGTGGTGCAAATTGTAGTTCTTTAAAGCAGCAACGATGTGGTCTGGACTGCATGGGACTGAGTGGTACTCTGGGGGGTGAGGAAAGTGAAGGACCTTGTGTTTTTCAGGTGCCTGCCATGTGCTTAGCACTGAACTTGCTGCTAAGGGCAGACTGTCCCAGTCCAAGGAAATTCACAACACAGAGAGATGGATGCAATGTCCACGTGCCTTGACATTTTATCCCAGAATTCAATAATAAATAGTTGTTCCCATCCCAAACAGAAAAGGCTCGGAGATTACAGACTTTATTACCCAATCCCAAAGTCTCATGTTTGGTTTGGTAAACACATTCATTATACAATTGGAGGCTTAGTATTTTAGGTCCTACAAAAGAACCTCCCTAGGGCCCAAAATAGAAATATGCTTAACAAGCACACTGTATTACAAAATATCAAATGGCAGGATTAGCAGACTGTTATTCATATTAATCATATTTACTAGCTCTAAATAAGACTTTGGAATTACAGATGATATGAGGCAACAATTTTAATGAAATCCAGGTTTGCCTTTATGAGAGATTTGAAAATATCAACTAAATAGTTGAGGTTTATAGCTTACGAAGCAAGGAACTAACAGGCAAGAATTGGGGTGGGGGAGCAAAAGTCATATTTATTCTCTAACACGAAGAGAGAAAGGAATTATCTCAGGTAAAATGATACATTTTTAAAGGCAGAATTAAAAACACAATTCACAGGTGTCTACTCTTGCAGGAGGCTAAGCACAGTGGTGTAAATGGAGTTCTTATCAGTGAAGTAGACAATTTTATTAGTATCCCAATGTTTTATTTGTGCTTCAGTTTCTTCAGTATGTAATCTTTTTGACTGTGGACCAATCTACCTTTGCCTGGAAATGCCTGTCTCTAAAGAGGTCTCTTGGTAACCTTCATGGGCAGTTGTGGGCTTGAGGGCTGGGCCTTCACGTCCCTGGCCACAGACCTCGTTCCCAGGGAAACAATCAGGAGTTTTGTTCTGTTAGTCGTGGTCCCTGGATTGCCAGTGAACAGCTTGACAGTGTTAGTTGTCTTCCCAAGCTTTACAGAGTGATTAGTGAGTTCCATTTATTTCTAGGTAGTCACTCTGAGGATGCAGGATAAAGTCTGATACCTGCTCTCAAGGAGGGTTTTGAGAAATCTTATTTATTTTGGTGACATGTTCCCATGCCATCTTCAGTCCCAGAAGATATAACATAGAGGGGAAAAGGGATATTTTAAGCTTATAGCCAAGCCACTATTATTTTGCTTTTCTATCACTCCCCTCGCCCCTCTCTTCTTGCTCCGTTTTTTTTTTTTTTTTTTTATAAATAGTCATGGTTAGGCCCAGAGGAAACATCTCATCAGTGAAAATTAGGACTTGCATTGATCAGTTTACAATTTCTGCTTCAAACTGCCATATGCCATTGGATTATCTTTTCCAATTAAAAACTTGTAAACAAAGACAAACATCTTGGGATGTGGCCTTCAACAAGTTTACATTTCACCCCTTTCAGGGCTCAAGTAGAAAGAGATCTATGCTTAAGTTTTCTTCCCTGGAGTTTTCTTTTGTACACATTAGAATATGAATTTAGAAAATAACATCTGAACTTTATTTTGAAAATGGGGCTCTTCCCAAACCACTCAGCTGTGATTGAGGCCTCTGCACATAAAATCTTGGTGTCAGTTGGCCTGGGGTGGATGGGGCCTTCCAGGTCTTACCGAACCTCGGCATGGAAGACACTGCTGTCTCCTTGCGAGCTGGAGCGATTCTCCACCATTGTGTGTCCCTCCTATCCTGGTCATGGGAATGTCCTTCAGAGACTTGCAGAAGAAAGGTCAAAGGTTGAGGCTGGGCCCTCAAAGTGGGGTAACAGAGCAGAACATTTAAGATTGCTGGAATGAGTAGTTGCTAAGGACTTAATAGGTCATTCTTCTTAAATAATATTCTTTTAGCCTACCTACCTATGAATATAAATTTCTACTTTAAATTACATTCTTTACAAATTTATTCTCCATCTTTATTAAAAGCATGTTTAAAAATATGTGGTGATAGTCTATTCAAAGTCTCAGGCTCTCATATGTTTATTTTCAAACAGAGCCAATCCTTTCATATGTATTTATTATGTAGGAAGCAGATTAGTTCACAGACTATTTGTAGCAGCTCTGAATGACTGGAGCTATTATTCACAGCTCGAGGAGCTCTGTTTACTTGAGTGTCTGTAAGTAGATTCAGTATTTGTTGAGAATCAGGAAAACAGATTAAGCACTGCATTGTCGTCTCATGACTTTCCTTGAAGGAAACTTTCCTCAGCAGTTGTGTGGGCCATGGAATTTGGGAAGCCCCCAGGAATGACCTTCTATTTATCAAAATGCTGACTTGCTTGATAATTTATTATTGATGATGGATGAGTCATCAGGAGCTCATGCTGAGGAGACGGCAGCTTGGGCCTAGAGAGGAAATCAGTTTAGACACTAGAACAAAGTGACCTGGCCATAGCAACTCCTCACTTTGATCTCAGCAACTCCTTGCCACTTGTGGTATGTGGTTTTACAGCTCCTATATCTAATCCTCAGTCTGAAACCTGAAATCAAAAACCCCTTTGAAGAATCACTTAAAATTCTAAGTGTCTTATGAATATATACTTAGCATATAGTTTCAGATAAACAGAAGAAACAGTTCCTTGATGTCAGGGCAAAGCCGTAGAAAGGGGTGTCAATATATCTTTCTTTAGCTCTAGAAATAGTCTGCGTACAAGGATCAGGGTTGTGATGACATGTTTAACTATTGCAAGTAGAATTTAGGTCCTTAGAGTAGACATTTTCTCATCTCCAGGACTTCTATTAAATGTCCCAGCAGTGCCTTGGCTCATGGATGTGTTTGTTCACTAAAAGTCAGACACATTGACTCAACATGTTAAAAAAACTTTTTTTTAAAGGAAGGTGCAAGCAGGAATGCAGGTGAGAAAGCAGGCAGAGAGAGAAGGAAGAAACATTTTTTATTTAGTTGTTCATCTTGGTTTTCCCCTCTCCCACTCTTTCTCCCCCAGGCCTCAGGTCTTGCATGCAGGTTCTTGGGATGTTAGTGGACTAAGTCTGCTGGATTTATCCTCTAAGCCACAGGGTGCTTCTTAAACAAAATTTTTTTTCTTTCCTCTGCCCCTGTTCTTTATAAGACCTGCATTTTAGCTGCTGAGGAAACAGGGGTACACCTAAAAAAAATTTTTGTTTAAAGTATGCCAGGTACTCTATTTTTAAATATCTACATTTGAAAACAATAAACCTAGGTTAAATAAAATAGTTTTCTAAAGCTGAATATGCTTCTTTAGAACTAAGGTTTTTCTGTTTGAAGTATAAAAATAACTTCCTAACATTCCCGGGCAAGAATACTACTGTTAGATGGTTTGTGAGTAGATAAACTCAACTGCAGTTGTTAACATTCCTTTTTCCCCCCTTTCTTTATTTCCTCCTTGGAATTAAAAAATTCTAGGCATTACCTGGTAGAGTAGCCATTGGGTCCGCTGCCTCTGGCCAAGCATAGTCCACATATATCCCTGGGTTCATGTTCTCGGACCAGTGGGAGAACAGCCAAAGATGTACACTAAAATAAAAATGCTTCTTCCTCTTTTCTTCCTGTGTATTTGTTTGCTCACCTTCATTCCTGCCTGCACCTTTCCTTTAAAAATAAAACTCTAGAACAGACGAATTTTTCTAGTCTTACACTGGTATTTCATTCCAAATGTTTCCGGAGAGGCATGTATCATATACAGAAATTCAACTTCATCCTTTTCATTTTCATACACTTCAGAAATTGGCATGGACATACCACGCTGTTTCCATTCACTAACAGAAAGAAGGCCTTTATGTAATTGTCTTCTAATTGTCTGGATGAGTTCACTCATGTTGACATGAATAGGTATAAGGAATTTGATTTTATCCAGGACAGGAAGCTGCCTCTCATCCTGGTGTTGTTCTCTTATCACTGGGATTTTGGTAGACTTGCTCTCGGGTAAGTCAGACACCTACTCTTTGTTGGAAGCACTGCTCGAAGGTCTTTTCCATGCATGACGTGGGAGGCTGGCAGAGGGGCCAGCAGCACCAGATGTTGTCTATGGCTCTCTGAAATGTTTTATTTTTAATAAGAGTAGATGAAGACTTTGTTGGACTTACCAAGTACCCATGACTTCTTGGTCCTCATTAATACATTAGAAAGCTGATTTATTTGCACATTTGCTTGGGTGAAACAACAAGCTGATGCTAATCTTGGACTAAAACAATTTTCCTGAACAGGTTATGTGGCTCATGAATTTATTTTGGATACAAGACCCTTTAAAAAGTCTGCAAATATTGAAGCTGTGGATGTGGCCAAGAGGCTTCAGGATTATGGTGAGTGGGCTGTTGTAGGGTCCCTTGTAGAAGTCAGGCTTTTGACACTCAACATCTGGTGCTGGCACAAATGCTGTCTGTGGACCACTTCTTAGAAGCACAGATCACATGTGCAGGTGTCATAATAAAATTTATCTGTAGGTTACATAGGAAACCCAAATTCGAGGTCACCTTCAAAGTGGAGAGAAGAAACTTTCCCTTGCTTTGGTGTTGTGTTGTCCTTTGAAAGATATTAAATCATGCATCTTGAATCCATCAGCAGCCAAGAAGAGAAGTGTGCAAGTTTAAGCAAAATCAAAATCCCCAAGAAAATGATTGTCGCTATTTATCTATGTTTCTAGTGAGTTCTGATTCCTACTTGTGGTAAACAGTTCAAGAAGAGGTAAATGAGCATAATGGCGGAGGAAGTGGAACAAGAAACTTTTCCAAGTTTTAGAAATGAATGACATTTAAGTTTTATAATCATCTGTTAATGGCATAGCTGTTTCTAGAGATGAAGGAATCGGTGTCAGCAGTTTTCACTGAGACTATGCCATTTCCTTTGAAGGATTTTGAAAGGAATGGGCCTTTTGTATTAGAGAATGCTCATTCAGGCAGTCCTTACTAAAACATTTTTAGTGACATTAATAATTTCAAAGACCTTTTAATTCTCAGGCTAAATTGGGGGAGAACTTTGCCTTTCAATGATCTCAACTGAATTTTATGATTATTTGAATGACTTCTTTTAATAAGGAAAGGAAAAACTTTAATACTTTAATAGATTATTACTATCTCATAATGATAGTCCCACATGTGTGACTCACTCCTCTTGAGTGAATGATCTTATTATGGAGATAATAAATGGGAAAAATAGAGAAAGTTTTAATTAATGATATCAGCAATCACCTCAGAATCTTCTCGTGGCATCTCCTATAACCTGATAGAACTCCTTCTCCGATTCAACCTTCTTGCTAATGACTGAACGATGGCCAATTCAGGATATGGCTTCACTTCTGGGATGAGTTGTTTGCGTCACACATCTGACTCAGGGAGGTAGAGGAGGGACTAGGAGGGAATGGTAATTGAAATTTTCACCCAATATTTCCAAGTTCTATTTTATTTCCAAAGTCGACATCATTTTGATGTTTGTTAGAGTGATTTCTACTCTTGCTCTAAGTCTAGGCACATAGTGGGCACTCAGCACACATTTAATAGGTGAGGATGAATGAATGAGTTACTGGGATTTTGGGATCTTAACCATACCTACTGAATTAGAATTTCCAGACAGGCCTAGTAGTCTGTGTATTTAAGAAGCACACCCTGCATATAACCTACACTGCACACTGAGGACAGGGATATCCAAACTCCATTAATCATCAGAATCACTTAGGAAGTTTTTAAGACTCATAGATGTCTGGGTGGGTCCCACTTAAGTAATCCTGAATCAGGGTCAAGACCCAGGAATCTTAATTTATGACAACTCAGAATGTTCGAATATGGGCACCAATACAGTAGAATGTATTGGAATATATTTACTTACATGTAGAATTGAGGTCTGACTTACTGGGCATAGATCAGCTTGTTCTTTAAAAAAATATTGTCCTGGTTTGGGTGGCATAGTTGGATACATTTGTCAAAACTCATTAAGTGGTATACTTAAGATCTGTGCATTAAGATTCACTGTATGTAAATTTTGTCATGAAAATACATGAAATAAATAAGCAAAGAGAGCACCATTGTAGAATCTAGGTGGAAGGTACAACGTTTCAGAGTAAAAGAAATGAGCAAAAGTTGTTTTTGGCTTTTATTCAGGAACTCTCTTTTGACCATGTGTCTTGTCAATACGTTTTACATGTGAAAACTTGCACACAAAGAAGCAGTGCTTGGTATATAAGCACAGACTGTCCACATACTGACCAAGCATCAGTTTCTTCACCTATGAAATGGGGATGATAAAACTTACCCATGCTCCTTAATGCTTATTATCTCCTTATTTAACGTTATGATTATCTGTAATGTCTTAATTTCCCCTAATTGCAAGTAACACTTAGCATTGCAGAAAGATTCTAAAACACAAGATGAAATAAAAACCCCAATTTTTGCTGGCAATAACCCAGTTAAAAAATTCCTGTGTGTTCTTCAAGGCATTTGCCCTAATGAAACACTCATACTTTGTCATTTTTTCTTTTGGTTTGTTTTACAAAGATGATTCATCATTATGCAGCTTGCTTTTTTTCATTGAATATTTTGGAATGTTTACCCAATTTGAAAAATCTATGTAGTTGTGAATGTTTGCATAGCAATTGTATGAATGCCTTGTAAAGTTTGCTTAAGCGATCATCTGTTGTTGGACACTAAGTAATTTCCTAAGCTTTTCTTCTACAAACAGTGCCGAGCTGAATCTCTAGATATAGATTATTTGCAAATTTAGCCAATGATTTCCTTTAGAATAAATGATAAGTTGGGAAGCGATTTTCTTCCAAATCGGGGAGGTAAAAGTGTGATAGAAGTTTCCTTGTTTCCCTTGTAGGATTTCATGCCCCTACTATGTCCTGGCCAGTAGCAGGGACTCTTATGGTTGAGCCCACAGAGTCAGAAGACAAAGCAGAGCTGGACAGGTTCTGTGATGCCATGATCAGCATTCGGCAGGAAATCGCTGACATTGAGGAGGGTCGCATCGACACCAGGGTCAATCCACTGAAAGTGCGTAAGCGCTGGTACTTTATCCAAAATGTCTGAGAGTAGAAAATGGGGTCTGGACAGTGTGCTGGCAACCTGTGAGATCTGTCTGAGGAAGATATTCTTGAGAGCTCATAATAAGCTTGTTCATCTGAGATGTATTCATTACTTGGAAGTTAAAGCACTGCAGGGGTTACTCATGTATACAGGTATTTTTTTATTTATTTTTGGCTATGTGATTCTCTCATGGTTGTAGGAGTTCTACCCACCCCCTCCCCATCCCCCCAACCCAAAAAAAAAAAAAAAAAGCTCATTTAGTTGCCAAAGAACAGAGCAGAGGTTGGAGGACTCCTATCTAGCTGGGGATGTCTTGTTCTGTGTATCTGTTTGATGCACCGCAGTGAGATTATTTCACATATTTACCTCACAAACTCTGAAAGAAGACAAGTTGCTGTATTGGAGCAGTTACCTCTTAGAACAACCAGACTGGTCCTGGCCTGAATGTCTTACCTTTATGGTCTATGCTGGAGAAAAGTTTGGTAGGCATTACCCTGCCTCTTCTAAAGCATATTCCATTTATATCTGGTCAGAGTCCTAGGTTTCTCATTCGATTCAGACATTATTAAGTTGGGGGATCGTGAGTAGAGAATACCATGAAGACTCTGGTGGTGTTATTATGGCTGCAAGTCAGAGCACAAGTCTGAGACACTTGGGGAAGCTAGGCAAGTTTCCAAGCCGTCCAGCTGCAGGTGGAACGCAGGGGCTGGCACCTTGCTAGATGAGTGTGATGGGAATGGAGAAATACAAAATGATGACTTTCACTTAGGATTTCTCTTTTGTCTGAATTATTACTGATTCTTTCAGTATTTAAGCTATTTTTAAATGGCAGTATACATGTAAATAACATTATATTGAGTTACATAAGCAACTGGAGAATACTCATTGGATGAACAGTTTGTGCTAAACTGTGCTACTTCTGTTTATATATAGTAAATTTCCTTTCCTCACAATGAAACAAAACAGTCCTGTGTCCATGGAGCTTCCGTTAGCTCACTGGTTGAGGTGGTTGAGGTGGTTTTTCTGCTGATTCTCCTCTCCATGTCTTTGTCACAGATGTCACCACACTCCTTGACTTGTGTCACATCCACACACTGGGATCGGCCATATTCCCGAGAGGTGGCGGCATTCCCACTTGTAAGTTCTCTGAAGCAAAATGTGCTGCTTGTTACAGTTTCATGTCAATGTGAGGGACCATCAACTACTCTGATGGGCCCCCCACTCTACAAGTCTCCTTATTACAGCAACCATATGCAGAACTTTACGAAATGTGGGTCATCAGGGATACAGAACACAGGACTTGGCTTCAGAGCCCTGAGGTCAAGTGTGTAACAACAGGTCTGGGAATCTGCATGACTCGTAGTGGAGGAAGAATGAAGTGGGCTGTTTTCTAGCATTGTCCAACAGGGGAGTGGTTCCAAATGTCCCCAGAGCAGCATTTCTTTCCTTTTGAGTCTTAGAGAAGATGCTCTGCATTGGTCTGGTGGGAGTGGTGACAAAGATTGTGGGAAACTTGTAGCTTCTTAATTTATTATTGCTCCCCTCAAGAGGAAGCTCTTCGAATATCCCATAACATCTCATCTTTTGCTGGTTGCAGCCCTTTGTGAAACCAGAGAACAAATTCTGGCCAACCATTGCCCGGATCGATGACCTCTATGGAGACCAGCACCTGGTTTGTACCTGCCCACCCATGGAGGTTTATGAGTCCCCATTTTCTGAACAGAAAAGGGCCTCTTCTTAGTCTCCCATTCCTAAGTTCAAGTGACTGATTTGATGCCTCTTTCTGGAATATTTGATAAGCAAGAAATAATTCCATCTTCCACCCAGACTCAAGTAGGGTTTTATATATTGTGTATATTTTTGTAATCTCTGTCAAGGTATATGTAAACACAATTAGCATACCAAGTGGAAGCTCACAGATGGAAGAGTGATTTGCTTTGGTGCCTTGATTGGGAGCCACTTAGTTTTTTTGCACAGAAAATTTCAGTTTGCTAGAAATTTAACTTCTCAACATAGCAAGTTTGCAGACTGGAGACTTGATATTTTTGTTCCAAATAAGTCCTTGTGGACTATGCCATCTGTGGGAAAACCCAGGGCAAATGTTTACATTTTGTATACACTGAAGAAATCTTTTTCTTCTAATTTGCCTAATCCGCCATAGTGTTTCTGAATGTTTTTCTCTTTTCCTGTGTTTTTTTTAATCTGCAATTATTAGTGTTCTAATAAAAGCATTTCAATTTGAAGAATACTTTGATGGTCTGTTTTTCAATCTACTCCTATATACCCTAGATTCAGAGACAATTGAAGGGAAACAAGAACATCCAATCTGATAGCCATTGTTATCAGTTTTGCCTTTGGCTGGCTAAAGAAATAGTTTGTATGTCTTGGTTGGTAATGAATATCACTTTTGTCCTTTTTGTTAGAATTCTGTTGGGTTTCTGTACCCAACTAGAGAAATTTAATCAAATAGCAGTTCATTGTTCTACAATTAGCAGTAAGTCCAGAGGTAATGAGTCAAGAGCTAGCTTCAGTCTTCCTGTTTTGCCTTCCTTTGTTGTGGTCTTAATAAGGCCACTGTATATTCAGGCATCTCATAGTCATTATAGATTGAGAAAAAGGGAGAAAAACGAAAGACCAAAGAGCAGATTCCATTCAAATTGGATTCTCAGATAGTCTACCTTGTAACTTCTGTTTACTTTTTAACTAGCCAGAATTGGTTCAAATTATCACTTTCAGCTGCAGAGGAATATGAGGAGGTCTTTACCTGGTCATGTTACTATCTCAGACTAAATAAGGGATCTGTTAACTCAAGAAAAGGGGAAGAATGAATTTCAGGCAGGAAGCTAGCAAGCCTACCACATACAACGTTCCCCTAGAAATAGGAAATGCTTCCAGATGTTCTTAAGCACTTGCTCTAACCCTGATGACTTAGTTCTTTGCATAGTGGCTTACTTACGAACATTACTCAAGCTATTATGATACTCGTCTAGACAAAAATTCTGAGTGTAGTACTGAATGCTCTGCAAGTCTCACAAAGTGAGACTTTTTTTTACATAGTCATTACATGATTAATATCTACTGAGGAATTCTCAGATGTCAGGTACTATTCTTAGTTTAAAAAATATATTATCTCGTTTGAGCCTGACAGTATTCCACTTTACACATGAAACAGAGGGCATGGAGATGCCCAAGGACACATAGTTCCTGCCAGAATTTGAACCCACATTGAATAGTTCTAGTACCCACCAGTCAAAATAGCTACCACATGGTATAATCACCACATACCTGGAGACTGTCCTTCCTGAGCTGGAAAACAGACTCGATATATTTGGGCATGGGCTGTCCCTTCTGAGAAAGGACAATCAAATGAGAAGTTGTTGAAGTGAACAGATCCTCTTCCTTCTTTATCAGATTGGTAATATCAGTGGTGGGTGGCCAATGTTATTTCCATAGCTGGTCATTCATTGCTTGCTCCCAGGATACATCAAAGGCAAACACACATGATTAAGAGAGTGAATTATTTGTCCTTCACAATTAAATTGCTTATGTGTTTACTTAACTCTTATGCTTACCTTTCCTACTTCTGGGTCTCTGCCCGTGTGGAAGCATTCTCTTGGCTGCCTTGCTTTGCTAGCTCTAGTTCTTCATGTTTCAGCATCTTCTCAAGGTCCTCCACACAACTTGATGGAATGGGCTCTCTGGTATTTTCTATCTTGGCGTTCAGTTTATTTTTCTGTACCTGTAGCACAATTAGTAATTATGTTTTCTTTGTCTGCCTCACTAGACCTTCCCTGAGAACAGGGACTGTCCTGTTCATCGTTAAGAGTCCCAGTACTGAACCAAACAGAAATGTTCTACAAACAGAAATATTCATTGAATGAATATGAATAAAAGAATGATCCTTGATCTAAAGCAAGGTCACTGTCACAGAAACCAACATTTCTACTGCTGGCTGTGAGCAGTTGTTAGAGTTAAGTACAGAAGCCCAGGCTTTGAAGAAGCTTTGTGTGGGATATCCTACCCGCCCCCTTTTTTTTATTGTGGTAAAAAATATATTTATATAATTTACTGTCTTAACAGTTTTTAACTGTTCAATTCAGTGTCATTAAGAACCTTCACAGGTATGCCCTGGTGGTTTAGCCGTTAAGTCTGCCGTCTTTGACCAGCAGAAGATGCGTACATCCCTAGGACCT
The DNA here is from genome assembly GCA_004363575.1 of Solenodon paradoxus. Classification (NCBI taxonomy): domain Eukaryota; kingdom Metazoa; phylum Chordata; class Mammalia; order Eulipotyphla; family Solenodontidae; genus Solenodon; species Solenodon paradoxus. Next base: position 224,220 of record RJWH01000688.1, on the reverse strand, counting down.
AGGTTTGCAACCTGGAACGGCTTTGGGTAGGGGTGGGGACAACCAAGATGAACGACTCAATTTTAAAAGGCTTCTCTCTCTCTCCCTTTCTGCCTGAACCTTTCCTTAACAAGCAAAACAATCAAAAAACCTTCACAATGTTGTGCAGAATGTGCCTTTTGACCAGTTTTTGAAGAGGGATCTGAGAGGTAGACAAGCACACATATCCTATGATTTTGCCTCCTTTCAGCCCTGGGACTGGCCACTCTTGAAGCAACTGTCACCTTACAGCTGCCATAGAGGGTAAGGACCTCAGTTTAGAAACCTAAGAAAACCTCTAGATACATGTAAGGGCGGGGTTCTCAGTGATAAAACTGGTGACCTTGGTCCAAAAACAGGATGGAGGTGCCACTTCTGGGTGCAAGAAGTCATTTGAGACACACAGTTTGGAAACAGCTATTTTAGTGCTTTTTGCAGTTCAGAGGGCTCCAGGATAGGATGTTCAGCTCAGACCTTAATCAGGGCAGATTTCAAGCCTTGGTGGTGTCTGGATCTCCAGGAAGCCTTGTTAAAGAATGCTGGCACGCCTTGCTTGGGTCAATCGCCTCCGAAGGAGTGACCATGAGCCCCTGGTTTCAAGTCCTAAGTGTGTGTGTGGGGGAAACAACCAAAGGTGATAAAATGAAAACAAAACATTTCTTCCTCCTCTCCTGCCTGCCTGCCTATTCTCCCTCATTCCTGCTTGCATCTTTCCTTTAAAAAACAGAAGAGAATCCTGAGCTCTGGCCAAAAGCTTCTGATTCAGTAGGTCTAGGACAGGAACAGAAAATTTGCATTTCTAGTAGGTTTCTAGGTATTGTTTCTCAGCTTGCTTTGTTTGCAATTCAGGGAAATTTCCAGAACTTTAAACCTTTAAGGGATGGGTTTGGGGAGGTTGATGGGGTTGGGGAAGATGGTGGGTTTAAGTGAATCTTACACTTTTTATGCAAATCTTACCAATTTGAGAGAATTCTCTTTCCCTGGCTTTGGCTGGAGGAGACTCTCCTAGACTAGGTGCTAGCCATATGCTTTGGCCTTACTCTCTCATCTTGCTCTACCAGGCAGTACATCCAGGAAGTTGTTTGTTGTTGTTTTTTTTTTTATACTTAACCAGGCAGCAAAACTCTTGAATTTATGGGTGTATACAGGAACCTCAACCTGACGCCAGAGTAGTGGGAGGCTGTGGAGTAAATGTCCCTGGGGTTGGACTGCCTGTGAAGCTGAAAACAGTACAGAGAATGGAAAAGATCTGAGGACAAGCTGGTGGAAATTTACGCACATCATTGCAGTAACCCAGGTTGAGAGACTAAGGGACTGAAGGACAAGTGTCCATTACTTTCTGTGTATGTGGCTAAGTACACTGACCATGATTCATATGGAACATGTTTATGTGTGAGTATATGATGTTCTTTGCCTTCTGCTGCCTTTAATCTGCCTTCTATTTGTAATTCTCACCCCTTGTACTGAGTTCTGGATCTTACCCTCCCCTCTGTTTCTCCTCTATTAAACCCAGTTCAGAGGCGCTTCCTAGCTCCTGCTTCACCCCACCAAGTTTGGAGTCCCTAGCCTTCCTGCAAATTGTCCCTTCATCTGGAGCTTTTCCTACATCTCCTCATCTCTCATATATACAACTCCCTGAGGACAGAGATAACTCCCTGATATTAAAGAAGTTACAATTCCTCTGTCAGAACACCCACCCTGAAATTGAAAAATGTAATCAGTCTGGGGTAGGAGGTCCCCAACTTCTGGTTCCTGGAAATAATGGTAAGGGTCATTGGACACCTTTCCTGTGAAAACAGTGCTACTAAGTTGTGGCTTTTATAAGCTAACTTGAGAAGCTATCTCTTTCCTGTGGAAATATTTATACAAACAAGAGTATCATATTTTAAAAACTTATGTCAAGTAAAAATCATGGCTGTGCTTTTACAAATCTACTTCTGAAATGCAAATTGGAGACTGCAATTTCTTCTGAATTCAATAAAATCAATGGAGAGGTGGAAAAAGCCAACTATCTTTTTTTTTTTTTTTAACGGAGTTGCATGAAAGGAACCGATGCTCAGTATTTTAAGAGTAAACTGAGTGTGCTTTTGATCTGTTTGTCACTAGTAAAAGTGTTTGTGTAGTCTGGATGTGACATTTTAAATATCTAACAAAAGCACTTAGAAGACCATCTGAAAAAACAAGAGACAACTTGGTGAGACTCAAAAGATACAAGTGCTTTAGGTAACAGTCATACACTCCCAGAAAATAGGGTGGAATCCAGTGGCACCAAGAATGAGGTCAGTCATCCTAAAAATATGTAGACTTACCCTCAACAGTGAGGCCACTGAGAACTTGATCCAAAAGTGCTACTTGCTGCAGTAGGAGCAGCCAAAGTAGAATGAGATGCAAACAGATTCTTTCTTGACATTTTGGCATAAAGAATGGGGGAGAAAATAACTTGCTTACGTTGAAGATATTTTCTTCCACGTAACTACACAGGAACATTCGATTTCCTCAACAGAGAAGACCTAGATGTTTTTATTGGTTAAAAGAAGCTGCGCTTCATATGCATTCCAAATAAATGAGGAAAATAGTTTCCATGAAGGGACACAGTTGGGTAGCCTGTTAAATAAACTCACAAACAGCAAAAGAGTGAGTATAGTGTGTGGTGCCAGTCACAAGTAATTCTGGGTGGAGGCTGGGGGTGTGGAGAGATTGGACTATGGAGGGTTAGTACTATTTCTGTATTTTGTCAAAAAGACAGCCTGTAGCCTGCGGCAGTGTCTGTCATGCTGTCAATCTCTTGCTGTCTCCTATAGTCATGAGGCAACTCTGACAGAGACTGAAATTTGCGATGGTTAAGCAAGTTAAGCAGGCCCGTACAGTCCTTAAACTCATTATTTCCCATAAATTGGCTGCATTTAGGAATGAAGCCTATGGTTTTTAAAGTATGAAAATGAGAAGGGTTGCTAAAAGAAATATGTACCATGCAACAACCATTCAGTTATTTTTAGATGAAAATTCAGTCCGGTTTCACATTAGTAGCAAAAAGTAACATGGCCTAGAGTTTAAATTTTGTCAGCTAATGACTATGTGTGACTGTGTGGAACTCTTAAAACTACTACCTAATCTTACAATATAGAGATAATATCCTTTACCTCACAGGGTGTATCTGAGTAGTAAGTGGAATAATGTATAAAACATACAGCACTCTTTTTGGACAGACTGACAGCTGTAGGAATTGAAGCTGAAACTTACAGGACCTGAAACTACATGGCTCATGGAGATGATCAGATTGGAGATGAATATTGGGGAACTGAGGTTTCAGTAATGTCAGAGAATGAGGTTAAGAACTGAGGCCACAGGTATAATGGATAGTAAGTAGCAGAAGTGGGACTCAGACTGGGGAAAGCACTGGTTCAACACAAGTGTGGGAAGACAGTATCTATTCACAGTAGAGTAGGAAACTAGTTTACCATGAGTGGAAACAAAGTCACTTACAAGATGCTTACTACATATGTGAATGCAGAAGCCAAATTCATAGTGGTTGCGTGAAGGAGTCCCATTCAACAAAATTAACATAACTTATTCAGTTTCTGGAGACTATATAGGACTCCAGAAGCAACAATTAAAAAACTTTCTCCAAAGGAAGCAACTGTATCCATAACCAAGCCATAACAAAATCCTCTGAAAAGAAAACGCCACAGATGATGAGCTCACAAATTTACAAAACAATGAGATTAATATTAAGCACCAGCAAATAGAAGAATTCTTATAAGGAACAAGAAGTAAAAGGAAAAATTCTTGGAAAAAAGTTATGTTTTAAATGTTCAGAAATAAAGGATTAAAGTCCATAAACGAGAACAACAAATTATGAAATAAGAACAGATAAACTTGAAAACAAAATTAGAAGAAAATAGTTCTTGAAATAAAGTAACTTATTTAGATGAATTAAATAGTGGGCTAGAGTCAAAGAAATAATGAATTGAAAGAAAGATGCGAGAAAATCATACAGAACATAGCACAGAAGGATAGGGAGATGAAAGATGTAAGACATGCTAAGGTAAAGCATTCTGTAAGAAATAGCGAGCAAAAAATGGGTAACACTTTTGAGAAGTCATTTAAAAAAACGGGTTAAATACTAAACATTAACATGGAACATACGTCAGAAAGGGTAATTAGAATGAAAAATAGGATGGAATACTTGTATTCAAGAAAAATAAAAAAAAAACCCCTAAGATACTGATCATTTTATTAATATCAATATGCTCTAAATCATAGTTATGTGAAAAAGTTTAACAATGACCACAGAATAATAGAAAACAGATTGACTAATAAAATAATTTTCAGTCCAGTGTGGGGGTGGAGGGGAGGAGGAGAGGGTCAAATATTTAAGTATAAAAACAAAGGGGACATAAGAAATGAGTTACCTCTTGCCTGCTCCATAATGATAAAGAGAAAGAAAACAAAATACAATAATAGGAATAATTCTAAATATTTCAATATCATAATAAATGTAGAGACTAAATTTACCCATTAAAAAGACTAATCCAAAGCACAGGTGAATGAAAAACCAAATCGCAGAATACATATACATCATTTGTATAAATTTCAGCATAAAATACTGTATTTTGATTATAAAGACCTATACACACATATAAAAAACTGAAAAATTATCACTAAATTCATAATAATTGGGTAAAGGAAGGGAACAGACAGGATGATTTATGAAAATATCAGTTTTATAGTATGCTATTGTTTTTGTAATTTTCCATATTTTAAAAACGAAACTCCCAGTAGACAAGGAGAATAATATACATGTTACTTTCCTTCCCCTAATTGGAGCTTCTTTATAATAAAAGATAAATATCTTCTTTGTAGGGCTGTTGGAAAGTTTTAATACTATTTATTACAGTGATTGACACATAAGTGCTTAATACATGTTAGTTTCCTCTCAAAAAGACTTCCTTTATGGTTAAACCGATCTTGTTTTCTTAGTAAATAAAAACATGTTTTTGAAAAGCTACTTGGGGAATCACAAGTTCCATCAAGATGGAGCAAGTATAGTTCATCCTATTCCTGCTAAGTATAACTTAAAATCCCAAACTATATAAAAAATTATTAACGATTCTGAAAGGAACAAAAAGAGAAGGTGCCTGGCTAGGCTCTTTGGAACTTGAGGAATGATTTGGCAGTTTCATTTTAACCTTCTTTTGACTTGATTGTAAGGGAAGCCATACAACTTGAACACATCAATCAACCTAGACAAAAAGCAAAATAAAGAAGTCAAAGAATGGGAATAGGAATCAAAAATCTTTGTGAAAACACTCATTTGACTATACCTTCCCCAGTCCAGGTGAACACCATAAAAACAGGTCAGTCTTATCCTCCTAAATCACTGGACATGGCTGCAACTGTGGCATTGACTCCTGTGGATTATTTCTGCCTTGTACTGAGTATTCAGCTGAGAAGTGGTAGCATCTTATCCATCTGAACTAGAGATTGAGGAAGGATAATAGAGAGAAGGGAGCTGGAGAAGGGGTTCCTATGTTTGAAATCCTGGTCCGACTGTCAAGCAGATCATACGTGAAACTGACCATAATTAGCACAGTGAAATGAACTTGAAGTGCACTATTGTTCAGATTTGAGATTGGCTTCTGGGCAACAACCAAGTGGGGGCAGATCAGAATAGCACTGCTAAGTCTTTGAAAATAAAAAGTGATGTTAACCACAAAACTGAGCCAGTAAATGTATTCTGAACATAAGAGTTTGAATCCACTATAAATGAGAAGATATAAAATGTGAACAAAAGTTTCATAATACTCAAAATGTCCAGGATGTAATGCAAAATTACTCAGCATGCCAAACACCAGGAACACCTCAACTCGAATAACAGAGATATAGAAGAATGGAAACATTTTAAATATGAAAACTTTATAACGGAAAAACAAATATCGAAAGAAAAAAACTTATTTGATGGGCTCAATAGGCAGAATGTAGATGACAGGAAAACAATCAGTGAATCTGATTATGAATGATTTAATCTGGCATGCCCTGGTGGAATAGTGGTTAGGTCAATCGCCTCCAAAGTAGCACAGGCCACATATCCCTGGGTTTGTCCTGAGTCCAGGGGCAAACAACAGATATACACAACTAAAAAGTAAAATAAAATAAAATTCTTCCTCTTCTCTCTGCCTGCCTGCCTATTCGCCTATATTCCTGCTTGCATCTTTCCTTAAAAAAAAAAAAAAAAAAAATCAATCTTGACAGCAGAGTTTAAATTGAACAAAATGAATAAAACCTGAGAAACAAAAGAGCTAACATTAAGGTCATTGGAGTCCCAGAAAAGTAGAAAGAATGCAGGGCTAAAACTACATTTGAATAAACTGACTGGAAACTTCTCCAAATTTGACTGAAAATCTAGATTCAGGCTTAGGAAACCCAAAACAAGATAAACTCAAAGAAACTCATGCTCAGATATATTGTCATCAAATTTCTGAAAATTAAAGAAACAACGAAATCATGAAAGGCAGAGAAAAACATCCATTGCTCACTGGGAAACAATATGAGTAATAGCAGATTTCTTACGAGGGCCAATAGGGTTGGTGAGATATTTTCAAGTGCTGAATGAACTGCGGAACAGAATTCTATGTCCACTAACACTATCCCTCAGGAATGATGAAGTAAAGACCTTCTTAGATGCAGGTAACAGAAGCTGTCACCAGATCTGACTGAAAAGAATTCCGATAGTGAGTTCTTCAGAAAGAAATAAAATAACAAAGAAATTCAGAAAATCAAGTTTGGAAAGAACAATGGAAAGGGAAAATATCTAGGTAAGTCTAATCAAACTATTCTATAGAGTTTTAAAAAATTGTTTGTGTGATCCATAAATGAAATACTGATAATTTAAGACTTATCAAAATTAAAAGCTTTTTCTCTGTGAAACACCCTGGATGAAAACATAAGTTACAGGACAAAAAAGATCTGTTATCACATATCCAACAAAGGATACTGTATTAAGAATCTATGAAGAATTCCAAACTCAACTGTAAGAAACAAACAATTCCACTAGGAAATAGGCTAAGATTCAGACAGACATGAAAATAAGACTTTATCATTAGCCATTAGGGAAATTCAAAATAAAGTCATGAGATACTAAAGTGAAAAAAAACTGACAATAACAAGTACTGACAGAAAATAGAATAACTGGATTTCTTAGGTTTGTGAAATGGTATATTATAGCTACTCTGAAAACCAGTTTAGCAGTTTCTTATACAGTTTTAAATGCATACTATACAACCCAGAATTGAACCACTGGCATTTATCCTACAGAAATGAAAGCTTATGTTCATAGAAAAGTCTGTGAACAGATATTCAATAGCTCTCTAGACAAAAACTAGAAATAACCCAAAGTCCTTCAGTGGGTCAATGTAAGAACAAACTGTGATACTATTCAGCAGTAAGAGTGAAAGTACTGATGTATTCCTAATGCAGGTAGATCTCAAGGTTATCATGCTATGGGAAAAATATAAAACGGTATAACCTGCTTTGACAACATGCTTCATTTTCTTGAGTAACTATGAAAATGGACTTGTTAAGTACATTTTTAATTTTATGAGACTGTCTAAACTGTTTTCCAAGGGTTTATACAGAATCAGTTAATGTTTAACAGCAAAATCCTGCACAGTCCAAACAGCCACTAGCAAATGAACAAATTGTGGGATATCCATATTTAATAAATGACTGAGTTATATGTTCAAATTTTAGCAGTGTCCATTCTGTTTTTTTTCATAATCATGTATTTCTATGAATTTTAATCTCAAATTACTCTTCACACAGCAGCTTAAATGAAGATACAGTAAAACTATTCTTTCATTCATTTTTTCCAATATAAATTTCAATGTAAGTCATAGCTCTTTCTTGTATTCACTGGCTGCTGAAACACATTTTCTGTGTAGTGTCTGATTAATTCAGGTTACTAAATATCAGTTCCTTCAGGGATTTAATGGTGTGGTGTGAGAAGCAATCAGCAGACAACCAAGGGTAACCAATCATAAAGTTATAATCTGTAAAAATATTATTTTTTGAAGAAAAGGTAGGAAGAGGAGGAAGCAGCATTATTATTTTATTTCTATTTAGCTGTTTATACTGGTTGTTTCCCCCAGGACTCAGAACTTGAACCCAGATATCTTGTAAGGTGATACCACTTCAGAGGTGATGGACTTAATTTTAACTGCTGCTCCACCAGGGCATGCCCAGCAAAATCTATTCTACCAGAAAGTCATCAATGATTTCAACACAAAAAATTCAAAAGCTGAAGGAACATAAGATTAAAGGGATATATAGATTAAAATATGCTTTAGAGGTAGCAATTAATAAAGTCCTTATCTGAATCCAATTCAAATATTCATGTCTAACATTTGAGACAATGGAAATCTGAACTTACTAGATATTTGATGATATAATTACTGTCAAAATTGTTTACATGCATGATAATGGTATTTTGGTTACATTTTCTAAATGTACCTTTTAAATACGAGGTAAAATATTTATGTAAAAATCTTGAGGTATTAAAAAAAATCTAAGAACAACACCACGTTTAGCTCGGGGTCATTTCTAACATTTCTGAACATTCATTTTCTATCTAAGAAGTTCCTATTTAAATTTGATGAAAGAGGGGAAAGGGAGGGAGGAAAAGTGTGTGAGGGCATGTGCAGCTATTTTAACAAACGGCTCAAGGTGATCTTCATTTATTTCTGGAAAAATGCAGAGGATTCAAAACCTTTTTTAAAGTTTTCTTCTGCATATTTTGATTTTCAAAAATAGCTTGAATTCTAGAGATATTTATTTAAATGGGTTCAAATATATCGTATAAATCCAACTTTGAATTCTTCAAAATAGTGATTCCAACATCTATAAACAGCGCTAGGTGACAACAGCTTCAATTCATATACTCAAGTATTTTCTAGAAACTGATTTAGAATTTAACCAAACACAGGAAGAGCCATGAAACTAGTTTGGCTTATATTTAAATTTGGGAGACGAGCTATCTATCTATATAATCTATGTGTGTTTATATATATTATACATGATTAATATATATTAATATAATATATAATATATATTAATATATTAATCATGTATAATTATATATAATAAATATAAATAACAGAAGTAAAGATTGCCACATCTGGACTGGGCTTCAGATTGAATAGCATAGCTCTGCAACTTGCTTGGTATATGACCATTAGGCCAGTTTCTTAACCTTTCTATGCATGTATATATAGCCTTTATATACACACACACATATGTATATGTATATATATCCAATATAGAATAATTTTGCTTTGCATTAGTCACATCTATTTATCATTCTATCTATTCATGATCATCATCATCTATCTGTGGTTCTGAATGCAGGGTAGGAAAACTGATTTGATCCTATTAAAATTTTTCTGATGAAAATGTAACAATATAGTTTCAGAGACTAAAATGTTTTACAATATTCTCATTTCATAAGAAGTAGCACTGAGTATGTTGAAACTGAACCTAAGATTGTAGTTATTATAGATGAAAAAAGTTACTAGGGTCTTATTTTGAATAAGGGTGTTAAATGTCTTTAGTGCTTAAGACTGTATTCTAGTTCTCATTTCCAAAAATTATGCATAAAAAATTGAGCAAAATGTGTTTCAATAAAAATGCACAATGAGCTGCATCCTAGTAGAATGGTAGTTAGGTCTACTGCCTCTGGCCTAGTCCACATAAATACCAAGGATCTGAGTTCCTGTCCAAGGTTGGGTGGGTGGAGCGGGACAACCAAGATGAACAACTAAATAAATTAAAAAGATTTCTTCCTGCTCTCTTTCTGCCTGGCTTGCCTACTCACCTTCATTCCTGCCTGTGCTTTTCCTTAAAAAAAAAAAAAAAGAAAAAGTACAGTATGACACAATGGAAATTAAGTGGTTCTTAAAAATACATACTACAAGTCAAACACATGTAAAAAAGTGAAGCAAGATGAGATATTCTTCCGGTCATAAAATATTTATTAAGGTATATTTTAGGGAATATAGTGAATACAAAATTTAGGATCACAATATGAAGCAATTTCAATCCTCTCAAAAGTCAGCCCCGCTCTCAATGCTCTGCAGATGTAAAACCACTGGTGAGACTCACTAAAAGCAGTTTGACTAGTACGGAAGAGGTTTTTCATGAACATTTACAACTAGAGCATCTGAATACCTCTTTTAAGTGCAAACCACACCACATTACACTAATGCAGCAACAATGCATTCATATTGTTCTCATTAGTCATTAGTAGTCAACTTGCATAAAACACCAGAAAAAAGCACAATGGAGCTCACAAAATGGGCTAAAAAACACACATTGCAATGGAAGAAGAGACATTAAAAAAAGTATGCACACTACGGAAGCTGCGTTCATTCCAACCATCTCAAGTGTCATTTTCTTTTTTTGTAAAATCAAAGTACATGAACCAGGCACAACTAATATTTGAGAGGCAGTGTGTAGCTAAAATTTCATTTAACTAATTATTCAATGATTTTAAAAATCCCCATAAATCTTTTCTGTCCTGAGGTAGTTGCAAAATAAATCATAACTTGGATATCAACTAGAGCTGAGACTTTGACTTTTTACTCATTAAAACTAGTTGTTATTGACAAGAACTACCTTTTGATTATTAAAAGACAGTTGAGAAATGGGCCTCCTACTACACACAAGATGATGACTACGTAGGAAAGAGGATTAGCTGCTTCAGAACGTGAGAGATATGGTCCACCATTGCTTTCACACACCCCCGCCCCCCATTTTAGATTCTTTATTGTCCAAAAAGCCACTGGAAATAACACGGTTGAAGCAGACAGATCATCGTCCTTTGCTGTAGCCAGGGAAGAAAAGGTCAAGTAGAGTCTGTAGAGTCTCATTGAGGATCATGATATAATCCTGGCCAAGATCATGCCGGCAAGCAGGGCAGGAGAAAACTTGAGCCTTAAAGGAGCGCTGTAAGCAATCCTAAGACAAAAACCAAAAGAAAAATAAAAACTCAACTTCATCTGAGCGCAAGCATGTAGAAAAGTACTCAATAAGTTTACATGTTTAAAGAGGAACTAGAAACTTGCTGTTTGGAAGATAAACAACTGTAAAGGTATGAAATCTGTACTATGAAAACTAGTCTACAGTCACAGCTTTAGTTCTATCTCTAGCATATACTTTAGACAAATGATCTAAATTTTTTGTGCTTTAATCACCTCACCCAGTAAAATGCTGAGTATTAGAGATTAGATATGGACCCCACTAGCCTCATCTTCTCGGTTGTATTTTAATCCTGTTCTTTCACAAGAAAGCATAAAGAAAAAATGATTCAGAATTCTCTGCTTAGAACAGAGGTATATATTTGATCAAATCACTCAACAAATAGTCTATCTCCAAAAATATGGAGTCAACCAACTCAAGGTCAGGCACAAACACTTATGTGGAAGGTTTATATTTTCACTTGACCAAAGAAAAGTTCAGAAGTTAGCTAAGGGTACACAACCAGCAAGCAGTAGAGTCAGAGATCAATCTGGGTTTGACAAAATTTCTTTTTATACACACTGATAACGCAATATTCAATCCCTCGAGGCATGCTGCCAAGATTGAATCTGTTTTACATTCAATTAAGTGCATGGAGTGATGTCAACTTTCAATATAATACATGAAAAATGTTATTAATTAGAAAACAGCAATGACAATTTACTACTTTCTCCTTCCCCATTTCAACCTCTCCTCAATAATTCCAAATATGACAGACTACCTCAACCATATACATTTGATTATATATTTTATGTAATTAAAATATGCATTTACTACCAAGATGCACTTATACATTTCTTAATTGGCAAGGTTCCATAACTATTCTGAGTCACAGAAAAATGCTTCCTCACGCGCTTTGGGCTTGGAGGTTAGTGTGCCTTCTGGCTTAATAAGGGAAAATCATAAAGGAATTGGACTTACTTTACAGACATTGTGGAGGCAAACTGTTGTCACAGGCTTGTAAACTAGCTCCTGGCAGCAAACACACATAAAAGATTGCTCCAATTTTTTCAGAAAATTCTAAAATGATATCACAGGGGAAGAAAAAAGGTTAGCATTTCATAATATATTAATAAAATTTAAGTGATTAAAAAAATGACAGTATCAGTCACATTTTCTACTAAGAAAAAAAAATTAAGTAGTGGTTATAACAAGACACAAACAAAAGAAACTGAAGAAACTCTTCCATAAGATAAAATATACTCATTTTAAATCTTTGTTTTCCAAGCATCCATTTTATTTTGGTTGCTTCCCTCCACATCCTGCAGCCCCAGGTCTTGAACCTGGATCTTTGGGATACATTCAGTAGCTTTATCTGCTAGGCCACCTAGGCACACTATTTTTAAATCACTGCATTGAGTGGGGAAGGTTTCAAAGTCAAAATACATGGCATTAAAAAGCGAACACTCCAAACTTTACATTCTAGATAACTATTTTTCACTTTAAAAAATCAGGGATAGTTTGTCTCAACATCATTACTAAAAATTTCTTTCTTCAAAAAACTTTGTTATTTTAACATATGAACATGCATCATTTAACCTTCTGCTTGCTACAAAACTTGAATATTTTTAAGTTTTAAAAAAAGTAATAGGCAATAGTACTATGTAATATTAAGACCCCAAAGAATTAACATACTCATTTTCCCAGGATTACCATCTGTGATATTTTACCTCAATCCTATATTTTTCGCTTTAATCAAATTGGAATTGATTATAAAAGGGAGAGCCATCTAAAGCAAATATGATTTAGTGGGTACTCTATACTCTTGAAAAAGCCATTGACTTTAAACTAGAAGGATAAATAGTTTTTGAATAGCCACAAGGAGAATTTCCTATTCAGTTAATTTTGGTAGCAGGAGGCTGTATTTTATGTTTGTTCTTTACAGAAAGTTAATAGAAAAAATTAGAATTACAAAAATTTCAAGTAAAACTAAAAAATCAGAGATGCCCTTTCAAAGTTATGTTTTGATACTAACTTATTTATGAACATGAATTATCAAAATGTATTATGCAACACATTAAAAAATATAGTTAGGGGAAGATGTCAAAAAACTAAAACTTTAATACCAGATTGCTCTTTCTGATAAACTACTTTGTTAATGACTGATGTTTTCCTAGTACCTCTATGATGCCTATGAGTATGTATACTATAAGCGTTTTGAGTTCCTACAATGTGCTAGGCACTCATCTAATAGTGATAAAAAGGCAAAAACCTCTGCTCTCATGGAACTTTATATTCCATTAGGAGAGCAGACTAAAAAAGAAAGAAAATTCAGATAGTAGCTTAGGAAACAAATTAAAGCTATTAAGCCACTATTTTAGAAAGGGAAGTCAAGCAAGGCTTTTCTAAAGAGTCTCAAAATTGTCAGACCTATAAGATATAAAGGAGTGAGGCTCTTAAAGATGTGCAGAAGGGAATACCAGTCAGAGAAATGCTTATGTGTACAGGTTTAGGAGCAGGAACCGGTTACATGTGTTTAAACAGCAGAGATCACTGCAGCCAGTGTCATTTGGGCCTGAGAGAGTAGCAAGAGGGAGACTGCAGGGGTAGGTAGGGATATCAAATCATGTAGGGGTTTTAGAAGGTGTTTGGATATAAATATAAATATCTATAACATATGTATTTACAATAACCATTAGTCAACACCTGATTTTTCTGATTTAATAAATGTTTTGCGGGCTTACCTGAAGAGAATGGGCATGAAACCTGCCAAGGGCAACAGTACATAAAAGTCCAGAGTAATCACTGGCAGCAAGGTCAGAGTCATTTGACCCAGGCAGGTAAAATCTTGCCACAAGTTGTAGAATTTTTTTTTTTTGAGAACTGTCAATTGGCGGTGACTTTATTTTATATAAAGTTAAACTGAAAGAAGAGTTTACAGTCGGAAAATATAGTTGACTGGCAAAAACTTGTCAAATCTCACGAGATTCAACCATTTTGATAATTTTTTAATTGATAAATGGGAGATATATGTATGTCTCCCAACACTGAAGTTTAACACACAAGTCCAAAACAGACCACAATGTGCCAAAGAGAACTTCCATGCACACATGTACACTCAGGTGGCTTTTTTCTTTCACCTTTATCTGCTACTTTGTCCCTTCCCTACCCACAGCTGGAACTCATTCACATTATCAATCACATACCAGGTGTATTGTCTCAACAAGAGAATAATTGGACCGTGATTAAAAATGGCTTGATGCATTTTACTTGTTTTAAGTGAAAATAAGTCTGACATACCAACCAGTCAGATTCTCCAAATATATTTGGTTCTCTTGCCTGAAAGCAAGTAATACTTTTCACAGAGCTAAATAATTTTTATCATCCAAAAAGGAAAGCCTCATTTTATCAAGAATAACCCAACATATCACATTTATAGACAAATAAAATGAGGAATATAAATCCAAACAATAGTTGATAAACCTCATTCATTTCTGCTAAGTTTAAAAGTTATATTCAGGAAGATTCTTCCCTAAAAATGATGACTCTCAAAAAGTAACACAGAACTATGAGAATTCTCTTTAAATATATAGAGAGAGCACAAGCAGATATTCGCAAACCCCATTTCAGATACATGGGAAGTTCTGGCCAAATGAGTGAGAGAAATAAAGGGAACACTGGAAAGAAGAAATTACTGAAAGATGAAAAGATATAATTTCAAGAGAGGATACTAAAGCTTACCTACAATAACTGCACATCATAATACTTAGAAGAAAAGAAAAAAAAAACTATATTATGCAGGATAAGGGGTTAATATCTAATAAAATATAATATTTTAATGTATATGCAAAATTGAAGACAATAAGAGCAAGTGAGGAAAGTATGAATAGATTACTCACTACTGAAACCTCCAGCTTTGGAGACCAGGTAAGAAAGCTTCATTTACAAAACATCTCAACATAAAATCCACCTATCAGTTAATCTTGAGTCCTTTTTAACTTTAAAATTTTAAGTTACCAAAAAATGGCAAAGAATCCAAATCATATAAATTATTTAAGTAAGTAAATGTTAGTTTATTTTACTCCTAGGCTGAACATGTAGGAACTGAAAATTGTGCGGAACTGCTGAAGATCTACACTATCAGGTAACTGAACTGAACTAAACTTTCCTGATGAGTTTTGGATTAAGGTGAGTCATCCTACGACTGAAAATTCTTCCTATGAATAGAACCGCAACATAAAATATCAAGTTCAGGCACAGATATCAAAACCCAACCTCTAGGAAGTCTAATGTAAATTAAAACTAAGTATTGCCACCCCAAACTATTTCTGAAAGGAGGCGGCACTGAATTGAGAAGACTGGATCAAAGGAACAAGTTTTGACAGACTTATGAAAGCAATACTTGATAGGGAAATTCTTTTCCATCGTTTGTTAATAAAGAACAGTATTATTAAAACAAAGAAACGACTTTACATACTGGTCCTTCAACAAGTGATGCAAGCACTTCATCCCATAGCTTCTGGTTTTGATGATCTTCTCTGATTAAATGCTGTTGTTGAGAGGTTAGTTGGAAAGCCTCAACGGCTTCAGCCGAATCTGATGCTTTGAGCACTTTGGAGGCACTTGGACAATCATCTAGATTTATTTAGGAATATATCAACACTTATAAGTGTGTCTAAGAGAACTAGGAAAAAAAGAATTAACTAGCAGCAGCAATGTTTTAACATGAAGAGAACCTGCATCAAACAGCACTGAACTTCCCCTGGAGTTAAGGGTACTGCATTTGCTGTGTTTTGGCGCTGATACTATCAAAATAAACAAAAAGCAACCCTCCCCTCTAAAACATCCTCTACTTTATTTTTAATTTCTTAGGGGTTTCTCAGTTTAATCTGTTAATATTTCCTCTTTATTTGAAACTTTATCATTAGTATTTATGTTCTATAATCATTACCTACCTGCTGTGGCCAGCCTTTTTGTGGTGCTACCAGGCTGCTTCTTTGACTGTCCTTTAGTCTTCTTCCCTTCCTTATCTGAAGGGTAACCTACTGGATACTGATGGGAGAAAAAAGTACAGTGTAGATTTAAGGTTCACAGAGATGGGGTGGGGTAGGGTGGGTTCTAGATCCTGGTGAGAAATTTAGAGGGGGGAGGGGAGGGATTTATACTTTCCCTAAATTGAAAGACTTTATATAAAAGGAAACAGACATTTAAAGAAACAATTAAAAGAGTCAAACTATTCAAATCCCAAATTCAGTGTAAAATCATGTCTCTTTGACTTTGAAGATATTCCATTTTATAATACAATGATCTTAGTTTCAGGTCTAAAAGAGGAAAGGAACTTTTCAGGAGTTGTGACAAGGTGACTTGAAAAGTAGGCAGAAAGCAAAGTAGAATCTTGTTATAAAGGTAAGTGAAGATCAACCACAGAGCAAAATAGATGGTATTCTTATAGATGGGATTAACTACATTGTGGAACCAATTTTAAAAACAAAAAAAAGCAACAAAACCAAAACATTAAAGGCCAAATTTCTTATGTCCCCAAATTAGAGGGGAAGAAAAGACTTCTAAATCAATTATTAAAGTTTTATCAGCTAAAGAGTAAACATTAAGGAATAAATTCTATCATACTTACACTTTACTCGCTACCTTTGTGTGTGGAGAGGGGCATGCTTTGTGGTAAAACTCATGCTGATAGCTCAGTATGTTTCAGGTCTCATTAATGAGACGACCTCATCAGAGTAGATGGGCTTACATTCTTCTGCTCACAATTTCAAATCTAACCTACCTAGAACATTGCTCTGCTGAAGAGTGGATCTGAAATAAGTCTTCTGAATTTGAATTTAACAGGTTTTTATTCAGTTTTAAAATGAAATATTTTGACAGTTACTTTAGCAGCTGATGGGTCTCATTTCAAACAATCAATTCTGTGAGTTTAAAAAGAAAACAAAAACAGAAACAGACTTGCACTAGAAGACACACACTCACCTGCCTGGGTGGTCAGACACTTGCCCATAGTTCAGCCCCTACACATGCAGTGTGGGCAGAGCCAGGGGAAATGATAAAGCTGGTAGTCTTTGCGGGAAGCACAATGATGGGGAATGATGGGGGATGAACTCAAACCATGCTCTGAAGTCAGTGTCAGGGACAAAGCCTAGTGTGTACAGGCAGTGGAGTGGGAATGTAGCCATACCATCCACTATGCACACAAAACCAACAAAGTTTTATATGGGTTAATAGCTGAGTATGTGCAAAGAAAAAAAAAAAAGCAAAGCACTAAAGGTGGTGACAAGACAGGGAAGCAGCTTTGAGGGGGAAGAGAGAAAAGGGGTGAGGAAAAGTGAGAAGGGTAGAAAGCAGACCACTCTTACAAGCCACCTCCCCCATCCCCTACCAGAGAGCTACCCCCTGTACCCGCTAGAATAAACTTCCCTTCTCAAAGCCTGCTATAATTAAGAAAACCTAGGTTTTCCTTTCCTTCATACTTCAAGTGAGTCCAAACTGAATTGGAAATAATTTATTTTTCATTGACAAACCCAATTTTTTCCAAGCACAACTTCTGATCTTAGGGCAGTTTTGCACCTAGGACACTACTTAATTACTTCTTTTCCTTCTATATAGATGACGATTTCATTCCTCATAGCTCACTAATTCACTGCTATGGATTATATCCAGTGTTAAGGCACTTATGATAGTATAGAAGTGTGTGTTTTTCTGAACATGTAAACAGTCTAGACAAATGCAATCTAACCTGTAAACGCAGACATAATCTCCTTGACCGTTCTATTCCTTCTGAGGTCCAAGGAGCAGGTTCAACATCATCTCTTCTTAAAAGATAGCGCCAAACCAAGAATCCATGACTTGATGAAATCTCTGGCCAATATTTCACCACCTAAATCATAATATTTCAGTACTAGTTTGAAATTTCACGTTCACACTTATTCATAACGCCATACTAGTAGTTTACGTATACCTAGCAGAACTAAAAGTGACTTCAAAAATACTAGCTTTGCTAAGTGGCACTAAAGTTGGTGATAGGATAGGGAAGCAGCTTGGAGGGGAAAGAATATTCACTAAAATGTTGTTTTAGTGAACATTCCTTATTTCCTATTAAATAGTTCCCATGTAAGTACAGATTGCTTTTTATTTGAGCTAGTACTAGATGATGCTCATTAGAATTCTGCATAATAGTAGATGAAAATGGTGTCCACTAGATGCCTCCATTTTTAAACAAAAAAATACAACCTATTTTATAAACTATAATGTGCTCTTTGAAAATCATAGTTAAAATCATTGTGAAAGATACATAAGAATTAATATAGATCTACAATGGCCAAGTTACTTACATGCTTTTATCATAGTGAGTAATATATATTTATAAAATGCTTAAGTTAAAATATAAATTTGTCCTTAGGGACTTCAAATAAGCCTTTTAAAAGAAAAGTATCAAAATTAAAGCTTGCTTGTGCATTTGTTACACTACCAGGAAAGTGAAAATGCCAATTACAATGGCCTATTTCCTCTAGCCCACCCACAGCAGAGTAGTTCCCAGTGACAACCCTATCTTAAAAGCCCAGGAAGAATGACTAACAAGATGTCATGCCAGATAGAGCACCTTATAAATGCCATCATATCTGTTGCCTTCTTCAGGAGCATATTTGCTGATCTTCCTCCCTTTAAAACTGCGTATCACTCTGACTGGCTTACCAGCTCTCCAATTCCGAGACTCTGCTCCAATTTTATCATCCAATGGAGCATCACAGTTTAGGGCCAATGCCCTAAAAAAACAAAACAAAGTCTTTATACCAAGCAATCTTTCTTCAAGTGTATAATCGCATCATTAGCTCAATTAAAAGGTGAATTATGCCTTACCTGATGGTTAAGATTCTATGATTCTTTCCATATTATTCCAGATAATAGGATTATGCTTTCCCCCACCAGCAGAGAAGACAAATCAGTTTTCTGATGTCACCCCCAAGCCAGGGGGTTGGTTCTCAGATAGCCTGTAGGGTTCTTCTGAAAGTAATAACATCTGTGCCACGTATAATAGAAAACAACTAGAAATACATGGAATTTTCTTTAAAAAACGTTTGTTGAGGGAAGGGAGAAAGTTGAAAAACTAAAGCAAGTGATTGTTGTAATAGTTATTTTTGATAAGGGAGTAGGGTAATTTGCTGGAATAATGTAGAAAGAAATCTAGAAAAATAAATGTCACCAAGGTACAAATGACCTTTCTAGGTCTGCTTTCCACACTCCAGACAACAGAGATTCCTTAAAGCTTAGAAGGTATTATCAACTAATTCAATGAGAATATTCTTTAAAGACCTCTAGTAAAAAGATAAGCTTAAATAAAATAGAAGCATTCAAATGCCTGTGTTAAATCATGACAACAAAGATTTTTGGCTGCATGAGATCACTGTATTTTACTGATACATAAAAAAGAAGAAATCCTAAGCTTAGAAGCAGCACCTAATTTAGCTGAAGTTTCTTCAGTGTGTGCATTCAGTAGTAGTAAGTAAGGTCATGAGATGTTACAAGACCTTTTGGGGGAGAATTTAGTCCTGGCCCACCAAAATAAATCAAACTAAAATCCGTTTAAAATTGGTATTTTTCTCTTAAGACACCTACCTCCTAAGTTAAATGAGAAGAATTCACTAAGAATATGTAAGGTTAAAATAAAACAAATCCCTACCACCACCAATCTGGTGAAATCAGATGTGACACAAAATACTTTTAAGGATATAGATAGCTCTTTCTATACAGGAAAAAAAGAAAAAAGAGAGAGAGAGACCTTACTTAAATGACTAATCTGCTGAAAGTGTTCTTTTTTTTAAAAAAGGTTTATAAATGTAGTCAAAGAGTTAAATCTTACCAAGTCATCTTTTTTATTCCAAAGGGAAATGGATTAAAATTCTGGGAGGTAAGAAAATACAGCTATCAACTGTAAGGCTAGCATGACATCTTATTTTTGGAATACCTATTGACATATACATACTTCCTCTTCTTAAGAGTTAGGAGAAGGTGTCATGTTAATGAGTGGAAGGAAAGTTTTGGTGCTTACAGGTACCTTCAGTAAATGACTGCCCACACTAATTGGCATTGTTAACTCACTTCTAGCTTCACAAAAGTATATAGGCTGTTCAAACATGTAAAAGAGTTTGAGAATTAAACTAGCAAAACAATAAGGCTTTTGCATTATTCTGTCTACAGTTCAGTGGGTTGTCTGTAGCTGCGCTGATAAAGGACAGCCAGTCCACCTTGCTGTCCTCTTTAGTTTCACAAAGTGGAAGAGTTAAGAAAATGAACAAATTTCTCAAAAGCAGGAAGTAGGTATCAAACTACCTCTTAGCAGAGAAGCAAAATGAATGAAACCATGTATTAGGAAAAAGTACACTATAGGCCAAAACTAAGGCCCTTTCATCTCAGTTTTCATGTTTATAAAATATATAGGTACCTTTGACCAAGAGGTCTTTACAATCACAAAGCATACTTATAGCCTAATGTATAAATTAACCAAATGGATGTTCGAATCACTATGATAAGTCAATACTAAATTGTTCTGAGTTAGTATTTAATTTTCATTACTTTCTTTTTAATACATTTTTATTGCTTAATTATTTTCTAACAAGATTCTAACATATGGAAAAAAAGGTATGCTTATTAGAGTGTCCCAAAGCTCAGAAAGAATCTACCATGTCCATGTACATTACAAGTGTAGGCAGTTAATGAAAGAAGTTTCATTCAAGCAAAATAATCTATTAAAAGGAAAATATAATGTTCAGCTTTGACAACTTGAAAAAGCCCTTTTTGCAAATTCAAGATACATTTTCATTGACAAAACACATCAAAATATTTCTAAGTCTTTTAAGATGATTTTCACCTGAAGAGCTGCTTTCCTGCTAGAAAATAACTAATTGAGGACTGGATTCCTGCCTCAGGTATATTTTTACCAGCAAATCTGACCTGTCTCCTCTGCTGGTTCAGCAAAATAATCCTACTATAAGAAATAATATTAGAATAAAGACATAAAAACAGAGTCTATATAACTTGGTATGCAATAAAACCCTGAAATCACTCTGGCATATTCTTCACATGCTATTCAGAAATTAAGGGTATACTACTAAAAACCTAGTAATTTAGACTCAAGAAAGAAAAAAATACTTTTACTCAACAATTTACACTCTCAACAGGATACAAAAAACTTCAACTTCTTAAGATAATCACAAAATTATCAGTATGAGAAGTTATAATGTAGCCCTCGCTATCTGATGGTTTGGGTTACTTAAACTATTATTACAGGTATTAGCATGCATTCATTTATGAAAGAAAAATTTAAAGTTATTATTAAATTTTAAGTTATTATTCCCACGGAAATACATGAATATTCCTAGAGCATAGGTCAGCACAAGGAGGTTCTTGTGTAATGCCTTACAAGCATTTAGTTAGAAAAGTCACTTTTATAACTAAAGTAACGTTCTCTTTTAAAACACCCAAGGACATCTCATTATTTAAGTCCTAAAAGCACTTCAAGCTGCAGTTTTGATTAAGTTACCTGGTGTTTTGTTTATGCACATTAATGTGGCTTCCAAACATAACCCTATTTCACAGAGGTGTTTCCTCCAAAAAGAAGTTTGTCACTTTAAAAGATAAATCTATGTTAAGCAGAAAATAATTTTAACCTATGAGGTAGTAATAAATAAGCCACCTGTTCTCAATTTCACTTAAATTATATAGGCTACTTTCCTTCAAAGATTTCAACATGTTTTCAAATGCAAAGCAGCAAAGCACATTTAGTAAGACTTGGAATTATGCCACTTAAAAAAAATGATAAAAATGTTAGGACGCGTACAAAAATTATAAAATTAGGTAATGGGATTTTTAGGTTAGGTCTTTAATTCCCAATTTAAGATTCTCCTCTATTGTTTACATTATAAGTTATATATAGTCCTTTAACAAAACTTTTATACAAAGTCTAAATTCTACATAATCTTTACAAATTCTAAGGAGTACCTGTTCATGTTTGTTAATGTTTGATCAGCCGATGGTGCACCAATTCTTTTATTACCAGCAAGATTTTTACCACCACTCCCAGTGTATGTGAATTCATCACCTCGGTCCTGCAGGAGAAGATTTTCAATATTAAGACAACTAAACTCCAGTATTGTTCCACCAATTCTTATTTCAGATTCAAAAGATTTGGTTAGAATGTTATGAGCTGACATGTTCTCTCAAGGTATTTACCAAAATAAGCAAAATTCAAATGCAGTCCATGTGTAATATACCTTCAAGTTATATCACTCAATTTAAAGATTTTATTTCAAACCTATAGCTTTCAGTGTCTTCCAAATGCAGCTATTCTAATGCTATATATGTAATCAAATTATCTATTGACTATTACAAGATAAGATCTTCTAGGTTGGGAATATTGTCTCATTTAATTCAATATTATTATAATAAGGTTATCAATACTAGCTTGTAGATTCTCTAGAAAGTACCACTTTAATAAACACTCTATAACTGATTTCCCCAATCTATATCATAATCAAGTTTATGGCTAAATTGAAATTTTAAAATTCTAACAGTATGCTAGGTTACTCACATTTCACATTCCATGGATTCACTCAAATTAGAGTCATGTAAAATAATCAGTTGTCATTAAAAAGAAAGTTTGAAAAGTTGTATAAATATCTACAAAATGTGGGCAAAAATACCAAAGGAAGTCAATATTAATATTAAATTACAACTTGATTCAGTACTCAAAAGAAATCTAAAGAAGTTAACTATCAGTATAGAAATTAATTCCACCAACGAGTTAAGTTGTGGTTCTTCTTTAAATTCAATTATTATTCTAATTAGTTCATACTAAACTGAAGACAATGAAGTTTTATCTTCAAAATTCTACCATTTAATAAAGGTCAACTATTTTGCATATTGGATTTCCTTTGAATTAAGAGTCATAACTAAAAAAACATGATTAAAATTTTTTTTATCTGTCCAAGTAGTGAATTTACTTTTTGTTGATCTAATACTGAGCTCTGCATTTTAAAGATGGCATAAAGTAATTTCATCTTTACTATGTATTTCATTTGAAGGAATCTTATTAATAAAAAGTACAGAATACTTCTTAAATTGATAGAAACAGTCTTCCAGATGATATGTGGACTGATTTCACAATGCTCATATTCATACCCCTGTCAACTTTTAAAGTTTTACTTGTGGTGCTATGTAAAGGGAAAAGTGAAGACTAGGAGAGCATAATAGGAGCTACCTAAACTAAATATAAATAGTATTTAAAACAGAGAACAAAATTATCTCTGATTATTCTTCAACCAGCAAACATTCAAGTAAAAAGACTTAAAATTTTATGTCATTAAAATCAATCTTTACACCAATGAAAACTTAGTTATCATTAGAAGAAAAAAGAATTGCCAGACTGTCAGCTCAGCCAATCTCACTTCAGACTATTTTTCCTATAGAAAAATAATCAAGAATAAATTTGTTTGCATCATCTAGTCCATGTTCCACTAACTTGTGCCCCTAGGAGGCAGTAATTTGGATAGGCTGCTGCAGGGAAAGCTCACACAAAGAAGTAGTCATCTGCACCAGAGACATAAGGGTTGCCCCAAAGTGACTTAATTTCCCACGAATTTCCCAACTTTTACTCTTCATTGGTGACCTCTTTTCCCAAATGAGGTCACCCGAACACAGGCAACTAAAGCTAACATTTGATTAAGTTACTAGACTAAAACATTACCTAGTTTGTCAGCAAGTGTTCAATAGTTTCATACTAACTCATTAAAACAAAGCAAAAATCATTGGAACCACAAGTGTCATAACAAATTTAAGATTTCAGAATAATTTTTTCTTAAATGAGAAAAGTTCATATAGGTTTCCTCCACCTATTTCTGTAGCTATGACTCGTATACAATAAAAGAAGAAGGCACACCCTGGTGGAGTAGTGGTTAGGTCAGCCATCTCCAAAGGAGCACAGTTCACATGCATCCCAAGGACCTGGATTCATGTCCCAGGTCTGGCAGGACAATGTGAACAACTAAATAAAAGATAAAATAAAGTGCTTCTTCCTCTTATCTCTTCTTGTCTGCCTACTGGACTTCATTCCTGCCTGTACATTTCCAAATAAATAAACAAACAAATGGATGAATAATAAAACGACTGAATGTGCTTACAAAATATATTAACAATTACTGATACATCTTGGCTGACAATCTATACCTATGTTTTTCTCTTAAATTCTTTACATTATGTAAAAGTCACAGAATTAACAGCTTCTCAGTACTTTTAGCCACCAAAGTTTTATATCTGACTAATAACTGCATCTAAAAGCTGGGCAAAAAAAATAACACTGAACTCAGTTCAACTTGGTACTCATTTTAGCTTTATAATTACATGTTGACATGTTTCATTCATTTAAGATAAGCTTCTGCCACAAACAACAGAATTGTATGAATCCTTGTTAAATGCCCAGTAGTATATCAAATATCTCATTTAATATCAGTATCTTTTTGATATACAATATTGTTTTTCTCATTTTATGCAATGAGGTAATTGAAGTTTCTTGGAGTTAAATAATTTGACCAAGGTCTCTCACAGGACAAATGTCAGAGAAACTACTTTTAGTTGGATTTTTCACAGAGCAATAAAATTTTAAGAGCTGACAGCATTCTTTGTATTTCTGAAAAATACTACATAGTTTCAAAATATGCAAACTAAGGAATACTCAAAGAATTAACGTGAATATTTCCATTTTTCATTTCCTTTGCAATGTTAATATAAATACACTACCAAATTTCCTTTCAGAAAGATGACAAACTTTTTTTATCTTTGTCTGAAAACACAGCACATCTTATGCTCTCTATAGCTACTTTAATTCATCACTATAACATACCACAAAAGCAAGCAAATGAAGCAGACCGGGAGAAAATACCTGCAAACTACATACACAATGAACAGTAGAAAAACAAACTCAGCTAAATTAGAAAATGGGCAAAAGTCATGAAGAGATATACCAACAAAGACGTTATACATGTAGCCAAGTAAGCGAATCAATCATGTCCAACATCATTAGCCATTAAGGAAACGTCAACTAAAACCATAATGAGATATTATCACATATCTATCAGAATGGATAAAATAAAATAGCAATACCTCTAAACACTGGTGAGAATTCAGAGGAATTGTATTAAGCATGCACTGGTGATAGGAACATAATGGGATACAGTCAGTATAGAAAAGTTTGGCAGTTTCTTTAAAAATTAAACATACAACTACCATACAACCTGCACTTTTGGGCACTTATCTCAGAAAAATGAAACCTTTTTACAAAAAAACCCATGTATATAAATGTTTACGGCAGCTTTGTAATAGCCCTGAACTGGAAATAAATCAGATGTTCTTTAATGCGTGAATAACTAAACAAACAATGGTACACCTCTATCATAGACTGCCACCCTAGCAGTAAAAAGTAATGAATTATTGCTACCATGCTACGATTTAAGATTTATGCTGAATGGGGGGAAAAAAATCTCAAAGGTTGCATACTATATGATTCCATACATAAAAATTTTAAAGTGATAAAATGATAAAAATGGAAACAGGTAAGTGACAGGGGTTAAGGGCTGGGAAGCAGGGTATAGTAGGTATGGCTATAAAAGGGCAACATGAGAGATCCTTATGGTAAGGAAATGCTTACTGTCCCTGAATGTATCAATGTCAAATCCTGGTTATGATACTAATAATTTTGCAAGATGTTACCACTGGGAAAAAATGGGTAAAGGGCAGAAAGATACTAGAAAATTCCTAATGTTACATGTCATTATGCAATTTTATCGAAATCTAAGTTTAATTTTAAAAATAAACTCTATAGAGAATATATTTTCATTGTTATAATCAGCTACTACATGTATATAAAAATCAAATAAGATTGGTAACTTGTGTAGAAGTCACCACTGCAAAAGAAACTATGCTAAAAAGAGATGGGTTTTGACATATTCTAGACAAAGCTTTTGTATTTATTATCAAAACAGGTTCTAGACAACAAGGTTGTAGCATAACTTACTACTTCATCTGCAAACCCACCAGCCAGGACCAGAGAATAAGCCCCATCATTACTTCGACCATGAATTCCACCAACATGAGGCCTATGGACACCTGCTTCGCTCACCTATAAAACAAGTAAATGTCTCAAAATATCTTTGAACAGTTAGTTAAGGTACATTTACAAAATGGTCCCACATATATTATTAGACCCTAAACACCTCCAACTAAACTCTGAGTATCACCAGAGTTGTTTTGCTCTCCAATTCTCCCAGGTATATATTCCTTAGGCGCTGAGGTGGTAACTTTCAAAACTTCTGAGGTCCAGAATTCTGAGTTTCAAATAATTATAAAATAATTACCACCGTATGTCTACTATTAAGTCCAACTCAGCTTGAATTAAAAAAGAATTTGCTATCAGTACTCTAGATTTATTACATTATTTCTCACTGTTAAGAGTCATTTTAGCCTCATTCTCCTTTATTCTTTTGTTTTAAAGGGATGAAGCAGGCAGGCAACATAAAGGAAGCAAGAGGAGGAAGAGGCGTTTTATTATTTAATTGTTCATTTTAGTTGTTGTCCCCAATCCTAGGCTACAAACCCAGGTCCTGGGGCTCTATGTGGACTGCAGCCCAGGCATGGCTTTAACACCTGAGCTACCAGGGAATGCCTCCTTTAGTTTTTTCATACTCATTTGGTCAAAACTATTACTGATTTGATTTCTAAAGTCTCTCGAAACCATATTTTCCTATTTTCACTGCTGCAATCTCTGTTTGAGTCACAAATCCTTAAAATAGATTTTTTTTAAAACTAACTTTAATGTACTTTCAAATCCATTGTGCCCAACACATACAGAATCATCCTTTTAAGAACAAGTCTGTCTTTTAAATACTTAAATTATATTAAATGATCTTACAGTATCAACCCGAAGTTAAGTATTACACATTACTCTCAATCTGGCTCCTATCTACTTTCCTAGGCTTATCTCCAGTTCATTCTTCAGAGAAACCATACATTTTAGCCAAAACTACTATTATTCACACAGGCTACCTAGTTTCTTGTTTTCTTAAGCTATTATACTAATTCAACAGCCTGATGTTTCCCACCCCAACGCCAGCATATATTTTTAACTCTAGCTAACTGAAACAAGTATCACTTCTCTGTGTACTTCAAACTCCCCGAGAAGTATCATAATGCATGCATTTGTCACAGATTTATTCCTAGCAGAAGAAAAACACTGACATCAAAAGACTGCACAGTGGGCTAGGGAAAGAGGCACATTAAAAGTCATTGAGAAGGCGCGCTCTGGTGAAGTGGCAGTTGGGTTCTCTGCCTCCAGTTAGACACAATCTCCATGTATTCCAAGGACCTGGGTTCGAGTCCTGAGGCTGACACAAGAACAACCAGGATGAACAACTAAATATAAATAAATAAGTGTTTCTTCCTCATCTCCCTGCCTGCCTGCCTGCTTGCCTTCATTCCTGCCTGCATCTTTCCTTTAGAAATTTTAAAAAGCCAATGAGAAGTCAGTAAGAGAAACGGAACACAGATTTAGGCCTTGGAAGCACCAGGTACCTTAAAAAATAGAACCACTTGATTTCTAACTTCACCAATGTTGATAAAAAGAAATCTGCTTAATAATTAAATTTAATTATTGAATTAAAGATTCCTTTTCATTCAATCTAAATTCTTGGTAAGAAAAATTCTCTAGAAAACTTAACAATAATGTCAACTACCATAATTGCAACAGAGTAGTAAAACAAACTAATGAGAAGGCATAGTTGATATATAATTCCATGATGTATTCTCCTTTGGGGGAAGAGTTTACCTATCCCTCCAGAAAAATCTTTCTAACAAATGAATCTCATGATACTCCCTAGGTTAGTTCATTTATAATCAATAAAGACTGGTATCTCTAAAATTTGAACTATATTCTATTTTGTCCTTTCAAACTAAGCCCATTTAAAAACATACCTGAACTCTAAACCTCCAAGTTGATCCAACAGGAATTCCAGGAATAGGTCCATAATGATTAGAAGGAACAATAGTACATTCTTTAGTGCGACCAACACAGGCCATTCCCTACAATTCACAGAACAAGCTGTTAGAGTAATCGGTGATATTAAACCTTCAAGAAAGCCCTCAATCCCCCTAAGATGTGAATAAAATAGAAATCCAGCTATTTATAGGATTAATACATGATACTTTATATATAATCAATACTTATAACAAACTAACCATTTACAGGATTAAGCAATAGTTAAGTGTCAATGTTTTTGATCATTATTTATACCACTGCTACTATCAGAATTGAAACATTTTAACTTGCACTACAGCTATAACCATTATAATTATGAAGAAAAAGAGACTTTCTTCTTTACCCTGCCCCAGTCTCTCCGGCTTTCAGTACTAGCTGATGGCATCTTTGCTTTCTTTTTACTCATCTTAAGTTTTTCACCAGCCTTTACAACTTCACTGGAATCAGTTTTACAGGAAGGACAATACCTATAAAAGAAAAAAGGAATTCTGTTAATAACATATTGAAGTCAATAACAGAATAATAGCCTTTCTAGGTTAGAACAGCTTTAAAATCTAATTCTTGGTGTTTATTACCAGGATTCGATCTTCACTTAAGTATAAAACTTTTCAAAATATTTGCATGTAAGGCTTGTTGAAAAAAATTGCCATTCTTCTAGAGAACTTAAGATTTTACTATCATAAATTCTCAAATTTAATCCAAAGTCAAACAAAAACTGTCTAATTCAAATGGCACCATGAACTCTGATCTTATCATCACCAACTCTGTGAATGAAAATCATTCACTTTAAGTCCTTATCATTAAAACACAAGTACCAAGATTAGATTATTCTAGACTGAACACTAAACCATGCAACTGATATAACACCTCATCTTAAATTGTTTATTACAGTCGTTAGCCAAAAATGTACAATCTATTAAAATAAGTGTACAAGATTTTGAAGATGTTTTTAGGTAAGCCTTATCCTTAGCTCAGTATTCATGAGTATGTCATTTCTCTAACTTAAAAACCCCACATGAGAGTAACATGGCCCATAGTTTTAAGAGAAAAAAAAAACAAACTTCAAATGACATTAAGAAGCTCATTATGAATTTGACTGAACACATTTTTCCCAATCTCTTTTCTAATCATTTCTTTCTGTTGTTAACCTTACTTAACAGAAGTATACATTTTGGCAAATATATTTGATCATGGTACCTGGTTCTACTTACATAGCATTAAACATGTTAGTCCAGTAAAAGCACTTTGTTAGTGTACAATAGCATATAGTAAGTACTTAATAACCATTAAGTAGTAGTATAGAACATAATAGGTGCATCTGCAATAATTGAGGGGTACAAGGGCCCATTCATAAAGGCTTCTCAGAAGTCATATTTACGTGAAAACCTGAAGGATGAATATCATCCTGAAGTTTAAGCAAAGAGAAAAATGTTTCCAGGAAGAAAACATGTGAAGTAAAAAACTTCAGAGAAGAGAAAACATGAATTATTTCAGGAGCTGAAAAATATTTAATCTGGCTAGAGTATAAAGTATTTGAAAAATAGAAGAGGCAAGTATTAAAGAGATACAGCTAAAAAATATTGTGCCGGTCCCTGTAAGGTAACATAGTCTTTGAAGCAAAGGCGTAATATGATCAGATTTGCATTTTTGAAAGAACACAGACTCAATACTGGAGAGGAATTAAAACAGAGTTAGAGACAAGTCAGAAGTTGTACTAACGAAATAAAGGTATTAATTACAAATTACCATTGGTTATAAGATTTTAAGCACATTACACATTATGTATCTTCAGAAACTTTTTAGTTCAAATACATATTTCACATTCGATTCTTAACATAGTAACAACAAAACCCTGGATAATCATACCAGTACTCCTCTTCAGGGACCTTTTCCAAAGGTGGATTCAGACAGTAAATATGATAGGCCATGTTACATTCATCACATAAAAGCTGCATGTTGGGTTCCTGTTTTCCACCACACATATGACAGGAGCAAGAATGGCATTTTTTGTCTGGGTCTCCGCCACAAGAGTCGCATTCAGGGTCATTTTTCCCTATTAAGAACACAATTACAGCATGTCCAGTCTTAAAATAATTTTTGGATCTATGAATCTTATCAAGAAAATCAATGAAAATAGCATACAGCTTTTTAATGAAAAAGGAATCACAGGGAATAATCAAGACTGAGATTTTAAGTATAAATTCTTGAACCTCAACCTAGAATTAGGAATCAAAAGTTCAGGGTTGGAGTCAGACATATAAATCTGTTGACACACAACAATGAGGATATTATATACTTTTGTCTTTAAATTATTTTTATTGACTAGACCCTTAACTGTGTATACCAAATGCCCAGGAGCAAAGCAGTGAACTCGCTGGGGCACCATAAGATAGCTTAAGATTTCAAGGAATATAAAATAACAATTGTCAAACTAAATCACTTGGACCTAACTACTTAATAACTGGAATTGTTGACTGCTATCTGTTCTGCAAATCCTTTCTTCTTTGGGTGGAACTAGGAGGAAGAGGGCTATTAGGAGTTAGCAAGTCCATTTTAGTTCCCTTGTAAGCTATGCCTCCAACGTATTCTTTATTAGTAATAAAAGTGGAATTTCTAACTCAGTTGATTTTTATTTTACTTGTCAATTGATTCAGAACTCTGAAAGTCGGAGTTATCATTTATTACCTTTCCATCAAAACCCAAACATCTTTTGCCAAAAGGTTCCTTTGAAATTTTTAAATACACTTAAGTATACAAAAAACTTAATATTCAGAATATCAAGATTTAAACTTAAATACCAATCAAAAGAGAACAGTTGGATAGATTGCATTAAATATAAGCTACATTTACAAGAAGTATAATACAGAGGTAGCCAGCTATATTATTTCAAAAAGGAAATTGAAAAATAAAAACGATTTTAACAAAAAATTGTATAAATATACAATGAATTACATATTGAAAGATATATCTAGAATGACATACATTTTATTTAGACTACTTATTGGGAGTTTCTATATTTTTCAAATTTCTATCCTTTTGTACTCTGAATTTCTTACAGAGGTACACAAATAAATTTCTGAGGAAATTTACCACATCAGAAATGATCTAGTAATATAAGGGAAATGGGAAGCAGTATCTAACAAATTACAGCAGGAGGTAGATGGGGGAATTACTAATTTCAGTACTAACTTTCTGACTGACCATTGCCTATTTCTGCTACTAAATGGAAGAAAACTTCACTTTCACTAAAGTAGTTGTGATGATATATAAATTAATGGATATATAAGAGAACCAAAATGTCAAAAACATGTTTAGAATTTTATTTGGAGAATGATATGACTGATGGCAGTCTAGTTGTGGCTATGAAATGGTTTCTTTACATACAAAGTTTAAGTTATAGCGATAATGTGATTAGCATGAGGCAGAGGACAGAAAAAGAAATATATGCAGATATACTGTGAAAAACCTAGTCAATCTTGATTTCTATTGTGGTTTACTAAGAATGACTAAGTCACACTAAGTGGTTTACTCATCAAGCTGCCTTTACTCCTAGGGTTTAAGTATACAAAGTAATAATATAAAGTATTCCTTAAAGTTCTTAATTCAAATTTAAATATATAAGCACTGCAGCCTCAAAAAACGAGAATGGCCTGGACTGATAAATGGAAATCTATTGATCTATTAAAGGCCTTGTCTTGTTCTAATCTTGTACAACCATGGTAAAAGGTTAGGCAGGACTCTTTTAATCTTCAATATTTCTTTTCCAGAAGGTACGAGACACTGACATATGAAAAAAAACTGATGGATTACTCTTTACAAAAAATTTAGAATTAATAAAGTATGAGGTACTGCAATCCATTTTGAAAGACAGTAATTGAACTATGAATAAAAAAAAACCCTTAGAATCTATTCCTAGGACTCCGCTACCAACTAAGTGTATAATATTAACCAAATAACAAAAGTAACAATGAAGAGGTAGGAATAAATTCTAATATTCAAATGATTATATAAACCTCATTTATTATCTCCCAGAAATTCAGGGCTCAATTAGTATTATCATTCTCAGATTCTTCTAGTATAAAAACAAATCTTGTTATTAAAAATTAAATTTGGAAGGCCATAAAATTATTGGCTTAAACTTAAAAAATCTGAACAGAATCTGTAATAGAGGAAATAGCAATAAAACGGCAAGGTAAGAAATTATTTTTTGGAAACAAATTTTATCATTTTAGAAAAATGCATTAAACCAATGTGGACCTTAGATCAAATTGCTCTTAAAAATAAATTTGCATGGTTTACAGTTTTATACTTCCACCGTTATTCCCTGACCAGTTAAAATGCCAATCATGAACAATATATGTAGTCTAAGCCTATAATAAAAATCCGTACTTAAAAACTTTCCATCTGCCAATGAAAGAGGATGGGCTCCAGGTTTTTCGATCTTGAAGATTTCATTTATGAATGTTATCTGGCAGTCATTTAGTTTTCCTTCGGAACCCCTGTTTAAAAAAGGAAGAAAGGTTAACTTCTGCCAGCAATATCTAAACTATATGCAAATGAAAATTAAAAGTCAGCTTGGAAACTCACTGAACTTTATCTAGTTTGAATCAGATCTATTTTGATCACTCTGAGCTATTACTTCCAGTAGTAAGAAAAGTCTAATAATGATTAGTTAATATTCAAAGTAGTATAACTTTAGTGTAATATTAGGAAAAATATTAGAGACTTCATTTAGATTGTCTGGTCAGAAGACAGCAATCTTGTCAATTTAAAGACAAGATGAAATGATATATTAACTAAAATGAAAGATAAATATACTTCCAATAAATATGATTTTTCATTAAAAAGTCTTTCAAATTAAAAGAAGTACAGGATGATTTTGCTTATATGTGGAATATAAAGAAACAAAAAATGAGCAGACAAATCACAACAAATTCACAAGAGCTGTGGTTACCAGGGGCAATGATGTAGAGCAGGGTGGTGGTGAAGGAAAAAGGGTCAAGGAGGAGGTAAAAGGCACTAGAAGTCTGGTGGTGTGTGTAGTGTGAAATATACACAAACTGAGGTATGAATGCAATATCCTAAAATACATATAGCAATATAC
The DNA here is from genome assembly GCA_004363575.1 of Solenodon paradoxus. Lineage (NCBI taxonomy): Eukaryota > Metazoa > Chordata > Mammalia > Eulipotyphla > Solenodontidae > Solenodon > Solenodon paradoxus. Next base: position 190,999 of record RJWH01000688.1, on the reverse strand, counting down.
ACAAAATAATAAAGCATTTTAAAAAGTACTTCAAATACTAAGCTGTAATTTTTAGAGACACAATTTATACCTGTTTGCATATGCTTCTTCAAACTTTTCTATGACTGTGGGTTTATATATTTCTCCTTTTAATGAATTGACTTTTGATTTACATTTTGAAGCTATGTAATTGGGTACATACAGATTTAGGATATTTAAATCTTATGAAATGTCTGTATCATTTCTAGTAATACATTCTGCATCTTTGTTATTTTGGTCAGCATTTGTTTGATGATTTTTCTCATCCAGTCACCTTTTCTTTAAAAAAATTTTAATGTCAAATATACATAAATGCAGGAAACTATGTAGGTTAAATATATAGTTTAACCAACTATAAGTTATATATCCCTGTAATCACCAACCATGGCAGGAGATAGGATTGTCAACTACCTGATATGGTCCCTTCCAATCATACGAAGTCTTCACTTCCTCCCAAGAGTTATATTTACCTTACTTTTCTTCAATCTTACCACCTGTGTGCCTTCCTAAGCATATGGGATTGTTTTGCCTGCTCTAAAGACTCTAAAATTCCCATATAATCTCTTTTTTCTTGTGCAATTTGTTGAATAACCATCATAATTTGTCCTATAGTTTCCTGTAGTCTTGATCTTGACATTTGTATTCACAAAGCGTACTTTTGTCCCTCCCCCCACCTGTGGTTTGTTATTTCTAGTACACTGGTAGCTGAACCTGGAGCAGAGGTTAAAAAAACCCCTTCATCTGCTGTCTGTATTGTCTGTATTGTATAAGAAGTTTCACTGGTAACTTCTACTCATTCATGTATTCTCTATGGCTGACTTGATGCTATAGTAGTAGAGGTGAGCAACATGGTAAGAGACAATCTGGTACTCAAAGGTCAGACTATTTAGTCCTTTATGGGGGGAGATGAGGAAAGCCAACCATTCCTCTAAATTCTTAATCAAATCCATTCATTTTTGGTAAAACTATTGGTCTATTTCCATCAGAAAGAACCTAGTTATCTTCTCTTATAATGACCGTAGTCATAGCTATTCACCTAGAATATTAATACACTAGGGAATGTAAAACATTGATATTTCAGTTCTAGTCCCTTGTTTATTTGCTGGGAGAGAACACTGACCTCATGAACTATTGGGTGATTCAGTAGTATAGCTTTATATAACAAATATAAATTAAATGCTTTCTTTAGTAGTGTTTAAACTAAATAGCTCTCAACATCCTCTATAGGTGCTCATCTTTCTCTTCTAATAGAAATTCACATGTTTCAATTCACCAGTTTTTTCGTAACTGATGTTCAAATTGTTTCATCTTTCACCAATGGGATCTTACAGTTGACTCAAATCTTTCTGACAACTTAGAAGTTACTGCTGTCTTCTGTAAGATGAGATGTTTCAAGCTCATCTTGTATATTTTGTGACCCTAGTAGGAAACCTTATCTCCAAGAAAGCCTGATTTCTTTTAGGTAGAAATGGTACTTCAAAGACCACAAATTAGGCAATAGAAAAGAAGACTGCAAACCAACTGATTACTGTTTGTAGGTTTTTCCAGTGGACAGATCTACAAAACTAAAACATATATATCATTGCAAATACAAAATACCTCAAGTTCACATAAATACTTTCTATTCAAACTCAGGACTGAAGGGCAAATTTACTTGTAAAATGACTATATATTTGTTTCTCCTCTTTTCCACCAATCAGAAAATCCCAGTTCTCAAAGACACCAGGACACCTAAACCAGAATTTTACAAATACTTCTTTGCTTTATTTTGCATTATACACAAGACATTCTCACCAGGTGTCATTATGATTACTTGAAACAGTTTACAATTTTTTTGTAATTTATAGTTATATCTACAGTGTCAGATCAGATAGCTGTTAGATACCATTGCTTTATATATATCTTTAGTCTTAATCTCATGTAGAAATACTTTAATGTTTATCATTACTTTTTATGTCAAATTATCTTCAGTTATCCTGATGGTTGAAACCAATTCTCAAGAAAATCCCCAGGAAGGGTTTATGAGAACACCTCTCCTAGTTCTTACAAACTAGTGGCATTTTGGTCTCCAGCCTTTATACCAAAGGACAGTTTGTCTAGTCTTAAAATAGTTGGTTCACCTTTTTTTGATTCATACATGCTTTTCTGGCATGCTTCCTTTTTAAGAGTGTTATCCTCATTTCTTATTTTTTCTTTTCATTTTGTATGGAATTTGACAATGATCTTTTTTGCTTATCTTTATAAAATTAATTTTCTTGAACCTTGAAAGGTTGTAATTTTACTTAGCTTTACTAGTTCACAGTTACAGAACCCCAGAGAGCTCACCTTTTTTATTGCTTCTCTTTGGAGAAGCATTTAAAACTATGGCAGCTAAAATCTAATCTAACAGAAAGCAGATCAGTGGTTGTGGGCAAGACTGATTGGGGTGGTGGTGCCTCTAATGAAGTTCAAGAGAAATTTTGGGGTGGATGAAAATGTTCCATATTGTGAGTGTAGTGGTGGCATGGATATATATACATCTGTCAAAATTAACTTATATAGTGCCTATTACTATATATAAATTATGCCTCAAACAAAAAAAGACAATACGGTAATTTATTTCCTGAAATTTCCTCACTTTATTCCCACACTACATACATACACACATACATAATATATATATATATATATTTTTTTTTTTAAGAAAGGCAAGAATTAAGGCATGTAGGCTGGTGGAAATAGAGGAAGAAGCATTTCATTTTATTTTTATTTAGTTGTTTACACTGGTTGTTCCCCTAACAAGAACCCAGGTCATTGGGATGTGGACTGTGTTCCTTAAGAGGTGGCTGACCTAACTGTTATTCCAGCAGGGCACACCTTTTTTTCTTTTTCTTTTTCTTTTTTTTAAGGAAAGGTGTAAGCAGTAATAAAGGCAAGCAGACACAGGAAGGCAGGAAGAGGAGGAAGCACTTTACTTCATTTAGTTCATCTTGGTGTTGGCCCCAGAATGCAAACTGGAATCCTTGGGATGTAGGTGGCCTACACAGGCTGAAAGAGGCTGATCAAACTGTTATAACGCTAGGGTACATCACTTTCCCTATTTTTAACTGGATTTTTTTTGTTTGTTTTTATTGTACCTGTCAATCTAGACTGCATTCTCAATACTTTCTCAATATGAGATTTTGTTTTGGAATGGAGCTTTAGCTGACTAATTTTCAAAGTTCATAAGACTATAATTACTTCAGATATTGCAGCACAACTCCTTGTTCTAATACAAACTGAGGTACATATTCCTTTGACTGCAACTGCTACATTAGTTATCTACTGTTGCATAACAAATCACCCCAAAACTAGTGGCTTAAAACAAAAATTACCTCACAGTTTTTGTGGATCAGGAATTTGGGAGCGGCTTAGCTTGGTAGTTCTGGCTCAAGATCTTTCATGAGGTCTCAGTCAAGCTGTTGACAAGGACTCCAATCTCATCTAATGGTTCAACTGAGGGGAAGAAGGACAGGCTGTCTGAATCCTCAAAACATGGCTGCTGACTTCCCCCAGATGAAGTGATCTGAGAGGGCCCAAAACGGAAGCTTCAATGTTTTTATAACCCAATCTCAGAAGTTACTGAACACCACTTCTGACATTCTACTGGTCACACACAGCAACCCTAGCAAAATGTGGGAGGGAACTAGGTAAGATGCAAGTACCAGGAAATAGGAATCAATCATTGAGAGTCATCTTGAAAGATGGCTACCATGGCTGCTATACTCAAAATTGCTTTCTGAGCTTAATTATTATTTTGCATTTCTTGGGTTCATCATATATCCTTTAGTAATTTTTCCGATACTCTTGTACAACCATCGAAACCACACAGGTCTTGCTGCTTTCAGTTGTTTACCCCACCAGTTATTTTGGTGTTTATGAGGGATGCTACATCATTTTAAACAGTTTTAGATATTGCCCATGAATTTTTAGATTAGATATTTTAGTTGCTCTTTATGTTTTTATAAAAGCATCTAGGGAGATTAAAAATCTATGCGGTTGTCATCTTCCTAGAATCTCATCTACCCTTGTATTTTCAACATCTGTGACTTCATATTTAAGGAGTCTTTCTTTTAAGAAGCATATGGATTTTTAAGAAGTATATTGAGTTGTTGGTCTTCGCCTTTAATTTTAATATTTAGTTCACTTAAGTTAATATAATGGATGATATGTTTGGGTTTGTTTCTACTGTTTTACTATGTGTTTACTATATCACCTGCCTTTTAGCTTCTTTTACTCAACTTGATTGCTTTATTTTGGGTTCTTATAATATTTATCATTCTATTTCCACTCTTTTAATTTGCTAATACTTTATTTTTAGTGGATCTTAAATGTTGCACAAATCTTCAAGCTTTACTTTTTACTGCTTCCCTGATCATCCCGGTTTAATTTACCAACCCCATCTTTTTGCATCGTTGTCATGCATTTATTCTGTATTTTAAACTTCACTAGTTTTGAATAGTCTGTTTCTACTTATATGTGTTCGATTTGAAATCACCTTCCTTTTGCCTAAAAGAACTCTGTTTACTATTTAAGAAAAATTTAGTGTAGGTCTGTCCAACGGAACTCTCACAGGTTTGGTATTATTTATTAGCATCTTTATTTTGTAGGATATTTTTATTAGACATGTATTTTTAAGATGAGAATTTAGTGTTTTCAGAAACTATTCCATTGTGTTCTAGCTTACATTGTTTCTGGGCAACACTTGGGCATTATCCCCTCTGTTTCTACCTTTAGTTTTCAAGCAGCCTTTTTGTAATATATCACTGTATTTTCTTAATATTCATCCTGCTCAAGTTACATATAACTTCTTCAATATGAGCTGATATCTTGTATCAGTTTCAGAAAATTCTAGCAATCCAGTTATTCAAATATTGTTTACACAATACTTCTTTTTAGAAACTACAAATAGTTGTACTACTACAAATATATACCTTTTTACCAAGTCCCACATGTTTAATAGTCTTTTTTGTGTTCTTTTCCATTACTTTTCAATGTTTTAGTTTAGATATTTTTCAGTGACCTGTCTTTAGGTTCACCAAACCTATGTCTTACTTGCTGCTAACCCGATCTAATGAGATCTTAGCTTTTGACACAATATTTTTCATTTCTAAAACTCTGATTATTTTATAAATTCCAATTCTCAGTTGAAATTCTCCATCTTTTCAGTCATAGCCTGGGTATTCTCCTTGCCTCTCTGCTGTCTTCAAACAGATAACTGATTTAATTTGGCTATTGTAATTGCTTTAGGTAAGAATGTGAATCTACTGCCAGATACTCCATCCTACCTAGAAACAGACACTTTGCATGTACTTCTTTAAGTGGTTCACCAGACATCACAAAAGAAGACGATTTTAAGACAAAAATCACTTTTTAAACTCGATTAGCTATATTTTTAGTTGAAGGCTATCAACCCTCTGTAAAAAACTGATAAAGCCACAGATCACAATAAAAAGTGTCAACAAATTGTCCATTCATTCCTTTAATTCCATAATTCACTGAATCTAACAAACCGACAACAGTAAGATGCGTCATTTTACATACTACTAAAATAGAAATAGAACAGTCTAAGAAATACTTTCAGAATAAAGTTGGGACACCAAACGGAAGCCAACAATTATAAGATATATTATTTTATGAAGTCCTAACAAAGAAATAAACCTGAGATGAGGTATGTAAAACTTCAAAGCTACAATGTCAAATGGCTTGTCTCACAGTTAAAGATAAATGGGATATAAATACCTGGTAGAGAGAAAGAAAATATACATGTCTATTTCAATATTACCACTAGGTAGAAGGAGAAAAAGTATCCCCTAAGTATCGAAGGAACTAGAGGTATGATTCATGCAGATCTGCTGACCTGAACATAATACCTGTTTAAAAAAGCTCACAGAATTTCAAGTTAGACAGCATTCTAAGGTAATAAGCAGAAGCAAACCCAATCTCTGAAAGAACCCAACTTCAGTGAGTCCAATATCAATTTTAAGATACAATCCAATTTTGGATATGTTATGAAATACTGTTAAACCTTGGAGCCTATGAAATTTATATTTACTGAATGTTCATGGTAACTCGTTCCTAGAACAGGGCACAATTCATAGAAGCAAACCCAAATCAAGGATTAACATTCTAGCAGTAAAATAGGCAGAATGATGCGCTCCAAAGTTGTCCGTATCCTAAGCCCTGGAACATGTTACTTTATAAGGCAAAAGGGACTTTGCAGAAATAATTAATGACTTTGAGACAGGATTAACCAGGAAGGCCCAATGTAATCACAGGGGACCTTAAAAGTGAAAGAGGAAAGAAAGAGTTTTAGGGAAATGTAGTTAGAAAAGAATGGCCAAAGCAATATTGTTGACTTTGAAAATGGAGGGAGAAGGCCAAGGGCCAAGGAACTAGGAGGTCTCTTAAAATTTGGAAAAGCAAGGAAAAGGAGCTTCTTTCACAGAACCTGCCAACACTTCGATTTTTAGCCAAGTGAAACTCAGTTAAGACTTATGAACTAAAGAACTGTAAAATAACAAGTTTTACTGTTAAGTTACTCATCTGTGGTAGTTTATTGAAGCAACAATAGTAAACTAATACAAGCAGGACAAAGGAGACAAACATATGTCAGGTGATATTACTATAAGGAAAAGTAAGCCAAAGTAAAGGAGAATTCAAGTAATCTATAACTGGGATATATATTATTTTACATAGCATGGTCAAAAAAAGGCTCTTTTTAAGTGATGTTTGAACAAAAATATAGAACAAGCCAAATATATATGTATGGGGCAAACCATCTAAGGGAATAACATGTGCTGAAGCCCTAAACAAGAGCATGTTCATATGATTAAGCAATACAAGGCTAATATGGTTGGAATATAGTGAACTATAATTTAAAACTTGCTATATGGACACGAAATCTGTATTCTGTAAGAATGTTACATTAAATGATAAGAATATCACTAGAGATTTCAAGATAAACAAGTACAGATAAAATTTACTATATAAAATTGTCTTGAAATTTAGGTATATTAATAGTTTTACTGAAGTTAGATAAATTGTTTTCTTGGTATAGTATTCAAATTCTACTTATGCTATCTAAACTAGTACAATTTCATGTAGCATTAAATACAATATACATTACAATAGCAAGTGAACAAACTATTTTGAAAAATAGATTAAACCCTAAACTTTTGTTTTGACTTTTCTTCAAGCTAAAAAATATAAACAATGTGACAAATTAAAAATAGAATTTGATAACTAGAATTAGACAGGTCAAGCATATTCACTTTTTGGTACTCACAAATTAAAAACAGAAACAAGCATGAACTTTAACTCCAAGTTCCCTTATCAAATCTCCAAGGCAGATAAAAAATCATGTCCTCTATTTGCTTCTTCCTTTGCACCTTCAATACAATAGAGAGGATCAAAGCTGAAGGTTAGTTCTTTGTAAAAGTCTAATAAAACTGATAAACCTCTGGTAAGACTGATTAAAGTCACAAACTAAATTCAAGAATAAAAAAGGGATCATTACAACTAAGACTATGCTCATTAAAAGATGAGGCTACCGAACACAAAAATAAATTAAAATTTAGATGAAATCAACAACTGCTTAGAAAATTAAATCCTATTTGAAGAAACAGAGTATCTGAGTAGCCCTATGATCATTTCAGAAAATGAATCAAAAATAAAAAAAATCCTCCCAACAAGAAAACTCAGTCCCAGAGGACTTGACTGAGAAGTTTCACCCAATATTCAATGAAAGAACACAAAAGTCTACTATGAGATAGAAAAAGAATATTCTACTAAAGTATTTTTGTAAAACCAGCATAATTTATCAAGGGTAGTTACATAAGTTAACAATTTCACTCTAACAAAATGCAAAAATTCTACATATTGTCAGACCAAATCCAGGAAAGCATATCTATAAAATGCCTGTATTAAACATAGATACTGGTAAAATTTTGTAGTTTCCTTAGAGATAAAGGGGAAAAGAAATTTCTGTTATCGCTTCTTTTCAACAACCATGGGCAGCTGGTGAATAAAGACAAGAGGGAGAAACCAAAAGAAAAAGACAAAACCAAAATTTAACAATTCAAAGACAAAACAAAATGTCATAATTCACAGATGAGTATATAAAAATTCCAAAACCATCTACATGCAAACTAAAATGAGCAAATCTAGTAAGGCCACTGGATCCAAGGTCAGAGTGACAGCTACACTTAAATAAGAATAATAAATACATAAGATCAGCTCTCTGGAGAACATTTTATCAAGTTGAATGATATAATTGCCAAAATTCAAATATTTTGAACCTACAAAAATATATTTCATGTGGTTCAACCTAATAAAAACACACATACACAAAAACACATTAAAGAAAGACCTAAATAAATACAGAGAAATCACAGTCACATTTCAGATTCAATGTAATACCTATCTAATTCTGAATGTTTCTTTAATGTACCAAGATGACTGGAAATTTCAAATGTAAGTACACAGAGATAAGAGAGGACTATAGAAGAACAAGGTTGAAAGACCTGCTCTGTTATATAATAAAAGTGTGGAACTGAAATAAGAATACAGGAAACAGACCAATGGTACAGAATAGAGATCAGGTGGATGCATCAAATATAAAGATACTAGATATGAGATGATATTGAAGATAGGTGAGGAAAAAATGGGCTTTTCAATAAACAATTCTAGGAAAAATATTATCCATATATATTAAGTCAAACCTTTGCCTCTCACTACACAAAAACCTATCCCAAACAGATTTAAGACCTAAAGATAAAATCACAAAGGTTTTATTAGGTAATAAAAAATATTTTTATAATCACTGTTTGATTAGGAAAAAGTTCTCACCAATCACTGTTTTATTGAGACAGAATTGACATATAATATGGGATGAGTTTAAGATGTACAATATATGTAATTACCATGATAAATTCTGTTAACATCCACATGTCACAGCTATAATTTTTTTCTTGTAATGAACACTTTTAAGATCTATTCTTAGAATTTTCAATATCCAATACAGTATTAACTACAGTCACATGCTATATATTACATCCAGAATGTAATATTTAATATACTATATTTAGTATAGTAACATTTTAACTGGAAGTTTGTACCTTTTGACCATGTTCACCCATTTCACATACACAGAAATACCACCACCACTACCACCTCACCCGTGGAAACATTTTTTAAGCAAGACAAAGAAAATATAAGCATAAGGAAAAAATTAAGAAAATTCAACTATTTAAAGTTAAGAATACTCTTCAACTATAAGGAGAAAAAATAATGAAGAAATTGAAAAGGTCTTTTCACCACATGTAACTGTAAAAGGTCATCTCCAAAAGCAGAACTACTAAAACCAGTAAGCTCAGTTACCCAGTTAAGAAAAACAAAACATCAATGTTTCAAACAGGGTCCTCACAAAGATAGCCAAATTTCCAATAAACATAAGAAAAGGTTTTCACTCTTATCATCAGTCAGGAAAATACAAATCAAACCCACCATGATACACTACTTTATTATACACTGCCTGATGAGCAAAAACTCAAGTCTGATAAAACTAAGTGTGGATAGAAATACAGAGCAGTGGGAACTCTCACACTGCTATCAAAGGGTAACATGATACAATCATTTAAATATTTGGTCCTATCTACTCAAGTTAAAGATGCACAGGTTCCACAACACAGGAATTCTAACTCCTAGACAAGATGCGTCCAACATAAACTAATACACATATAAACCACGACATTGGGTTAAGAATATCACACAGCACATACAAGCACTGTTTGTAAAAGCACCACACTATCAAAAGCTGAAAATATTTATACCTTCACACTGATCATTTATCATTTTTTTTTTTTACTGAGGGAAAAAAGAATTGTCATCATGGGGAAAAAAAATCCCACTCCCCCCCAAAAAAAATCACACTGGGTTTTGACTCTTGCGTTCTTACCACATCTAGTAAAAACTTAAATGACAGAGAAGGCAATACTTTATAGGACAGTATATTTTTCTGTTGAGACAGCTATCACATAATCATTTGCAAGTGAACTATTATTTTGTCTATCTTTAATTTTCAGTAACTCTTCATTCTAGTCTCTAAAGTTATCTACTCTATAGTGTACCTCTGAGTCATTTGAGAAAAATACCTTTTAAATATTAATGAGCTTTTTATAATGCTATGAATACTATTATCTCATATTGCCTACATGTAGTTTTTATATTTCCTATACTCAAGGACATCAATTTATGTAGATGCTTTTTCCTTTTCTTCTTCATGATTTATATCCATTTCATAATCTCAAGTTGCATAATGTCTGAAATTCAGTTACATTCTTAGTCTGACAACAGAAGTGCACTTATGTTTGTAGAAAGTTCAGAAACTATTTCCTAAAATATAAGCTGACTTCATTACCTCAACATGCTTTTTCTTTTAAATTGGGTTCAGCAAGCTTTTTCCATGAAGAGTTAGAATGTAAACAGTTTAGGATCTACAACTCAAATAGTCTTAGTTCCAATCACTCACCAATGCTACTGAACACAAAAACAACTGTAGATAAAACATAAATGGGCGTTGCTGTTTTTCAACAAAACTTCATTTTCATAAACACAGGCAGTTAGCAGGCTATAGTTTACCAACTCCTGCTTTGTATCATTAACCCTAAGTAGATTCTTGATCTCGTACTTCTCAACTCTATAATAAATGAACATAACATATCCACAACATTGTAATTTATAGATACTATATCTACAATATATAGATACATTAGATATAGCTATAATATCTATAAATTATATATATAATATAGAATAATCCAGCTAACCAGAAATTGACAAAATTAGTTTAGCTGTTTCTCTTATGTAAATGAAAACTGTTAGGGTCATTCTAGAATCCTCAATGCTTAAAACAAGAAATACACTTCTAAGAATTCATTCTAAAGTAGAGAAATACACAAAAAATATATAAGGTTATTTAAATGTTAGACATTAAACATAATGTTTAACGTTTAAATAGTGACTATTCACCCAAAAAACTCTATGTAGAAGGATCAGATAGAGATGGTGAATATTTACCACCTAAGTGTGAAAAGAAGTACTTTATCACTTGAAGAAACAGCTAAAACTATTTCTGAAAGAATTAAGGAAAGATCTGAGTAATTTGATGTTTTGGATAACACTTTACATTTGCATTTGCTTTTATTTAGCTTGTTAAATTCTTTAAGTTAAAGAAAATTATCATGAAGGAAAATTTCAGCTAGTCTCACAAATCCAGCATACAGTTAATGACATTCACTGCTATTCACCAACACAGATCTTAGTAGCAACCATAGCTATTGAAATGTTTATTTTGTATACCATTTTGTTTAATCTATAAGAATTCTGTAAAGTAAGCAGGCATGTCTCATAAAATATTCAGTTATTTTCTAAGATGCTTTCAAGTAATATCTCTAGCCTTAAAGTAGCAATGGAGATTCAAGGACTATTTTTAAGAAAAAAAATTCTCAATAATTAATAAAAAAGTTCTCCTTTAGTATGGAAATTTCCATCTTTCATAGATTCCATCATTTTTACTATGAACATGTATGTAATGTATAAAAATTACATTCCTTAATTGAGTAATTAAGTGCTATCAGTGAAGACTCTTACCCCAAGAAAATATTCACGTGAAGTTCTTTTTTGGTCCTTGAGATTGTTTTCAAAGCAGCAATTTCTGCATCAAACCAAAATCCTCTATCTTTAGGACTTTCTACATTGTAATTAACCATTACTACATCACCAACATTTAGTTCGTTCCATTTCAAATTGGTTCTAGCTCGCGGTCGAAGATCCTTGACATTTATTTCTACAGTGCCACTTTCTGGATATCTGAGGAGAGAGAAGAATCATAAAACATTGCATGTGATTACGGCCAACGATGACTAAAATTATATGCAATATACATTGAATTCTAATTTTCAGAATTAGTCATCTTAGAGAAAAAGTAAAACAAATCGCAAGTCTTCAAATATCAGCTGTGGTTTATGACAACCTCTTCCCTGTGACACTTAAAGGTTAGTTTCTATAAGTGTGAGCATGAACTCTCTCCCCATTCCCATTTGGCCTCAGAGATATGATTCTCTTCATGACTTACATGGCTGACTTATCTGGCAAGTGTTCATTCCTATGTTTAAAAATCACCACAATCTACCTGAAGGGGCTATATATATCATATCTCTAAAACACGCTATATTGAGGCAAGTATTACTTTTACTATTATCATCTATATATTCTGAATGAGAAATTAAATATTACTCTTAATTTAAGTCTTAAAAAGACTTTTTTTTTGGTAGCGTGGAGAATGGGGTAAAGGGAGGTAAAACCAGAAGTTCTTTTTGCTCCACGTTTTCTCAACTGATGTTTAAAAATTACCTCAATAGCTCTAAATGTTGACTTGTTCCTGAAATTGGAACTGGTTCATCAAATTCTGCCATTTGTTTTATGTGTAATAAGAACATAAACCTAGTGTGTTTCAAAGCTTTCATTTCTCCAGAAAGAGAAAGACTAAGATTCTAGTTCGTATATGTAGTAATGGCAAAAACCAAAAATACTCCAACAATACCAAAAAGCCAAAAAAAAAAAGCCAAAAATTTTATGTGCAGAAAGTGAATCAAAGTGAAAAAAATTCAGGCAGAATCTTGACGTTATATTTCTGAAGGTAAGCTTACATAAATCTAAACCTCACAAAAACCTAAAGCATTCTAAGTTTCCTCAATGTTAGGCCTAACTTCTTGATGTCAATAGGCCAAGTTCACACTAATTTCTTTAAGATTAAGACCTGTCATCTTTATATATTGTTTGATAACAGAACAAAGAAATGAATAATATCTAATTTCTGTTCCTGGAAAGCTTGGTCTATTGGGGGTAGGTCATGCCACCATAACAGTGGTTCTCAAAGTATGGGACCCAGACAGGAAGTATCAGCATTATCTGAGAACATGTTAAAATGTAAACTCTTGGACTCTATTTGAGAACTACTGTGTCAGAACTCTGGGAATCAGGTCTAGTAACCTATTTTTATAAACTCTCAGTGATTCTAATGCATGTTCAAATTTGATAGCTTACTATGCTAGAGGAACACAATAATTATCATACTTTAGTATAACATTAATAAAGTAGAAACTAAGGGACAGAATCATTAATCCTTAATCAATATACTGGCTTGTTCAAAACTTAAGTGGATTTGAAGCAACTCTAGCAGCTAACCTTGGTTCTTTCAAAGCAAGCAAGACCAGGACTCTCACAGCAAATCTAACACATTTAGAATAATTAATTATTAATAACAATAAATAATAAAAATTAATCTTGGGTGGGATCGTTGGTCAATCCCAATTTAACCAACACTCTTCAAACTTTTGTTAATTGGAAAAAAAATAATCTCAGAATTGGTAAGGGGCCTCAGAGACCATATGATTCATTTATGCTGCCAGTACATTATTTTTTTATCACAAGTATTCCACATAACCATTCAACCTCTACTTGAACACTAAGTGATCAGGAGACAGTTTTAACCCTAATAAAAGCTTTCTGTCTTCACATAGCTTTGATATAGAAAAGAAAAGACACTTAACAATGGATCAAAGATAAAACTTTGGAACTCAATCTATGCCTAAATTCTATAAAGTAATCTATACAATCTCTCCACAAAATACCCAATACTTAACATTCGAATGTCCCTGCCATTCCAAATCTTCTCTTCAAAGTAAAAACATTAATTTAAAAATATATTTTCAACTTATGCGGCAAGGTTTTGCATCCTTTATTATCCTGGTGTCTTCACTCAATATGTCTTCTATTTTCAGACTCTATATTTACATTCCCATTTTAGCTTCTTGCTGTTGTGTGAACTTGGGGAACCTATTAAACCTTTTATGACTCTCATGTGTAAAATGTAAAGGCAACTAAGTATACTGCATGTGGTTGTTTAGAGAACTAAAATGAGAAGATCTATACAAATGCAAAATAGCACATGATGGGTTAAGTAAATGCTAGTTGTTAATTTTGTCCTTATCACACAGAGATAATCTTAAAAACAGAAATACAAAGTCACATCTGTGTGGTCCTACACTTTTCTCATTTCAACCCCATTTTTCAGTCATCAAGCCTAAATTTAGAACTCTGTTGCTTGACGCTTGGTGTTTATATGTGCATGTTATTTCACACAGATTTGGTTAGAATAGCCATCGTTTTCCTAACCTATAAAATAAAAAGTTAAACTGGATCTCTTCCCACTTCATGAGGTTATTCTAATTCTAAATGAACCCACTCCATGTCTCAATATTCTCAAGGCCACATAGACTACAAAACTATTCTTTAAAAAGGTTTTATTTTGGTATTATAACAATATGTATTTGCTTACTGCAGAAAAAAAAACTTTTCAATAGCAAAAAAAATCTCCATTTGATAAATTTGTAAAAATTACATAGGAAGAATAGAAATACTTTGAAGAGTACAGAACTTTTAAACTATCTGTAGAGTGTTTATCACAAATAAGGCAAAATAAATCATTCCATACATCGGAGCAAGGGATTTTATGCCGAGATCTTAAGAATGTCACTGCTATATATAAGGCCATTTCTGGTTGAGATGGTCTAAGGTTTGGGACTTTCTTCAAAATAATCCATAGATGCTTGAGGATGTTGTTCCTAATTAAACATTGGTCAGGAGCTCGTAATTGTTGAAGTTAAGTGATGGGTTCATTATATGATTCCTGTAATTCCTACATAAGTTTAACATTTTTATAATAGAAAAAAATGCTTTTTGGTTTAAGTTAATTTTCAAATGAAAATCTCTTCCCACTTCATGAGGTTATTTTTGCTATGTGTACACAGAATCTACAAAGTTATCCCTCGTTACAATGACAAGTAGTCTTTTGTCCCTTTACTATACTCCCCCTACTCATTCCCCAGATACAACAATTTTCATTTGTTAGTCATTTCCTTTATTTATCTTCCACATTTTTAAGTGACCTTCTTATACACTGCTTTATACTTGAAACTTTTTCTATTCACCCCTCATTTGCCTTCGTCCCCCTCTTCTTTATATTACTGATGTCAGGCACAGCTCTTAAGCATTCATTTTTATTTACGTTGATCCTTGGGATAGATGCAAGCACTATCCTATGCCCATTTTACAGATGAGGCATCAAAGTTACTTGGACAGGAGTAAGGAGCAGAGATAAGATTCACACTCTGACCATCTGGCTCTAGATTCCATACTCTTGGAAGCATAGACAAACTTTTTCGTGTTCTTAAGTACATTATACAAACTAAGTTGTTTGTAAAATTAGTATTTGGCTTTCCATTTAGTGCTAATGTTCCCTCCAGTTGTTACTTACCAAGTTTTCCATGTAACTATCATAAACATCTCCATTCTGCGAAAGATCTATAACTCCTCTATGTTTACATATTTCAATTACTCTGCTAATTGTCTGGACTTTTAAAAAAAAACAAGTTTTTCAGAGACTGCTATCCCATTCTAATCTAGATAGTTTAGATTGTAGGCCTATGCCTGCTCCACGGTTGTCTTAATGAGGTCTTTCATTACTTCTTGTGTTCAATCCTATTTCCTGAATATGTCTTCTTCTTAGTTTAAATCCTGAACGAAGTGGAGTGGTTAAAAGTACTTTTTTATATAAATTAACCATTCCTTTGGTTTTGTTGTATTCTATATGCCTACCTCTAAAGTACATGGTGAATCCACCGCCTAGCCTTCCAAAGGTTCTTTAGTGTCAATTTACTTGATTGCTTGTTATTGTTTTCTCCTCCTTAGGTTTCAGCTTTCTTTGACCAGCTTTCTCTGGACCATTTGTTTTTTGTTTTTCACCTTCCCAAAGTTGTCTTAATTTGGCTTTTATTTCTATACCATTTATTGTTCTTGAGGGTTTGTGCATGTATTCTTTTAACTGTCTTCTGGGAAGGTTTAAGGAGTGGAAACAGACATGCACCTTAATCTGCCGTGTTTAACTGAAGTCTTTACTTACCTTTAATATAATTTCTTCCTATTCACCATATATCTCTACTCCAGTCATAGTAATCAATTCTCATGTAATTCCATATTTTCTACTTTTTTTCCCTAGGTAGCCTATTGTTTCTCCTTCAGAAATATAGAACTATCTGTACTTTGTACTCTGAGTTCTAAGCACTCAAAGTGATGAGTACATATTTCTACCATAATATACTATAAAACAGCAAGTTTTCATTCAAGAGCGGTTGACATGTTTAAAGTTTAGTGTTTGGGATGTGCAAGGCCTAAAAAGGTCTTTAAAATATGTGACTCATTAAGTAGAAATGTCTGCTTTTACATAAATAAAGCTCATAATCATATATAATAAACTACAACCCCTGTATTTAAAAAAGACCCATTTGATCCTATTATGTTACCTATGCTTTCTTAATCTAGTTATGTGGGAACACAGAATCGTCTACAGTACTCAGAAAAGTTTTTTGGAGATATTTTTAGTTTGTAAAAACAAAAACCCCTCTCTCCATGAAGTCTACTTTATGTTTGAAAACAGCTGCGGCAAATTCACCCAAGTAGCAAATTTTTCAGCATTTGCATTGAGAAAAGCTGCAAGAGACTGTATGAAACATTTTGGGAAGTGTTGAAAGCTTTAACCTAGGGAGGAATAAATGAAGTTTCTTCTCTCTCGTACATGACTTTCTGTTCTCAAACCAGAAGTCAAGGCATTACCCAAGACAAATCATTCTAGTTAGCTATATTGTATCTTTGAGAGTTTAGACCCACTATGGTGTTATGAGAAGTCTGTATTCTCAGATAAGCCTTAAATATCCCTAAGAAGTTTTCCCAGTAACATTTTTATTGCTCCACATACTCTCTAGGTATCTTTTAGAGCCATCCTTCAGAGTATGTGCGCTTTTGACATCCTTAATTATGTGACATCTTAATGAAAACCAAATTTTCAATTGGTAAACAAAACAATGATTGAGTAAAGTCTAGGGAATTAAATTTCAGGAAAATTGATTAAGCAGTACTTCAAAAACAGATTTTCTATAAAATAATAAAACTACAGTTTCCTAGGTGGCTTGTACACTAAATTCCAGAAGACTAAAAAACTCAAGCAAAGTAGTATCACTGAAACTTTCTTACTTCAAAACATGGCTTCCTGGGGTTAATATGATCTAGTCTAGCAAATCTTTAATATTATACCATATGCAAAAACAAAGTATTTCTTTTTTGAACAAATAACATTACTAAGTTTCACACCTAAATGTAAAGCTTATTGACAGACGAGTAACTTAAAACTGCTTACAGTCAGACTTGACATATTACACATGGAAATAAATCTCTTTTGTATAACACATTAAGATAACTGTTTTATATAGTGGAACAGAATTAGGTTTAAAAAGATACCTATGTCAGCATACTCTGGTGGAGTAGTGGTAGGTCAATTGCCTCTAACGGAGGGCAGGTCGCATGATCCTGGGTTCGAGTACAGGGACCAGAGGGAAACAACCATTGTGAACAACTAAATAAAAATAAAATGCTTCTTCCTCCTCTCTACCTGTTTGTTTGATTACTCGCCTTCATTCTTGCCTGCCCATTTCCAAGAAACCTATGTCAAAGATAAATCCATATTATTTAAGGGTAGTCACCAAAATAAATTAGCTATTAAAGAATAGAATCAAACTTTCTGTTCTTTATTATTACTGGGTACTTTTCAAGGTTATTAGGAAAAGAAGAGCATAGGTCAAGTAGATGTTACAGAGAAGGAGATTAAATCTCAATGAGTTTAAACAAAACAAAACCCTTACCAATAAATCAGAAACCCTAAAATTTAAACCAAATTGTTTCTAATCCTTATATAGTCTATCAGAGAATAAATGAGGTTTCTTCTCTACATTCTACTCCACTCTACATATACTTATCAGGACCCCAGGGTATGTGTTTGGTGTCCATCAGGAATCTTCATTTTAAACACCTTACCTGGGTCTATGTGCATTACAGCAGACCATCTTTTTGAAAAATACAATGTAAAGAAATGATGTATAACTTGAAGAGGTGAAATCAGATATCTTTAAAGTTATTTTTCTAAGCCATAAGTGATCATATAACACAAGAGAAGAGCAATAAGGTCACAGGCCTAACTTTTTCAACCCTTCTTTTGATTATCATCCACTCAAAAAACTCCAGTCAGACACAAGAAATATTCTAATTCTTTGGCAAATATGTTATTAACAAGCAAGATACTATGATATAAACTGATTACTATAGTAGTATTTGAAATTAAATCTCTCATTCTAGCTCCCTACATCAAGATCAACAAGACACCATGAGTTGATTATAGAAAAATCTACTCCTGTTATTCCATTAAAACTCAGAAATTATATTTTGACAATGCTACATAAATACATTGAGGAAAGCCAGTTTTATCATTTTACAGAAAAATTTATCTAAAAATACAACTTGATTTTATTCAAAATTGGCTTACTGACTTCTATTTGTAGTAGTTACAGGCTAATTAAAAGAGTATATACTGTGGGCTAAAAATAGCTAAAAAAATCTTTGCGAATGCTGGGAGCAATGACAATATTATCCTAAGAAATTTAGTAAACTGTAAATTTCTATTTTAATGTAAACACTGTAGAACATGGAAGATCATATACTAGTTTCCGTATTACTATGAATACTATTAGCTATCATTCATTCACGATTTCACCTTTACCTAGCTACCATTATTTATTCTTAAGATGATACAGAAATGATTGCCTTCATAAACATTTTCTTTCTTTACATAATACTTCCTTGTTCAAACTTCCAGGGGTTTTCTAGTTTACTTTCTTCTATAGAAATTGGCTAAAATTTCTATATCGATTTCTAAATGAGATTACTAAATCTAATAAGCAATTAAAGAGTGCAAAATAATAACAAGAATAGTTTTCCCATATTCACATTTTAAAATGGCCTATAAGACAAACTGAACTTAAGTGCTGACTCCTTAGTAGCAAGATTATCAGGAGACTGAGATCTAGTTTAACCCTAGGTCAAATTCAGAAAGTTTATCTTAGAAGGACTGATTGGCTTATTTAATAGTGTAATTTACCAGGAAAGTAAGGACTAAATCTCAGAACATTCAGCTTGACCGAGTATTTCCCGCCACTTAAGAAATTACTAATAAATCCTCGTAAGTCGCCATAAACATGTAATAGACATTGCTTTCTGTGCCACTCATACAGATTTCCCACTGCATAGTGGGAAAAGGTGCTTCATTTAAAGTCACATGCAAATAACTTAGCTTCAATGAAACAATTTCTTTTAGAAAGTCTTTCAGCACACCCTGGTGGCCTAATGGGTTAGTCCACCCAGCAAGCACAGTCCAGTATATATCCCAAGGTCCTGGTTCAAGACCAGGGGCTGGGTGAACAACCAAGATGGATTGAATAAAATGGATAATAGTGACTCTCTCCTCCTGTTTACCTTAATTCCTGCCTGCACTTTTCCTTAAAAAAAAAAAAAAATAAAAATAAAAGGTCTTTCAATTCTAATAATTTTGCCTCTATGGAAACAATACAGGGGGAAAAAATCAATAAGCCATAAGCTATCAAGACATGTTAAAATAAAGATGAGCACATGGACTCCTTAGGTATTACATTATCATCTTTGGCCTTCAATAAAATATATTTACTGTATTTAGTTAAACTGTCATATCAACCTCTTTTCTCCCATATTATTTAGTAGCAGGTGCCTAACAACAATGCTTAAGGCTGGGCCCAAAGCCAATCAAGTGGTTCAAAACTTGAATGTTCCTCTAAGTGATTATGATGATTTATGAAAACAGATTGCTCCTAGCCAAGGACTATACTTTGAGAACTGCTAAGACAGGGATGCATCATAAGAATCACAGGGGAACTTTTGAAAACGTCAATGTCTACGGGTCTCTAAATCATACCAGAAGTTCTAGGGAAAGGCCACAAGCACTGATACTTTATAAAGTTTCCTAGACAAGTTTATGTGCAACCAGGGTTGTGAATCACTGGTCTAAAATGCATTGAAAACAAAATTGACTGAGAAAAGTTGTTTCTTAATACAATAACAGCATAAGGATTTTAGTATTCCTCTACTGATAAAGCAGACAAGTGATTACTAAAGATTAAATTACTAGGATGGCATCAGTTTGCTTATATACTTAGAATTTAATGGAATACAAATTGTACATGTTCTCCTGCTTTAAACCCTAGGCAAAGTTTAAACCAAGTAGGTCAGATCTGCTACATATAAAATTGTTAACCTTTAATGGCATTAGAAGTGTAGGCTAACAACTACATGAACCATGTTTAGATTGAGTGGCAATACCGGTTAACTCTTAAGTGCTAGAATCAAACCATCTAATAAATATAACCTTGGTAAGTTATATTAAGCTTTGGTCTCTTCATATAGGAGTTAATGTAACTCACATAGTAGTTATGCTAAAGATTATATAACTTCACATAAAAAGAGAGCTCAGTACATGACCCATAAAAGTTAATCCAAATTGCTTATAAGCTATGCCACAGACATATTAACCTACTAGAAACACTAAGGAAATGAATGTTCTCCAAATCTACTTCTGTCCCTTCAGTCAATATTTGGTTCCTCATTGTCAATACCTTCAGGGTCTCTGTTCTTAAAAATCTGCAGTTAGTTTTGCGAATTTAGTAGCTTTAGGACCCTTAAAAATATTAAACTGTTAATATCGTAACCATAGAGAAGATGATTGATGGGAATAAGCTCAACTTTTAGAAAGTTAAGGAAGTATAAAATATTACCATGAAATAAGGAAAAGTTTGATGATGTTCTCTCCCTTTCTTATTGACTACATCATGATTTATAATTACGTGTATTTACCTTGACATCTGCTCAACTTCTGAATCATATTCTCTTTTGCTTTCTGTTCAAAATATCACTAAAAAGTCTTCAGTCAGGCATAATCTCTTCCCAGTAATCACCTTTTGAGAGCAAAAGATAGCTCTCCTCATACCAAAATGTGTATGCTGGCTAATAGAGCTCTCTGTAAAACTCTGAGGATTTAAGAAAGTCCTGGAATCAAAATCTCCTTAGTCTAAATTTAATATTCTTATAATGACAACTCTTTCTATGCAAGTACCTGTGCTGACTGGTTTCCAAATACAAGAGTAATGATAGATGAGGGAGGTACAACAGTAATCAAGAAAATATAAATATCCACTTTATACCAGGTATTTCGAGATTAACTTGACATGCTTGCTTAACATTATTTGTAGTAAGATGTGAATCAAAGTTGACAAGCCTAATTTAGGCCTTATGGTAAACTACAAAATCTTTACAATAAGCCTTCAACAATTATGTTTCTGTTAATCAAGAAATTTATAGAAAAAGGACACTAACAAGAAAACTCATAAAAACATTCAAAACAAATTTAACAATATGTCTGCTTTTTATGAACTTACAATGTTTGTATCTATGATGGTGAAAGGAAAAACAGAGGAAGTCAGGAAGCAAATTCATTTATATTTTAGGACAATGTCCACCTGATTCTATTTGTCTTTTTTGGGGTTGCTTTTGAAACCCTTCTGCACTGTATCACAACTCTATAACACTTATAATTGCTCATAAACTAAAAATGATTTAATTCTGCTTTGACTGGAATGGGACTTGAAGATACTGAGAATTTATCTGATCTGGACAAACATTTTATCTGTAGTTCACTATAAAAATGGTTTTAAACAGCACCATAAAACATAAAAACGGTTTTAAACTGACAAACACTGTACATCCCAAAACAATGAGGCAAGTTCATTGGTTTCATAAACTATAGCTCGCTGCTTTGGTTAAATGACAGTCTGTTCAAAGTACACGGCTGCACAGTGGTGGGAGACATGATTAAGCACAGGTTTGCTAAATAAGCAGACTTCATTCAAGTTACTCTAGTAAAAGTGAAGTTATTTTATTGAAGAAAATGACAGTACTTAATCAGTATCATAAATGGACTGAGATGATAACCTTTAAGTACTTCAAGTCTATTAGGTTTAAACACAAAAAATTCTGAGAAATATTGTATTGGAAGAATAAAAATTATACCAAAGTTAGAGATCATTTAATCCAGTCACTGTAACTTTATAAATTCTCTCTGCAATGTAACATGTCCACTCATTCTCCCTGCCTACAGTTGAAGATGTAAAAACTTGTTTATTGACTACTTTTCAAAGCAGACCATAACTCTAGCTTTAGAGACTATACTGGTAAGAAGTTTAGATTATTCTGAAACATCTCCTTAGTTGTATACACTTTTAGAAAGTGCTTTTAAAATACGAGAGCACTCAGGATCTAAGCATTTTCAAGCTAGTTATTTAGTTTTCTCAATTATTTTTCATGGTAGTTTTGTAATCAGGGAATAACCAGTTCAGTATAAGATTAACATCACTGGACCTGTTCTCAATATGGTCTTTCTAATAAAACATCTTTACAAGTACAACCATTTGAGAGTCATAGTCTAGTGACTTCACTTGGAACTTAGTACTCAATAAAAATCTATGACCACTGCTAAGCTATATACTCCAAACGTTCTCTGCAATGCATTCTCCACCCATTGAAGAACTTCCTTAATGACTACAAAAGTGAACATAAGCTTTATTATATTTTTTTAGTTACTTTTCTAATAATCAAGAAAAATAAGACAAACAGAATATTATCATATCCATATTGGATATTTCTAGGTACTTCCACCAGTCTTTTATTATTTGGGACTCTTATCCAGAAGGATCATCTATTTCTTATATTTTATACATTCTACTTCTCTTTTTAAATACGTAAATGACATTTACCTACCACTAAGCTTCTGTTATATTTTTCAGTCATTCTATCTTTTAAGTTGCCAGAGTTGAAACATCATTTCATCATGTAATATTTAGAGCAGACAATTTTAAGTCTTCAACAGCATGGCAGACTTAAGACTCCTTTTCACCAGCATTCATTCTAATTAAGACAAATTCCTCCTTCATTAAAAATAGTCAAATAAACACTAAAATACTGTGATCTGTCATTTAATGTTACACCAAATTCAAGCAGATTCTTAGAAAATCTCATTCCAAAAATATCTTGAGTCCCTAAAAGTGTAAATAAAATTAATAAGCTTTGGTTCACTTAGTATTTCTTACACTATTACTATGCTGTGTTATTTTGTTCAGTATTTTTTTTAACCAAACAATGCCTTTATTAGCTAGAATCAGGGCTCAGGTGGTAGTTTTCCTAGTTTTATTCTTTTATTCTCCAAGAAATAAAACTCGAAGTAAATGAAAAACTCTTACTAGTTGACAGCAGATACACAGCATAGGTTCCTACCACTATAGTATCTGGCATCTTTGCCATGGCATTCATAACGCAGACACTGATTACTATTCACACATCAACTCTAATCCCATTCTATGGCAGCCCCAATTTACTAAAATTGCCAGTTTTATCTAGTAACACATCCTTAAAGGTATAACCATTTGAATCATCTTCTACTTACTCATTTGGAGCTTAATACTCAATGAAAATCCGGTCAATCCCAGATTTGATAATCATTCTAGCTGTTGGTTCTATTACCATATATTATGGTTTGAGAAAAAAAAGGCAGCACGATGGCTCATTTGAAATAAGTCATGCTCACAGGTTTGCCACAACCACAAGTAGTATCAGAAAGGTAAAGATTACAGGGATCTCTTTTTCCTTAAAATAATAACATCTGTTATTTCTTTTCTTCACAATGCTATATCCATTTTAGGATATTGAAATTGCAGCTCAGTGTATATTTCACACCACATTCACCACTAAATCCTTTTCCATCATCTTTCCCACTCTTTCCTTCCCTTACTCCCTCCCTACTGCCCTGGCAATCACACAATCCTGTGTCCTGTTATTTTTGTTGAGATTTATATGTTCCTTTCATTTCATTATATTCCACGTATGAGTAATATCATCCTGTATTTCTCTTCTGACTTATTTTCATTTAACATAATATAGAGATCTACCTTTAACTTTTTCCAGGTATTATGGACATTTGAGTTGGCACCATGTCTTTTATACCATTTTGTGGTAGCAAGAATAACAATCATTTTAGGATCTTGAACTCCTAAGGATCTGACAGCATATTTTCTATATACAGTATTATGACAGCACTTGAATGATGATTAAAGTTCATTTAGTGTACTGAATTAACACTAAATCTGTAGCAGTATTATCTCTGTACTAGGGAAAAAGTCATGAAAAAATGTAGCATTAGAATCTAGACCCTCAAGACAAATTCCTAACAATATGTGTATATATGCATTTAAGAACACTTCTTCAGCAGAGAGAGACTGGGGAGTGAAAGCTAATGGGTATGGGGTTTATTTCTTGGGAGATTAAAATGTTCTAAAATTAGTTTGTGTTAAGGCATAATCTTGTAGTTAGATAGTAAGTAGTATCTGAATTATTTCAATAAGTTATTTAAAAATACTTCATTATGTTATTACATAATCCTAAATAATTATTAAAATCTACATCCATAAACCTAATAAAATAAAGAGAAACCTTTACCATAGTAAATTGAGTCAGGTATGAGAATACCAAAAACAAACTACTTAGGAGCCAGAGATGACTGAGCAATACAAAATCCTTATTATTTTATAAGCACCAAACAAAAAGGTAACCCAGAATGAACATGACTACTAAAAGATTTCTTCAGAAAGACTATACTTTGAAAACAATCTTGAAAAGGAAGGCTTTGCTTCAATAAACAAAAACATGAAGTCCTCAATAACATGAGCACTTACTCATCATATTCGATATGATAAACAACGTCTTCAGCAGCAACAGAGTCTGAATTAGACGTAGAGGGTACATTGTCCAATTTATTTGTGTTTTCTTTGGAATTATGATTTATATTTCCATTAGTCCTTTTACAAGAACTGCCATTCTTCAGTGGAGTTTTGCCACGTGAATGTCCATCAGAAGCTCTAGTAACACTATGTATACGTGCTTCAAACCAAGCACCAAGGCCGACATCTCTGGCATCCACCAATTCATTTACCTAAAAAAAGTTTAAAATTAGTTAATGAAGCTTAATTTCATCTATTGCTTCAAAAACCTTAATATAACTCAAGTTATTTGAGGGTTATCATAGCTAATATTTGCAGTTACTCATGTTTAAAGTGACTTCATAGATTAGGTCAAAACTTAAATGTTACTTTATTAAAATGAAAACTAACTTTCACCCAACTCAATTTCCTTCAATAAAACAGGTATTTTAAAACTACTTCTTACCTACTCCTTACTCATGTCTATATTAGACTTAAAAAAATATAATTCTTGGCAGTCCTTGTGGCTCAGGCGTTAAGTCTGCAGCTCTGATGTAGTCCATATAAAGGCCAAGGACCCAGGTTCATAACCCAGGGCTGGAGGAGACAAAACAAACAGCTAAACAAAGAGAGCTGCTTCTTCCCCCTCTCTCTTCCTTTCTGTC
Source organism: Solenodon paradoxus (assembly GCA_004363575.1). Classification (NCBI taxonomy): domain Eukaryota; kingdom Metazoa; phylum Chordata; class Mammalia; order Eulipotyphla; family Solenodontidae; genus Solenodon; species Solenodon paradoxus. The sequence goes on along the minus strand of RJWH01000688.1, from coordinate 165,462 downwards.
TGCCTCGCTACCTGTCTTCATTCCTGCTTCCTTCCTCTTTGAAATAAAATCTATATATAGATCTAGACATATAGATATAATACTATATAAACTATACATATATGAATGTGAATTCTTGTATTCTTCAGCATTTTGGCAAGTAAGAAATATTTGTAACACAAAGTTAACACTTTATAAAGTATATGACTGCTAGTAATTTGCTCCATTAATTTCTTCATAATGCTAAAGTAACTTATATGATCCATCCAACCAAAAAACATTCAAGTATTGAACAGAAAATTAAATCCAAAAAGTGAGGGAATTATGCATGTGAACAAAGGGGTGAAAATCAGTGAACCCATCTACACAAAATATCTTTAGTAACTCACTAGTAAGTGCATTATTTGGTATCTCAAAGAACAAAGACAAAATATAAAAAGAACAGGACTATAAAATACAAAATGGATATGGTCATTTCTATGTCTAGTGGATGATCCAGAACTAAATCATGAAATCTGATAAAAGCAAACAGTTTGGAAAACAAGTATATTTAAGAAATTATAATATATAAGCTGGTTTAAAAAACAAAAGCAATCTCTCCTAAAGAAAATCTGAGAATTGCTCTAAAGATAGAGACTCTTTCAGAAACAATAACCAAGAGACAGTCCTTGGTTAAAGAAATACAATTCTTTAAGAAAAAAAAAGCAAACCCTGAAAAGAAAAGTGACATCACTAATACAAGATTATCATCTAATCAAACTAGCTTTTCCTGAGGGTTTAAGAGTATAGGCACACCCTGGTGGAGTAGCAATTAGGTCAATAGACTCCAAAAGAGTGCAGACAAACATGCTCCTGGAGTTTGAGTCCTAGGTCTGGAGGGAAACAATACTAAATAAAAAATAAATAAATAAATAAATAAAATTCTTCTTTCTCCTCTCTCTTCCTGCCTACCTGCCTACTCATCTTCATTCCTGCCTGTACCTTTCCTTTTTTTTTTTTTTAAAAAAAAGGTGTTCAATATAATTTGACAGCTGGTATAGCAGGTATGGGTAGGGAAGTTGAATATATAACAAATGTTAAACATCCATGTCAGATATTATGCAAGGCTCCCTACTGAGACCTGTGTAACCCTAACAACTATGATAATTCCTATTTACATGATAAGGAAACAAAGGCACTGAGACAAGTTCATCTGCTACAAATTAAAGCTAATGAAATGTTAGCTAGGATTTCAAGACATCTTGATCTTGAAGTTTGTATTCTTCATGAAGCATGATGACAAGATGACAAACGAAAAACAGAATTTCAAGGATTAAGGGATGAACTTAGAAGGTATTAAAAAACATTGTAAGTTTTCACATCACCAAGCTAACACAGAAGGTAAAGAAAATACAATTTCCAAATTATTATTATCACTACCAGAAGAGGTAAAGTAATTGAAAATACTACAGGCAATGAGCATTATAATAATGAAACAACTTGAAAAAAATGTAAGGCTAAAAATGCAATATAAAAATGAAGAGTTAAGGAGAAAAGAAAAAGATCTAAGGGCTAAAGTAGACATAAAGAATCAGAAATAGAAAATGGTATGCACTGCATAAATTACTTATGCATTAAAAGAACATAGACTCTTTTCTTCCATAATAGTCACTGACAATTTTAAGACTTAGTTTCTTACAGGCAACAGAGCTAAACAAAACAAAACAAAGTTAAGGTCTATCAAACGAGTAAATAAGCTGAGACTATTACTCTTCCATAGCAAATTAAAATCTAAGAGGTTTCATTAAGTACTACATAATTATTCTAGCAGAGAATGAAGCACACAGCTGATACTAAAACAGTAACAGCAAAATACATTTAGCAATATAAACCTTACCATGAAACAGTAAGAAGGACCTATGAAACGGCAAATTTGTACATCATATATAAGAAACTGTCAGGCAGATCTTATATCTGGACACCTGTATTTGTCAAAACAATTAGAACAGAAACCTAAGTGATTTAAAAATACTGCCATTGCTTAAGCATCACCCATGAGAGAACTTATTAACTTCTAAACATAGAGCATCCTTTGTGTAAACCTAGATTTGTAACTGCAAACGAGAAGTAAAAATTCTATTAAATATTGCTAATCACTCATGAGAATGCATATAAACTGAGAAAAATGATTTTAAAGTCAAAAAGTTTCTGTATATTATATAGCTACAGTAAAGCCAAATTTGAACAGGGCAACTGCACACAGATTAAAGCTCTTTCGTAAAGCCTCATTTTGAAGGTGGTTCAGGTTATGAATACATAAAACTGTATGATTAACATGGAAATAGGAGACTGCCACAGTAACTTTCTTAGTAATCCAGCTAAAATTAAGAACTGAAATGTCTAAACCAAAGAATATACACCAAGAGTGAATCTTAATATAAACTACAGATTTTAGGAAAAGTGATAGTTATTATTTAGGTCAGGTTAACAGTCATTTCAACGGTAGACTCTTGTCTCAGTCGTACATACTTTACACATTCGAAAACCAAAATGAAATCAATTTAGTATAAAAATCCACTGTTTCAGAAAATAAACAGCTTCTTAGAGTCAATGTGATTCAATCTGATCTCAATGTACAATGAGAACAGAGGACCCTGCCTCTGCACTATCTTCCACAAGCTCTCCCCTAAAGTGATACTGACATCTAGTTTCTTGCAACATAGCAAGATATCTGAAAATGACCAAGTATTGACCAAAGTTATTAAACAGGACAAATATATTAACATATTAAGTCATTAATCAATTACTTAACATTAAATATAGCATAAATGCCTGCCAATGCCAATTTGAAAACTTACTTTTTATCTGTTATGAGGGTCAAATTTTTGACCAAAAAGGATCAAATTTGTTGGTTCTACCTATAAAGCAATTTTAAGTATAGAAAAGTCTATGTCTCTAAGAGGAAAATCTGTAAAATCAAAAGTGGCATTCAAGTATTCAAGATAAAGATCCAAAAAAAGGCTACCCCCCCATGTTGTTTTTTTTTAAAAGGAAAGGTGCTGGCAGGAATGAAGGTGAGTAGGCAGAGAGGAGGAAGAAGCAGCTTTAATTTTATTTAGTTGTTCACATTGGTTGTTTCCCCCTGGGCCTGGGACTTGAACCCAAGGGTATATGGCTTGCTCCTTAGGAGGCAATTGACCTAACTGCTGCTCCACCAGGGTGTGCCAGGCTACCCATTTTTGAGTGATTTAGAAACAACTTAATGAAATTTTGGTAGACTAATTATCCAGAGACTTGTTCTAAGGAAAACAGACAAAATTCAAAGCAAACCCAGGACAAAGCAATTAAAAAGCAGCAGCTTCCAATCATTTTCCTATTAATCAAAAAGTCAGTATCTAAGGGAAAAAAGGAACAAAGAAAAAAAGTCAAGTTTCTAATAAAATTTTATGAAGGTAGGGGCAATAGCATTTGCTTGCCTCTCTTCTCTAATACCTAGTACAAGTATATACTAGATATTAAAATATTCATTATCCAGAATTATCCAGAATAAGCACCATTCTAATGTCACTAATAAAATTTCAAATTCCTATGACAATTACTGAGTATCATTAAAAAGCAAACACAATTATGTTAGCCTCTTTAACTAACAAGGAAGTTTAAATACAACTTTACAATAACAGTAGGCTTTTCAGATTAAGTGCCAGATGCCAAGTCTGTTTTCTAAATATGAATACAACATAAAATACACTTGCCAAATGTGTACAACTCAGAAGCATTTGAATTGTAATTTGAAGCCTAAACTGATGACAAAAAGCTAAAGTTTTAACATCAATGCTATCTATGTATTAGCATGATATATGAGATGTTTAAATAAAGTTAAGATGCCAGAAGTAGTTGACAGCCAAAGCACTAATACTGAATAAAAAAGCACAGATCTGCTAGTAAGTCACCTCTCATAATGCTCTTCTGAATTTGATTCGGGGGAAGGAAGTACTGATAAATAATTTAAATTAACCAGAATTGCTTAATCTTGATTAATCACAGATCTGCAAATACCTAGGATGGTCTTCCAATGAAAACAACTCACTTTCACTGTCTAAATCGAATCCTCAAAAATATTAACTTCAGGTGTGCTCTTGAGGAACAGTGGTTAGGTCTGCTGCCTCCAGTAGAGAGCAAAGTCCACGAATATCCCAAAGACCTGGGTTCATGTCCCAGGGCCAGGGAGAATAACCAAGATGAATAACTAAATTAAAAAGTAAGCTTCTTCCTCCTCTCACTTCCTGCCTGCTTGCCTAATCACCTTCATTGCTGCCTGCTGCACCTTTCCTTTCCTTTTTTTAATTTTAAAGGAGCTTCTAAACTGTTGCCCTTAACCATTAAATTAAAGAGGAATAGTGTAATTCTGGGTATTTATCCAAAAGATACAAAAACACTCATTTGCAGAGATTTATGCACCCCCATATTTACTGCAGCCCTATTCACAATAGCTAAGAACTGGAAACTACCTAAGTGTCCAATGTCAGATTAATGAAGATGTGGTACATATATATAACACAGTCCTTAGAAGAGATGAAATCCTGTCATTTGAATCAACATGGACGATCTCAAGGGGATTATGGTAAATGAAATAAAAAAGACAGATATCAGATGACTTCACACATAGGCAGAATATGAATAGATAAAGGAACAGATGAAACAAATCCAACTCTTGCAATAGAACTCAAGTTACCAATAGGGAAAGGGTAGGGGGTGGCGTGGGGGGAGCGTGGGGCAAGTGGTGGCAGAGCCCACTAGACAATGGTGAAGGTGACTTGGTTGAGAGCAAGGAGTATTGACATATTTGAGGAGTGGGGAACCTATACACAGGAGGTTATTTTAATGTGCAGAATGTTACAATTTGAAAAAATGAAAAAAATATAATAATGTAAGCTTAGATACATACGGTTCCATAATGTTGATAGAAATGTAGCTATATAGGAGATATTATACACATGTATATACTTGTGTTGTCAGCTGAGGACTCTATAAGCAGTAACACGCCTGATAGCAAGGAACATACCTAGGGTCTATATCTTGGTTTCTAATACCACCGTGTAATTAAAGGAACCTAGGTTACTTAGGGAAATGGTTCATTCCAGGATTGGGGCAGGAAATAAATTAAGACGAGCCTGGAGCACCTTCTAGTGCTGGACAGTGCTTAAAAAAAAAAAAAGTCCACAATAATGGGAATTTATTGGAGGAATGTGAGAGACAAAATGCCCAAACTAACTAAGATTGTATAAATTAATGCATGAGAAAAGGTGAGTCTCATGCAGAAGAATTCCCATTACTTTTTGCAGATAATTTATCCTCAAGGAAGTGAACTATGTTAACTCTCACCCCCTAAAAGTGTGGGCTATACATAGTGGCTTCATCTCAAATTCATATGGAAACAGAGGGTAACAAGAATGAAAAAAAAACGTGAGAAACACTACCTCAGCCAGGTGACTATGGTTCATATCAACAATAAGTTACTACTGATATAAAAAAACCCTACATTTTAATCAGCAAATAGAATGTTAATGTAAGTGCCCTAAATATGATATGATGAAAACAGATTTTATCATTGCAGTCTTCCTCCTAAAAGTATATAAACTCAGTCCAATAATGAGGAAAACAGCAGATGAATCCTAATAGAAAAGATGTTTATGAAACATCCAATCAGTATTCCTTAAAATTGTCAAGGTCATCAAAAGCAAATAAAAGTCTAAGAAACTGTCACACCAACAAGCCTAAAAAGACATGATAAGTATTCAGTATAACACTAATGGAAATGTAATGCAGTATTCTAGATAGGATTCTAGAATAGAAAAAGACACAATGTAAAAAAAGGCAATATGGTCCATTAACTATAATAAATGTACCATACTAATAAAAGATGTTAATAATAGTGAAAACTGGGAGTGGGATATATGGGAGCTCTGCAGTATCTTCTCAATCATGCTGTAAATTCGAAAATATTCTAAAATAGCAAGTTTTAAAAAAGTAAAAATGTGAAAAAATATCAACATATTGGAGCACCCTAGTGGAGTAATAATTAGGTTAGCTGCCTCCAAAGGAGCATAGTCCATGTACATCCCAAGAATCCAGGTTCACATCCCAGGTCTGGGGGAAAACGACTAATGTGAACAGTGAAAATGAAATAAAATGCTTCTTCCTTCCTCCCTTCTTCTGATCACCTGCCTACTTGCCTTCATTCCTACCGCCACCATATATATATATGTATGTATGTATATATATATGTGTATATATGTATGTGTATATATATATATATATATATATATGTATGTATATATGTAGAGAAAACTAAGTGAGAAAAATGTCAGAGATTTAAATTAAGGGAGACATCTATCTTATCTATGAATTGAACGACTCAACAGTATAAAGATAACAATTCTCCAAGGTGATCTATAGATACAATCTCCATCAAAATCCCACCAGATTATTTATTTGCAGAGTTCTGACAAGCTAATTCTAAAAATGTTACATTCTAGTGCTAAAAGTAAAAAACCAAGATGCCCTTGAAGAGGAATTAAATTTGGGAGATGTGGGAAAGGGAAATAGCAAAACAGTGTAGAACACTACAGTACTTAAAACAAAATACGAATGGAAGAAGGTAGAGAGCAGTTTGGCAGTCTCCTGTGTTTGAACAACCAGTACTTCTATTTCTAGATAAAAATTCCTAAAGGAATTCTTGAACACATGTACTAGGATACGCATACATGGTTCAAAACAGAACTGTTTAACACACGTGAAATGAGAAACATATCAAATATGTTTTAATCATAAAGTAAATATACAGTGGCAAAGTATTAAGGTGGAATAACGAAAAAATTGAGCTAAATATACAGGGATGTCTCAAAGTTAAGAAAAGGTATAATTCCATATCATAAAATCAAAATACAGGCAAAAACATTATTTAGAGATCAATACATAAGCAGTTACACTAAAGAAAAATAAGAAATGATTGTAAAAGTCAGAACAAGCAGTTCACCTTTTAGGAACAGAGGAAGATGTGTGCTTCCAGGAGCACATATGGGCTTTAAAAAGGAACTGGCATCATTCTACTTCTTAACCTTGGCATAATTCCACAGGTGTTAATTTTAAAACTGTACATAGACTCTTTATACATCTGTCTACATATAATTCATGGTAATTTTTAAAGAGTAATTTCTAAAGTTAAGAACTAAGAGCCCGAGCTTTACTTTGAAATGGCAATGTTTATTCACAACATCCGGGACAGAATAGACATCTCAATTCTCATATAAGTCTGAAGAAGACAACATACCTTATACAGTCCAAAACCAGGATCAATAAGAAAATCACGAGTTGATGTTGATGGCTGATTGGACGATCCTACCCTTGAGGTTTTCTTTACTTTAGGTGGACTATTAGAACAGGATTTGGCATGTACATCAGTCTGTTTAGATGTGCTAGGGAGATCAGGGTCTGGACGAACTAGTAGCTGAATTATATCATTTAGTCCAACATCATAGTCAAATAAAGTATATCCATTTTCCAACTGAAAAAAAGAAAATAATATTAAAATGTTTCTCTCAAAACTTTTTCTTTCTACATATTTATTTAAATGTCCTAGCCAAATTATTAAAAGTCATTACATTGCAATTTAGTGATTTTGAAATCACTCCTCTATCACTCTTTGGCCTCTGATGGCAGCATCTTCCCCAAGTCCCAATAAAGCCTGAAGAATCACTCCATATTAGCTACAGAACACTGAGCTATTAAAACCAAAAACTTATTCTGGCTGCTGTGACCTTATTGCCTAGGCAGAAAAACTCTAGATTTCTCATCAAGTTTTGCTTATTTACAAACAGAACAAAGAAGCAAAGAACAGTGTCTGAATCTACTACAAGAAAGAAAAGGTGTATTTTAACAGTGAGCTCTTTTATGACCTGTGTTCATAAAGACATTAAGGTAACCATTTTATCCTTTGGAAGCACTGTCAGTAATTTTTTAAAATCTAGCTGAAAAAAAAATTCAAGCAGGAATAACTGAAATTCTTGTTCACGTTCTTCCACTAGCCTAAAGTTCTCTAGTTCTATCTACAATGGTTATCAAATTATACAGGAAAAGTCTTCCAGGTTGAATGATGAATAAATAATCTTGTAACTCACATTCTGGAAGTTATTATAATAATGTGCGCCCGCTCCAATATGTTGAAGTCCTGATCCTGAGTACCTCAGAATGTCATCTTATTTGGAAACATGGTCTTCAGAGCAGTAATCAAGGTAAAATTAAGTCATATGGGTGGGCACTAATCCATTGTGATTGGTATGTCTTTAAAAAAAGTTGAATGATGGACATAGACACAGAGATGGTGTGGAGGGAAGATGTAAAAGCATAACAGCCATGTTACTGGAGTGATATATCTATAAAACAAGGAACACCAAGGATTGCTAGTGAACATTAGAAGCTAAAGGAAGCAAGGAAGAATTCTCCATTAAAGTCCCCCAAGAGAGCATAACCTTACTGAAATCTTCATTTTGGACTTACAGTCTCCAGGACCTTGAAATAATTGTTTTTTTAATGTGGGTTTTGATATTTTTAAATTTCTTTATAAAACTGAGTTGGCCATTTAACCTTGATACAATAAGAAAACTAAACTTGGAGACTGAACTATCATTTCCTAACACTGCCAATTTAAACATTGTTCATTTCCCTCTATTTGTATGTATTATCTGCCCCCATCCACAACTCTCTAGTACATTCAAGTCATATTTAAGTAGTCAACCAAATGTATCCTTGGATGATAAACTTACTAATGTGCTAAGTAATTTTAATTCAAATAGTCTAAAAACACACCTACACAATGTTGCACATTACAGGTATTCATAATTATTAAAAAGAGCAAGAGATTAAAAAAAATGCAGGCGAACCCTAGTTGCCTAGGGTTCTAGGAACACTCTGGGAGCAGCACCATATACATTCTAAGGTCCTGGCTTCAAGGTCTTGAAGGGGAGCAACCAATGTGAACAAGTAAAACTGGTTTTTCTTCCTCTCTTCTGCCTGCCTGCCTAGCTGCCTTCATTCCTGCCTGTGCATTCTTCAAAAAAAAAATCACAAGTCCCCAGCCAAGGGGATTAAATTAGGTATCTCATAGATTAGCTAACATGCTTATTCCAAGTAACTCCAAGGAGGTTCCCAAATCAGCATGCAAATAAGTCTGAATAGGGATGTTAATATACCCTACCTTATTAAAAACAAGTAAGAACTCCTTCTAATGCGTAACTCCCGAGAGGAAAAACTCAAAAAGCAAAAACTATATACTCAGACCCAAATTTTGACATTCTCTAATAGCCACCTCCACCCCCAAGGTAAGACACACCAATACTGGAATAGCTGGGAAAAAACCGAAAACACCCCTCTACTTAAGTATACAACTGTTGCATATTACATCTAAAAAATGAAACTGCTTAAAGTAGAAAATAAAAAACTCTTTAACATGAAACATGCAAATTAACTGGAAGGACATTCCTCAAAATACAGGCGTTAAGGTGATTATCATCTACTGCTTAGTAAGTTAAACACTGCTGTCAAGAGTCATGAAGAATGCTGGAATAATCTGTTACTTGAAAAGTTCCCCCAAAGTTAAAGTGTAGACTGAGGGTTATTTGTCATTTAAATTCTTAGTGAGGAGGAAGGGATCAACTTATTTAGAAATTAGAAACACATACAAATTTCAGGCACATAATTATAGTTCATCAATGGAGGAAATGTTTTAGAACTGCCATTCTAGAATATTTTTGTTTTGTCAGGCTCATTCTTGAATTTGTACATCACAGTAGTGATGCAAGGAGAAAAGCTAAGAAGCAAATACCAAGTGGCAGTGGCTGAAAAGGAAATGGTGAAGTTATTCCTAAGGGGTTACTGATAAAGTATGCAGGCATAACATTAATAACTTCCGTGTATCACTCATACACTAAGTACAACAGACACATTCCTTTAAATAAGCAAATGGTCTGTATTCTGTGTAAAGATACCAAGTGTAGGGGCAAAAGGCAACTACTCAGTTTTTCTTCCACTCTCATTCATACCCTCAGGTCTACAATCTATTCTAAAGGCTATCTCAACAATGGTACCAGGGGAAGAATGAGAAAAGGGAAGATAATCCTTTTCAGATAGGAAAAACTTTGGATTCTCAAAAGATTTAGCGATCCACCAACATAACTCTTCCTTCCTTAAAAATACCCAATCCCCAGGATGTCTCAAGCTCAGTCTCTCAGTTAATAATGTCCAACTGAGATTAGCCTACTCTCCCCAGAACTTACAGCCCTAAATTGCTGCTATGCATCTTGACCCTCAAAATTGGAGTCAATTACACAATTAGACAGTTACTCACATTTAATTTCCATATAGATCACCTGGGGCCTTTGTTAAACTACTATTCTACTTCAGTAGGGCTGGCGTGAGGCTCCCAGGTTAACGTTGCTGGTCTAGCTGATCCAGGACAACACCTTGAAAGAAATTGGGAGACTATCTTTTCACATTCTTTTTCAAACTCTGTTATTCATCAGAAACTCTCACGGGGTCTTGTTAAATTCAATTACTTGCAATTCTGGGGTGAGTTGAGCATCCATAATAAATATCCACAAGCGATTCTGATATACACCAAAGATTAAAAGCAGCAGACTTAACATAGACGGGGGAAATGATATCCCATCAGAGACACCATACATTCACTTTTATCTGATACTGTTCACTACATGGCAGTAAAAGCATCTTGAGAAAGTGTTGCCTTGTTCTATTAGTCATGAACTCATAGAGGCTACACACACTACCCAATCTAATCACAGACTGTGGACTCCAAATGGAAAAGAGAATGGAGACAGAATTTACTATTATTTCTAACTAGAAAATAAAAGGCAGAAGACTTGATAACATGTTGCTCACCTTTGATACAAAGGAAAAAAGGTATTAGCCACTAGAGTTATAGCAAAATACAGCTACATAGTACTTAATACATACACAATTACTTCGAAAGCAAAGTTTACAACTAAATGAACCCTTATTTTTACAAGTTAAATACTATGGAATCAATACAAAACTGAAGTGTAACACATAAAAGATGTTGTAACTTATTTAAAAACAATTTAAAACTCCTGGCTCTTTCTTTTCAAATTGCGATCCTGTTATTCTGAAACTTCTGGGCAGTCTTAGAAGAACCCAACGAGGGGAGAAAAATATTCCTTTTAAATCCTTTGTGGCCATAAGGAAAACCACTACTTTTACCAAATCTAAGAGAACAACATGTATTTCAAACCATAAAACTGGAGCCAAACTGGCCTATCAACTGAAGAATGTCAACTTTTTAGTGTATGTTTAAAAAAGAATGAAAAAAACTAAGAAAAATGGCATGGATCTGAATGTCTAGGTATGGACCACAAGAAACTTGTGGGATAAGAAAAATCTGCAAGAGGCCCGATCATGCTGATACTATACAAGTACCAGACACCAACAACCTCACCGCCAAAAGCACTTCCAGCCTTTAAGAATGTACCCGCTGGCTATGCTCCAGTTGCTGTGTTAAAAGCCTGGGTGAGGGCAATACTAGAAGGTGAGCGCTAAGAAGAGCAAAACCGTTTTTTTCTACTCCATTCCTCTCTGGGGAAAAATCTACTGGCCTAAGCTGGACAGTTCAAACCCGGTCGTAAGTTACATCAATAGTTTTTCAGCCCAGGTCTCTAATCTCTTCCAAAGCAGATTCCAATTTTAAAAGAGAAGGGGGTGGGGGAAGACCCAAAGTTCTGTAAACCTTTTGAATCTTCAGTGTATGCAAATCCTTTCCTGTGAGGAGGCAGAGTTAGGATTCTCGTGCCTCAGAGGGAGCAATAGAAAAGTTTCCCCCTCCTGCTTGAAACATTCACGGAAGCGCCGCGAGCCGTTAGCCGGGTCGGCGCTGCCAAGAGCTGGAACGGCCGGCCTTCCCCACCCGCACTGTGGCATGGCCGCCAGAGCCCGCTGTCCTCCCCTACCTTCGGCGGTCCCGGGCTCCGCCGAGAGCGGGAAGCGTGGGGACCCAGGTACTCTGGAGGCTGAAGTATGCGAGTGCTGTCCCGCTGGAAAAGGGCAGCAAGGTCTCAGTGCTCGGGGCACCCCAGCCTCGGACCCCGACTGGTGCACCTGCACTTGGGACTGTCGGGGACCCCGAAGTGCCCCCGAGGCGGGCTCAGGCCCTCACTCTGCGCCTCGCCAGCTGCTCATCCCAAGTGGAACGAGGTGCGCGAAGCGCGCGCGGCGCATGAAGCTCTCGGGCCCGCCCAGCCCACGCGTCCAAGAGGTGCCCTCCCCACGACCAGGGATGCCCCAGGAGTGCGGTGGGCGCGCCTCACCTGCTTGCCCCGGTAAAAGAGGCGCTGGCACTCGGGCCGCACGTCGAATAGCGCCCACACCCGCTCGCGCAGTTCCTCAATCGTGGCTTTGCGAGACACGTCCTCAATAGTGCGCGTCTGAGAGCCGTCGATGGTGCGAACCTGGATCCACATCTTAGTGCCGGGAGAGGGGGCCGGCCTCGCTTTTGTCTCCCCCTGCGCTCGGGGCGCCGCGCCGCGCCCCGCCCGGCCCGCGCCGCTTCCTAGGCGGATCAAGCTCTCCGCCGCCGGCAGCCGAGCGCGCGCAAGGGCGAGGAAGACCAAGCAGGCACCGAGCTTGACGAACAGCAGTGACTCTCAGACCGCGCACCAGCCCACTGGGGCTGAGAAGGAAAAGAAACCGGAACTAGTTGGAGGATCCGCTGCTCCTGCAGCCCCCCACCTCACAAATAGGAAGAAGCCTTGTCTGCGCTGCGCGGAGTGTTTACTTATAGAGCTCTAGCTCCCACATGGAGGTCACGGCGCCAACCCGGATCTCGCGAGATCTACGCAGGACTCCGCCTTAAAGAGGAAGCGGGCCGGGAAGTGGCTACAGACCCGGGGGAACTATAATGGGCGGATCGGCGGGGCGGGGCGGGGCGGGGCGACTGGGAGCCGTTACTTGCCCCTCCGCCAGCACCTGGACACAGGGACACGCCCGCTAATCTTAGAGTTTCTGGCGGGTAGGAGGATGGTTGCGCTAATTGCTGTTTTGGCCTTGGTTTCGGGACCGAGGGGTCGGGCGACTTCTCAGGCCTAGCGGATAAGGCTTTGTAGTCACAGAAACACCCCAAATAAGAAACCCAGACGTGCACGTGTATGATCACGGAGAGTGGGGTGCGGCGGGCACGGCCTAAATTTCTAAGAACGTACCAAAAGAAAGAGCGCACTTCGCTATGCACGCGGCCTGGCAAGACCAGGCGCCTAGGAAATGCCCGGGGAACACATGTCTCGCGAACTCGTTTTTCACCCTGCGGGACTACTGCCTTCACACAGAAACCTGCTTTCTCAGGTTTCCCGCCGCTAGGCCAGGGTGACTACCCTAGCTCCACAAGCCGCGAGTCCTTCTGGGAATGTTCCTGTTGCGACCTGGAGGACCGCTCGCTAGAACCAGACCTGTCTGGACTTTCGTGTTAGCCTATAACCTAAGGAATTGCCAGGTCATGGAAAACTTTTAAAGGATGCAGAATTACATACTTCCAAAGAAAGAACTCTGTAAACGTTCTACTAGGAATAAATTCTCAGCCCAAAGCAGCACTAACAGTGGGCTTATTTAAAATGAACATATTTTTCATAAGAAAAATCGTGTGAAAGGAGAAATACATAACTTGGACTTCATATTTGCGAAAAAAGTACATAATTTGACTGTTCATGCCTGCGTTAATTATTACCATAAAAATAGAGCAGCAACTATTTTTTAAGGTAATTGGAAGCATAGAGAAGTCCAGTAGTATTTAAAAAGAAAGATGATCCAATATGGGAGAGACTGAAAAAAAAATATGTATATATATATATATACATATATTTTTATGTATTTTGGTTTTCTGACCTTGCTGAAAATTTCACGTTCACATAAATCCTCTAAGTAACAATTCAGTTTATCTGTTCTGATGTGAGTAAAGCAAACGTTGAGTATAACATGTGTAGATGAAAAGGTAGAAATACGTAAAACTCTCACATAACGTATAGCAATAAAGGATAGTTGTGCGTCATTACATAAGGTTATGTTATGCCCTTGTGGAGACATGTTATGAATCCTTTCTCTCAAAGTCTTTTTACAAAGAATTTTCAGTTCTACTGTTTAGAAAAAGGAAAATATCAAAGAATAATTTAGTACTAAACAGTTGGTTGAAATGGGCGTTTGAGAGAAGGGTTGCTAGACTGATCTGGGCATTAAGGGTAGGGCTACAACTTGACCTTAGTTTGAGGATTTATTATAATACGGACAGCATTTGAATTTTCATTTCATGGATAGAAACAGATCTGCTTATTTAAAATGTTATCTTGGGCAAATTTCTTTCTACATTTTTCTCAATGGAAAAAGATATTTACAATATCTCGTGAATGTAAAGTGTTCAGCACAGTGCCTATCCCTTCCCTAGTATCCAATACATTGTTTTTAGTGCTATTATTATGCTAAGTGTTAATTTAAGTAGAGAATGCTTCAAGAGGAGCGAGTGTTTATGCGAAGACTGAAGGTGTGCTGGTAGATTGTTGGGGTTTTCTTTTTTTTTAAAACAGATCAGAAGAGATTGCATATCAGAGAGATTGACTAGAGAGGTGTGTGAATTAGCATTCAAAAACAGTAGCTTGTGTGGGCCCCAGGAAGAAACTAAGATTTTTAAGGAGTTCACTGATGTGATTAACTATGCATTTGTAAAGATAGAAGAAGCAATGTGGAAAGATGCCTTAGAGGAAGTATAAGGGACTGGGCGGGAAGCTGGGAGATGCCGTTGTCAGAAACCTTAGTAAAGAGACTGTTGTGTACATTTTGGTGGTTTGTGACTAGAAGTAAGAGAGGAAAAGATAGAATTCAGAGTATTCTAGAAAAACCAAGCCTGTAAGATTTTTAGAATGTGTACGTGTGAGAAATTAGGAAAATGGAAAGCTAAGAATAATTCCCAGGTTTCTAGTTTGGGAGACTTACATGGGTAAGTAGACTCGAGTGATACTCTGCTGAACTCGAAGGGCAAGCAAGTTGGGAAAATGCAACAACTTCTATTGGGCTGTGTTGCATTGGGAATGTATCCAAAATAAACCTAGTTGGAGACTGCTGACAAAAAAATTTTTGAAGGGAAGTTGAAGTGTTCTGAAAGAGGAACTAGTCAAGACCTCTAGTACTCATTCCCAAGAGGGATTTTTACCCTTTATTAATGTGAATGTAAGACATGAATTAAAGACGATCCCTTTTGGGGGATGCAGATATTAACTGTCAAAATAGGATATTTACTGAGACTATAAGATTTGTGTTAATCTAGTCAATATAGATCCCAAAAAATTGCAGAGTAGGGTTTAGAGATTCTAGAAGATCCAGAAATGATATATTTGTTCTATACGGACCATGATGAATTACATTACATTTAGAAATAGAGTGGATGTGTATGGTAAATTACCTAGAATATAAATAAATAATTGCAAATAGTGAATCTATACATTGCAAAATACATCTGTGTCTCCACACAGTACATTTAGTAACTAAAATTTTCCCTTTCCCTGTAATACTGTTGTCTGTGTAGGAAGCTGCCCCATTGTAAAAGCAAGACAGTTTTCTGACAAAAAAAACACAAAACTCCACAATATTAGTTCCAATATACCATGCCTTGTTACCAGATATGTAGTTGAAATGGTTTGGATAAAAACAGCAAAAGAAGAATTATTTACTTGGATGAAGAGCAGATACTGAAGTTGATGATCCAATAATTATTCAAGTCAAAAGAAGCAAAACAAACTTAAATGATTGATGGTAGAATTATTCTAGATCTTACTACACCTTAAGAATGTCTCCAGTTTTCTCAACTAAGGTCCCAAGTCAAGAATTTGTGTATATACAGATATAGCTATGTTTTAAAAGTGAATTTTGATCTACTCCTTGACTGCCTTTCAATCTGCACCTCTATGCTGTTGTCTTCTTTTTCCACGGCTACTGTCTATCTGCTGGCTGTCCTGAAGTCCAACAGCAGGGAGTACATCAGTGGGGTCAGTGCTACAGGCTTCCAACTGAGTTTAACTGTGAAGACCAAGCACAACAGGAAATTGCAGGAAGAGAAGAGAATGAGATCAGGATATTTTTTCCCCTGGTTTTCTTCCTGATAGGTCAACCCAGGCTGTCAGTTGCCTTCTGGGAAGCCATGACTCCTCTTAAAGTGACCTGCTTTATAAGGTTTACTCTTCCATGTTGTGGAAACTTTCCCTCCTCTGTCGCTTTAGTTCTAGGGATTGTATTAGCTTTATAAACACTAGTTCTAGATTTATGTGTGTTTCTACAGTTGCCTATACTTTGGCCCACACCCTTTTGATTGTTTCTTTGTGTGTGTGTGTGTGTGGGCAGGAGGGCATTAAAGTAACTTAACTGGAAATTTTTTTGTCATAATTAATAATACTATTTCTTAAAGAACTACCTGTTTTAAGAAGTGAACTAGAATCACCATTAACTAAAAAGCACTTCATGGTCTTTACTTAAATTAACTATATTTTGAAGAGTGTACTCTTTTTAATTGAATCACAGATTTTTACTGTGGATATGTACTTTGGAGATCATTTCAATATAACCTTTTTAATAAAGAAGAAAATGATTTGGACAAGGACATATAAACAATGAGGGACAGGGTTAGAGTTTAACCTACCTGTCCTTTCTCTCTAGCCAGTGTTCTTTACTCTCAGCAGCCCCGCTAATGTTTCTGGAGACTTCCCATTCATTTTGTCTAGAAAATAATCCTTGCCCTTCCTTCCGTGATTCTTTGGAATACTTGATGGCTCATATAGGAGTGGGGATCTGGGATTCTCATTAAAGACTTGCAGATTATTTCCTTTTTCTGTCTCATGACTTCTCCTGCCTTCTGAGATTGGTCCTTTCAATCAGAAAGATCCTTTCTGTGGGTCTTTGGATCAATTCAACTCAGATTTCCCCTACTGAAGGTAGTTTGCGTTCTACTTCTTGATGATGAGGTCACTTTAGGGTTCAACATCCAGTTAGGTTGTCACAACTTTCCCTACAAACAAATTTTAGAAGTTTAAAATTGCAACAATCATTTTATCGTCTCATAGTTTCTCTGCAACAGGAATTCTAGGATGGCACAGCTGAAAAGCCTGAGTTCTAGCTCAGAATAGCTCATGTTACTGCAGTCAGATGCCACTAGAACTGGAAGAATGGGGACTAGATGTTAGCTGACATTCTTTTCAGGGAAGTCTCAGGAATTCTCCACGTGGTCTTTCTTTGTAGGCTAGCTTGGGCTTTCTCTCAGCATACTCACCTCAAAGTAGCCAGGCCACTTACATGGAGGTTAAAGATAATTCCAGTGAGTAAAGTGTAAGCTCTGTCATTTTTTATTGCCTAGTTTGGAAGTTATATAGTGTCACTTCCACCATTTTCTTTTAATCAAATCATTCACAAAAGCCTCTACCTCTTAATGGGAGAGATGTCAAAGTCACACTATATGAAGAGCATATGAGTTGGAAGATGTTGCAGTGATTTGGGGGAAATAGAATATGGAACACAACACCTCCAACTGTTTTCTTCAACTAATTTTGTATATGACCAAAGGGTTTTAAAATTATGAAATACCAGTCATATGAAAATGATATAGAGAATAATGTAGTAAACGCTTTTGTATTCACCACTTTGCTTTAGAAATAAGCATGTTAAATAGTTAAAACATTCCTCTTTCCCTTTTCCAAAGAGATAAACGTTGTCTTGAATTGGGTATTTATCATTGTCATGCTGATCTTTATCATTTTAGTACATGCACATGTATCTCTAACAATAGCATGTTAGAGATCTTTTTAAACTTTGAACATGATTCTTTATAACATTGCATTTTTAACTTATTTTTCTGAGATTTAATCATGTTGAAATATAGCTCTACTGAAAACTTCCTTAAAGGATCAGATTTTATATATAATATACATATATAAATACAATATATACAATATATAAAGTTTGTATGTATACATATATACATACGTGGTTTTATGGGCAAAAGATCTCTGTTGCAATCACTTATTCTGCAGTTGTAGTACAAAAGCAACTTTCCTCATATGTGAATGAAGGAGTGTACCTGTATTCTGACAAAACCTTTTTTTAACCAAAAATTGGTGGCAGAGTACAGAATTTGTTCTGTGGACCATGGTTTGCTGAGTCCAGCTCTCATATAAAATTTATGACACTCCAGATAGCTTGTGCTCCCTGAAAATTACTTTAGTTATAATCCATCACCAATTCAATACTATCATACTCTTCTGCTTAAGAAGAAATTTTGAGAAATATGATTTAGTAATAAAATTGGCAGATTTGCTAAATTTTGATTTGTGGAAATTTTTACTGGACTTATTTTCATCTTTAATTCTTGAGGGTAAAGGTCAGCAAACTGCTTTAGGACCCTTCTAGCTCCTTTTTGAACTTGGCCTGGTTCTTTCTTACCATACTTTATTTGCACAGAAAATTTCAACTCATATGTCAAGATTTTCCTCAAATGCATATTCCTTCAGGATGCGTATTCCTTCCTGATATCTCCCAGTGAAGGAAATATTTCCCCAGTACTCACTCACTTTTATTTGAATAACTGTCTTCCCCCAATAGAATTTTTATTCCCTAAAGCCGTGACTTATTCTATTTATCTTTATTTCTAATACTAAACTCAGTGCTTGGAACCTATATATATTTAGTAAGTGGTAGCAATGGATAGAAAGGACAAGGAAGGAGTTGAGTTGATTCAGTTGTCTACATGGAACAAGAAACAAATGTGTATAATTTGTAGACCTCTGTAGGCAAATGAATCTCTGTTCTCCATTCTGTCTCATCTCAACTTAGGACATTTCTTCACAGCCTACTACTTCCTCTTCTCAGGGAGGCAGGTAAATTAAATTTTCTTTTATACAGATAATTATAAATTACACATAGAACAATCTTTGCTATACATTTTCTGATAGTCTAAATTCTAAGATTCTAAGAGGTTAGACACCCTCAAAACTATTACTGCTAATGAAGGAGAGAAATTTGAGAAAATCAAAATTAAACTCTTTATTAGATAAGTTTGGTTGAAAAATAGTGTTTTAATCTCACTACTATAATATTTAGTTTGCTGTTAAGATTGATAGGCTTGCCTTTCACAGGCAATAAAGTTAAAAACTGTCTCTAGAAAGGGATTGCCTCTATTTTCCAGCTGAAAACATATATTGACATTTACTGATTTGCATGAGCGATAAACCCTACATAATTCATCCCTATCCACTTAGTAATTAGCTTATTTAATAAAAATTTGGGGGCATCCTAGTGGTTCATGGCGGCTGAGGTAGCTAAAGTACAGGTCATGTAAAACCCAAGGAACTGAGTTCATGACCAAAGAGAAAAAAAGATTTAATGAAGGTGTATAGCATGATGGATAGCATGTAAGAACATAGACCTTAAAATCAGATCTGAATTAAATCTGGAATAGATCTTCTAATTACCAGTATTATAGTATTGGGCAACTTACTTGATTTCTCTGATCCTTTATTTCTGTCTGAAATGTATATAAATAATACCTCTCATAGTTTCACAAGAATGAGTGAGCAGTTTTATTGCATAGATACTCCATGAGAGTTTCTTTTCTGGTTTTGTCCCAATGTCTGAGTGCATTGTCAATAGAATTTATTCTGCTTTTTAAATGATTCTGGTGATTTGAGACAACAGAATTTGAAAGGGCAAGTATTGACTTTGGGTTTATGAACTTGACAGAGCTCTTTTCTATAGGTTTCCAATGAGCTCAGTAGGAGAAAGGTTATGAAGTATTAACTTCTGCTTGGAAAAGTTACATGTATTAAATTTATTTTGATACATCGTGTTTCATTAGTTCCACAAGTAAATTACAATGTGTATTAGTTACTTTAAGAAGCTAGATTTTCTTTTAAGTAATCTCAGAGGATTTCCAAAACTCAGAAATATGTACTATCTTCTCTCTGCCTGCTTCTAGACCTCAAATATAAAACCTAAAACATAACTTTGTAAAGCTACAAAAATCCCAATGCAGTTGAAAAATATATTTAAAACTTAGTAGTCCCATTTTTTCATTTTCTCCCTGGTACATAAAATGATATACACATAATGAAAATACAGCAAATACATTTGCTCCACTCCCTCTAACACTGTGTTATTAAAGTTGCATTTTATCATGTTTCTTTCCATACAGTGAGGAAATTTTGTTATCCCTTCTAGTTTGTTGAAAGAGAATATTCCCAGGCTATTTAGCTTACGTCTTTTCTCTTACAAACTGCTATGAAGAGTTTTTTTTATCATGAGCATTAAATTATAAACTACAAATAATTTTAGCAAAATGCTATGCTAGACTGGAAGCTAGAAGAAGTTGTTTCAGGCAAATCATCGTTTTTCTTGACTATCAGTTTTCTATCTGTAAGTTGAGGTGAACAAAAAATGTATTATTGAATTAGAGTAAACCACTGAGTAAACCATGACTCTAGCTGGTGACGTAATAGTTGACAGCTTAAACTTTGGAGCTGTCTTTGATGTCACCTATGAGTGGCAAGCTTGTTTCTTCAACTCTAATCTATTTAGCACCTAACAGATTAGTGGTGAGAATAAATGAGATCTTATATCTAGGTGTTTATCATACTATTCAATGCACTAGTCAATCATTCTTGACTGCTGTTAGCAGCAGCTATTGGCAGGATCAGAAGAATTTGTGAGTTTTTCATAATGATAATTAAGAATGCTTTCTTCATCAAGTACTCGTGATACACTTCTTGTATTAGTTAGATTTTACTGCATGACAAAAGCATCTCAAAACTTAGAAGCTTAACACAATAACCATTTATGTAACTTATTACTCAATGCGTTAATAATTTGGGCTAGGTTAAGTATAGTTCTTCACGTTTCAGATGATGGTCTGGTCTAGAATAGCCTCAGCTGAAATGATATGTCTCTACACCATATGGGTCTAATTTGTTCACATGGTGGATGTGAAGGATTCTAACAGGGTAACTGGAAGCCTCCAAGGCCTCTTGAGATCTAGGCTTGGAATTGTGTCAGTTCACCAGATTTTATTGGCCTAAGCAAGCCACGAGGTCAATCCAAAATTAAGGAGAAGGAAAATTTGACTCCTTTGAACGAAGCAAGCCACAAGGAGAACACCAAAGAGTATGAATTTAGGGAAAGAGATAATATGACTTTTTAAAATTAATCTAAAACACCATCTCCTACTAGTCCTAGTCAGGTTGCATAACCTTTTATATTACTAGCAGTAATCTTTTTTTACTGTATTTCTCATAGTCTTCCAATCTCTTCATCTACTACCAATTATTATAAATATGCTTCATGTATTTACTGATTCAGGATGTATTTTCTCATCATGTGATAAGTTGATGATGTTAAACTTTGATCTACCTCAAACATATCATTTTATCTAATCACAGCTAAGGCAAAATTATATACTTTTTTAGTGACCCTTCAGAATATATCATAGTGCACTTTGT
This sequence comes from Solenodon paradoxus, assembly GCA_004363575.1. Classification (NCBI taxonomy): domain Eukaryota; kingdom Metazoa; phylum Chordata; class Mammalia; order Eulipotyphla; family Solenodontidae; genus Solenodon; species Solenodon paradoxus. The sequence continues at coordinate 143,911 of RJWH01000688.1, read as the reverse complement.
TTACATTATGAATTCATTTTCATTTTAAATACAGAGCAATAAAAATTCCTTTAAAATATTACAATATCTAGTTCCTTAAAACTTGTCACAAATAAATATAATTTAAAAATACTTGTGAATAACAACCTATTAAAAATAGGAATAGGCCCTTCGTAAAAGAGGCTAGCTAAATGACCTGTATATATATGAAAAGATCCTCAATATTACTATTTGTCAAGGAAATTCAAGTTCCAGTAGAATGTACTAAAGATAAAAAGACTGATAATATTGAATATTAATATTAGTAAGAATATAGAGCAAATGGGACTTTGCAAACATGGTGGGATAGCAAATTGATTCAACCAAACTAGAATCTTGGCAGTTTCTACAATCTACCCTAGAAGCAATTCTACCATAGACTGTATTCTACTATATGCAATATAAATTAATGCACATGTCAATATGTGTGTGCGTGTGTGTGTGTGGTGTGTTTTCATAGTAACTTCAGTTATAAAATTTTCATCCTGAATTATTTTTGTTATGTAAAGTTCAAGAAGGAACAATTTATAATGTTAGAACTTAAAACTTTGAGAAGTAGAGGAATTGGTGATGCTGACTGGGAAAAGTACAAGAGAAACTTCTGGGTGATAAGAATATTCTATGTTATGATCTGGGTAGTTGCCACAGGAGAGAATATAAATGTAAAAATTTACAGAACTATACACTTATAGGATGTTCACTTTACTGTATATATATTAAATATTTTTTATGTAACTATACACACATAATTATATAGATGTCCTTCATAGAAAAAGTAACTTCTTTTTAAAAAAAATCTATTGGTAGTATACATGAAAACATAAGTCCTACCCCCTGGCCTCAGAGTTGATCTGTATAGAAAAAATTTAACCTTTTATTTTTTTCTTCTTTCAGAGATTATGGAGAAATCATAGTATGAGAATTTAATCTGATTAAAACTAAAGAAATTTAAAAGGTTCTGCCGGATTTGAAGTTAAGTCTCTGGATGACAAATTGGATGTTCTGTTTTTTTTTTTAAAGATATGATAATGTGTGCACGTGCACACATGTGAATATTCATGAACATGTATGACCATGTGTACATATAGTCTTTGTGTGCATGTGGTACATGCATGTCTACATGTGTGTACACATGTATTTTCTACTAGATTCCTACAAGAGGGGCAAGGAGGCAAAGCTTTCCCCTAAAACAGCAAAGGTTTCATGAAGGAGTTTATGCTTTGAGTTCTCAAATCTTGAACTATTCTGTTGAAGATCCTGAATACTATTGTTCTAGATATAACAATGCAGATATAGGGAAATGTTTAGGATTAGATAATAGTGCTACTGGGATGTAAGGTGCAAGGCCTAGGACAAGTACACCACTCCTGAGTTAGGGATTAAAATATTTCCGAAGGAGGCTTAGAACTTCATTGTGAAGGGAAAAGGAGGACTTTTGGGAAACAAAAGGTACTTTGCAACAGGATGCTGAAAGCAAGTCTAGAGTCCATTTTGCTCACCAAGGGGACTCATTCCTGTGTTTTGGCCTGTAGTGTCCAGTTCTATGGGATTTTTTTTTTGCATTGTAATTTACTCTGGCTTTCCGCCATTCTTCAGAACGCATATTACGCATTCTTCAGTTTTGTGTTAGGGTATTGTGGGAACAGTGGGCAGTAACAGAAGAACAGCCTTTCCAGCAGCCTCACCCCTCCTGGAAGCCAATGTAATGGGAACTGTAGAGAAGAAGAATGGTGATCCTAGAACTCACAAGATCACCAGGATTGAAGTGAACCACCCCCACTGTGGAAGGGGTGGCTAGAAGCTGTGTGATGACACAGAAGCTGCTGCAACGTGGACAAATGCAGAGGATGGGAGACCAACCCCTTGAGATGAGGCAGGAGTGGGAAGGGTGGGAAAGAGTGATCAGAAAATTGACCAACTCACAATGTGTTTTCACATCTATGATAAAAAGATAGTAAGGGCATGTAAATGAGAGGAGAGAAAAGAATGAGACCTATTGGATTACTTGTCATGTGTTGAAATACCTTATATGTATAATTTTAGAAGGCCAAAATAATGAACTAAAGTGCATTTGCATTTAGCTTCCTGATATCATGATATTATGGAGGCATACTGAGGCAAGATAAATTTTTCTCTAAAATGGGATGACAATCAAAATACGTTCCTTGAAGATTTCAATTACCCTAAGTTGCTCATAGATAAGTGAAGAAAAATCATAGGTTAGAAATAAATGTGGTTGAAATTGGTGCATATTTTCAGCAACTTTATCCAAAGTCAGCAAGTAAGCAAAATGAATTTTAATTGTCAGAAATGTCAAAAGAAACTCAAGGAGAGTAAATGTAATTGAGACAGGGGCACACCCTTGTCAAATTTTATATTCAATAACTTCAGCTAAGCAACTCTCAAAATATGGCTAGCAGATTTTTATATGTCATATAGTTTTGGAATATCAGTAGAAATAGGATAGATGCCCCTGAATGTCTCCTTTGAAGCAGAGTCCAATCAGATTGATACTAGAGGTAGTAGCAGTATACAGAGAAATATGATTTCGCTGTATCTTTCTGGGATGATAATTCTGAATGTGGCCCAGTTCTAGAACAGTCGGTTCAGTCATTAAGTCAGTCATTAAAGCATCCAGACCCTCATGGTCAGTCTCTTTGGTATTGTGTGGAAAACCAGTTTATTATTTTCCTTAAAATTATCTGCAAGATTCCTGGCGTGGTTTCATGCAACCTATTCTCATTGGTAGCATTTACCTGTAGTCTTAAAAACACTTGGTTACTTAAATGCTTTAGATGTTACATTAGTTTGCTAGGGTTGCCATAACAAACTGAGTGACTTAACAGAAATTTATTTTGTCAGTTTGAAGGCTGGAAGTTTAAGCTTAAGGTGTCAGCAGGTTTGGTTTCTCCTGAAATCACTCCTCTTAGCTTGCAGCTGACTTCCTTCTCACTGTCCTTACAAGGTCTTTTCTTTGTGAATGTGCACCTCTGGTACTCTCCTTTTTCTCATGAGGGTACCAGTTGTATTGGATTAGACTCACCTTTATGACCTACTTAACCTTAATTACCTCTCTAAAGTCACTATCTCCAAATATAGTCACATTGGGAGTTAGGACAGCATATGAATTTTAGGTGTGGGAAGAGACACAATTTGGTCCATGGGATATTGTTATACTTACAACTTGAAATTCTCAAATTAATCACTTTCCTTTTAAGATTATCATTCACTATTAATTATAAACAGTAATGTAGCTTAATTACAGAATGAATTGCTATTAGGAAAACCCCTAGAACTACTTTATTTTAGTTAGGTAATACCTCAGATTGCTAAGACCTGAATTAATTATAACTGCATGGTGAATAGTAACCTTAGAAAATTCAGGTATCTAAAATGGTAGTAAAATCACGGGCAAATAAATAATACCAAGCAACTATATGAAAATAGACACTGTGAGAAAGAATACTATGATTTGATCTTGGAAAATTAAAAAGATCTGGAGTTTTTTTTTCAGTTATTTTCCTTTTGATGGATCCTTAACCTAAAATATTGGTTTATTAACATTGCTTAATATTTACTATCACATCATCAATAATCAAGGTAAAGAATTTTGCTTTCTAAAACTAAGAGGAAATGCTTTGTGTATGTAACCCAAAGAGATAGAAGCTATGGGTACTTTTGGTTTTAAGAATAACTATTCACTTCAGGAAATAGAGGAAAGTGTATGCTTAGATAAATAATTTTAAAGGATGCTTGTTCAGATTTGACTATCCCACTGTTTAAATAAACATGGCATAAATTCAGGAGGAGAGGCCTGTGGTGACGTGGTTGGTTGGTTTGTAAATCTGGAGTGGCTCTTGTGTACTAACAAGTTTTGGTGTGCTTGTTCTCAGAGAAATTCTCCCTATTTTGAAAACCCAAACACTCATTAGGGTTTAAAATACGATATTATGATCACATAAAGTTATACATATAAAAATACTTTCAGCTTACTTTAAAAAATTCAACTTAGAGAAATTTTCAGTCTGTTTCTTTTTCTTGTAACTGTGCCTTTATTCATGGTAAATATTCTTAATTTTCCTTGAAAATCAAGGTAAGATTTTTTTTGATGTTACTCTGTGATGTTTTCTGAGAGGAAACGTTTTTTACACATACCTCTCTTTAATGTTTCTTAGAATGCCTTATGAAAATCAGTCTTTCCCATTTCTTTTTTTCCCTTCTCTGACACTGTTAAATAAATGTACTTCAAAAGCCTATAAGCAATGATAAAAATCTATTGCAATATCCACAGAAACAACATTACAACAAAAAATTGCCTTTTAAAGATACCTTGCTTTGAGGGAGAAAATTTAGAGAACAATGTGGTAATTCCCACTGAATTTCACAAAGGAAAAAAGTATTTTTAAGTGCTAAAAAAAGTAATTGGTCAATTTTAAAACAAAAATTAATATCTTACTAATACCAAACTTTTCATTTTAATTGTATTATTTTTAATACATAGGCAGTTATTATTTATTACATAAAAGAGAGATAAACAAAATAGGAAAGAAAACTACTATAAATTTTAAAAAGGATTTATTTACTTATTTAGAGGAATGAAATGGGCAGAAATGAAGGCAGGCAGGAAGAAGCGGACGTCTATCCATTCATTTAGCTGTTCATGTTGATTTTGTGGCTTGCCTGCGCCATGAACCTGTGTCCTTGGTCTTTATGTGAAGTAGACCATCAAGAGCCACACACATAACAACTGAGTCACCAGGGTGTGCCTGTAAACTTTTTATTTTTAAGAAAATTTTCAGGCAGGAATAAAGGTGAGTAGGCAAGCAGACAGAAAGGGAAAGGAGGAAGAATTATTTTCATGCATTTTATTTAGCTCATTTTGGTTTCATAAGTATATAGGTTAACAGATGTAAATTTGAAGTTCTCTGAAAATTATTGGAGAAATAAAGCAAATAACTAGTATATTACTTTTTAAAATTAACTATAGATAGAAAAATATTTAAAAAATATTTGTACAACATAAATATAAGTTCTATTTACCTCTGTAAAAACAGCTAGCTATCTTAGACTATAAATAACTTGCTTCTTAGAATTAATATCACTTGGAGCTATAGACATTTTGACTTGTCATATAGCATCTGATTATTTTTTATTTACATGTACCATTTAGTATTTGTCAGCAAGCCACTCTTCATGAGCATTTTTAATAATAATATTTATTATTTCTTTTGTTCACAATGCTATATTCATTTTAGGATACTGAAACTGTATTTCAGTCTGTATTTCACACCACACTCAACACCAGAGTTATAGTGTCCTTTGCCAGCATCTTTTCCCCTCTTTCCTTTCCTCTTCCCTTCCCACACCTCTGGTAATTTTATTGGGATTTGTATGTTCATTTGTTTCCTATCATTATATTCAACATAGGAGTGAAATCACATTGTAGTTCTCTTTTTCTTTCCCACTTATTTCTCTTAACATGATCCCCTCCAGTTCTATCCAGATTGCTTCAAAGGGCACAATTTCATCTATTTTAATAGCTTCATAGAATTCCATTGAATAATATATACATATCTCCACTTCTTTATCTAGTCATCTGTTCATCAGTTGATGGACATTTAGATTGTTTCCATATATCTTGGCTAGTGTGACTTATGCTGCTATGAACATAGGGGTAGAGATATTTTTTTCTGAGTAGAAAATTTTGGAAGCTCTGGTTATATGCCCAGGGGTGGGATTGCTGGATCAACTGGTAGATCCATCTTTATTATTTTGAGGAATTTACATAGTTTTCCAAAGAAGTTGCACCAATTTACATTGCCACCAACAGTGTAGAAGGGTTCGCTTTCCTCCACACCCCTCCACCACCTGCTGTTTCCAGTCTTTTTGATGCAGTCAATTCTCACTGATGTGAGGTGGTATCTCGTTGTGGTTTTTAATTTGCATTTCTCTGAAGATGAGTGGTATAGAACATTTTTTTCATGTGTCTGTAGGCCATCTGTGTGCATTTTTAAATAGGTATCTATTCAGTTCTTCTGTCCATTTTTTAAGTGGGTCATTTGATTTTTTACTGTTGAGGTTTGTGACATGAGCAATTTTTTAAGATAGCAAATGACAAATAGTCTAATTTCTGTACCTGAATCCAAATATGATTGTCATTTTGATTTGTAAAATATTTTAAGGGGGTAGTCTTAACTATTAGTGACAAAGTTTGTATGACAGTGTTAGTTCAACAGAGGACTTATGAAATGCCAGGTTTAATCCTTAAATCTCTGAGACCCTGGGTATATTGGAAGTTTCTGGATTTTCATCCAAAGAAGCAAGAACTAGAGGCTTCTTGGGTGAAATTTGAGGTCTGAGACCCCCTGGCTTTCTGGTTTAACAAAGTCTTTTTGCAGTAACCTTCAGGGCACAGCTGAAGGCAGGGCTTTTAATTTAACCTTTTTTTTTTTTTCTTGGCAGACTAATAAACATGTGAAGTAATTTTATTTTTTTGTTTAATTTAAATGTGATTTGGGTGTCTGAGGTGCTGGTGTGCAGACCATTTGAAGTTCAAGAACTAAAGTTCAAGATCTGGAACCAGGATGAAAAGCCAAAACAAATAAAAAAAGATGCTTCTCCCTTTCCTCCCTCCCTTTGTCCCTTCCTATACTTCTCCCTCCTCTCCCTTCCTTCCTCTCTTTAAAACATTCTTCCTATGTTGCTATATTACATGATATACTGTATAACGAAGAGTCTAGAGATACACAAGCAGTGGATGGGCCTGTGGAACAATTCATTGTAGACACTAAAGCTTTTTTGAGGCTGTTCGATCGTAGCCTTCTGTAGTGTCAGGAATCCCAAGTGTGATTTAGAAGGTTGGGAGGTTCTGGGTCTTGGTAACCTTGTTCCTTTACCTGTGGCCCTCACCCTATGAAGCGAGTCACAGATGAAGGAAACCTAGACCTTATAAAGTACAGGACTCAGGGCCTAGGTCTAGGTGTGGGACACAAGCTTGGTGTGACCAGGGCACAAAAAGACTATTGAAGCTGGAAGGAGGTAAATGTGGAAGGCTGTGATAGTAAGATGAGTTTGATAAGACAAACCTTGAAGACTATTACATGCTGCTTGGAATTTTGTTTATGGTGTACTGGTTTGCCAGTCTGACTACATGTAGAATTGCAGAGCCTTAAGTGATAGTTTATTGGGATCTTGTTTGAGGTTTATTTGCAAAGTTTTGGGATAAAGAAACCTTATAAAAGAAGGAGTTTGAGATTTCAAATTATCTGTGGTCAAGAGGAGATCAAAGTAGACCAGAGTATTAGGATAGAGCCAAGATGTTATCACACCCCTGAGGAAGGAGATTTTCCTATTTGATACATTGATGCCCACTCCTGGGCCTGAAGTGGAAATAGAATCTGTTGCAATTTACCAAAGAGATGGGCAAGAGGTAGAAGACCACACACTTTGCCACGAATCTGACAGAACCTGCCTGAGTATCCTTTCATGTTCCATGGTCTCTTCGTTTCACTGACAACATAATGAGGTTCTTTATGATAGTGCTCTTTGATATCTTTCTTTGCTAATTACCTTCCTGTAAACTGAACAACAGTTTGTCTCATTCTCAAATCTTGGTTCTGTAATCACAACCTCTAGTCTTTGGATAACATATTAGCTTTGTCTTGTAAGATTTCCAATGTAAGTTTTCCCAAATAGATTTTGACCCAGCTGACTTGTCTGACCTCTTGATGTCACATGGCAAATACTGTTCCAGTTCTGACATCTTGGAATCTAACATCTTCCCTAGCTAGAACAATCTCTGTCTCCCAGCAAAGAGAAATTGAGTATTTTTTAATGAACCACTGGATTCAGAGAACCTGCTTGATTACCCTGGCAACAAGGCAATGACTTCTTTTCTTTAGTTTCTAAGCCTGGGGAATATGAAACTACAGAAGGAAATTCAGAGCCCTGAGTACTGGTTCCTTTGGGGTCCACCTAGTCAGTAGGGGTTGGAATGCCGATACAGACTCACTTTTACAGCTACTGGACCTAGCAACTGTTTCAGAAGCCTACCAGTAATTTGTAGAGGAGGAGCAAGGAAGGCCCACTCACAAGAACTGATAGGTATTGCTCCTCTGCCGGGAGGGAGGATTGACATCTCCAGAGCTTCATGGGCTATCCTGGGAGAAATGAGTGAGAGTAACTCAAATTTCCACCACAGTTCAGCCACAGCCTCAAGAGAGGATTATGCGATGAGCTAACTCACATCACCACACTGGAGCTGCACAGTATTAACAAGCCTATATACAAGTCTAGAGATGGGGCTTACATAAACCATGCCTCCCTCTTTCTTTCTGGAGATAGCAGAGCCACTAACCAAGGCTCTCGAATGTGTATACACGTCTGTGCATGTGCATGCCCATCTCTTTCTGTCTGCCTGCCTGCCTGCTGCCCTATATCCCTAAAAAGACATTTTGAAGACTGCATTATTCATATTCTACCTAAAAGATATGTGCTTAAAGAAAATTTATTGTACAAGTAGATATTACATTAATTTTAAGAATTTGTTACTGATGATAAGTCCAAGTTCTGGCAAGTGCCTTTTTCCTACAGAGAAAAACTTTGGGAGTGTTTTGCATATGAGGCTTGCACTATAAAGATTCCCCTGGGCAATGTTTGGAATTAGAGGAAAATGCTTATTAGCAGCAGAAGGACTTCTACTACTTGGGAGACTACTAGTAGAGTGGCTTGAGGGCCTGACTCTGAGTTAGATTCTCTGGATTCAAATGTCCACCCTGTCATTTGCAAATTGTATACAGGCAAATTCCTTAATCTCAGCTTTATTTTCCTTATTTGTACAACAGGAATATTAATTTCTTTCTTAAAGGATTTTAGTGAGGATTTTAAAATATAGATACGAACATCCTTAACACATAGCAAGTGCTTATATGCATGATAACTAGGTTTATGGGACTTTATCATTTATGAATACTCTTTAAAGATTTACATGGCATCTTGTGTAAAGTGTTTATTATTGAAGAACGATATACAAAAGCCTATTTCATCTCATATTTTCAAATCATGTCTTTTTTTCCTTCCAGGAAAAAACTTGCAGTGTGTGGAAATACTTCCATGTATTAGAAGTTGATTGCATTGTTTTATGAGGGCCCCACAAAAGGAGAAATATGATTTGATGGCTAGATTGCATTTAAACAATGAACTTAGTAATGACATTTTTTTCAGCATTAACTAGACTTTAGCTTCACTGAAAAGATTGCATGAGTCATTTTCTCTCTCTTCTCTCTTCTTCTCCACTTCTCCATTTCTCTTCTTCTCTTCCTCTCTCTCATACACACATACTTGCGGTTATACTAAAGCAGCTAAGATGCAGTTTAATAATAATCTAAATATAGGTATACTTAATTCTGAGCTTCAGGAAAGAAGTGCACTTTTATCAGACGTCAGTAGTTTTTATCATCAAAATGCCCAAAGAAACAAGAATTAAACTTCCTTCTACTTTTACTTGTTCTTTTATATTTCTAAGCAAGTTTAACACAACTCATTGCTTTGTGTCTAGAGGAATCAATGTATGTTTTGGTTAGTGGCCACAGAGTCCTTTAAGACCTAACCAGAAGGAAAGGAACATATTTCGTGATCTCTACAATGATTAAAAGGCAGTAATAAGAAAGCTCTCAAGCAAAAAGGATTACAATCTTTCCTTGTCTTATGAAATTAACAGTTCTGAAAGACATAAATGTATTTTCCTTTCTCATTTGAGATTGTATTGGCAGTCCATGCATCAAAATGGCAGAATTCCAGCGGTTCATTTGTAGAGGTGAGTTATGTGGAACTCCAAATTAATTCTTCATAGAAACCATATTATGAATGGTGGTTAGCTGTGTTTAACCCATGATTCTGAAGTAAGGTTCCAATAGAACTTTAGGACTTGTCCACTCAATGAGAATTATTTCTATAAGAAAATAAGTTCAGGAATCCAACTAAGGATGGGACTAGTTCCTCCCCTAACTTCCTCCACTTCTGAACCTCTGTCATCTAGGCTGAGAATCCCCACTATGAAATAATTGGGAGGAGGGTAATGTGGTGTAGAGCTTGAAGCTTTCAGAGTTTAAGGGTTGAGCGATTACATGTTGTGCAATGCTGAGAATTCTTCTTTTCTTAGTTTTGGAGCAGCCCCTTCTACACTTCCTTTCTTTCCATCTACTGACCTGGATAATTGACCTCATGCTTCTCCCTCTATTTCCAGAAACAACCTTTCCTTCAGAGAAGGATTTCTTTCTTCTCATTTTGGATCAGAATGAACTCTACTTGCCTCATCTTGAAGCAAATACCTGAACATTCTTAAATACTCTATGGAGTTAATAACAAAAATTTCCCCTGACCTTCTTCTCAGCATTATAAGTAGGTTCTACATGTTAAGGTCAAAATCCTAGTTAATAGTCATTTTTCTATTTAAGGATTAGGTTAAAATGTATCCATATTTTAGGTGGAATTAAAGATTTAGGTTTTAATGATAAAGACTTCAAGAGATGTGGCTGGTGGAGGTTTTGGGGTGAAGAGCGTGACAGTGGGTTTGTGTGGCGTAAAACAGGGTAAAGTGATAGCACCACCTAGTGTGGAAGAGAACTGAGTTGAGAGAGATGGGGGTATTTAGAGTTTCTCTCTATTCCTTTACTATAAATCCACTTCTGTAGGAGCCCCAGATGCTGGGTTAAACTGCTTAGAGATATATAAGTGCTTAGGGTAATTCCAGAGACAACATCCAGGAGTGAAATAGCAGCTAAGTTGCCATTAAAAGGGACCAGCGGGGATCGACTTTCGGATGGTGACTCGATAGGATGCACTTTTGGGTTGCTCCCCACAGATGCCGAAAAAAACAAATAAAAAAAACCCACCTATTTTCCTGAGACAAATACCAAGAAATAACTGGCACTTTAGCTGGAGATGGATCCACTGATGACGAACACTGGGTGAGGGCACCCTGTGCGGTTCTCAGCTAAGCTGCTGATCTGGATTTGGGATGAACCTCAGGAGTCTCCAGATGCATGGTGGGGCAGAGGCTAGGGATTTCAGGATCAGCAGCAGAGGCACTGAGAGGCAGGCCCACTGGGGATGATATGTCAAGGCACAGAGGGTCAATGTGGGAGGGGGTGAAAGGAGAGCCAACTCACCTGGAGTTGAGCTGGAGCCCGCACGGTGAAATTGCACTGGGCACAGCCATAAGCGAAAATCATCCAAATTGCTCAACCCCCTCCCACAACCGTTTTGCGCCAGAGCCTGAGGTACATCAAATGGAAATTCCGCCCACTGCACATCCACTCACTGGAAATTCTGTCCATGGGATATCCCACCCCCTGGATTACAGTGAGAAAGCAGTCCCAAACCTCAGCGCTATGCACTAGAGCCACCTTGTGTGTAGACGCGACACTGCAGCCTGATTGTCAATCCTGGGCAAGTCAAACCTATGCAACACCACGGAAACCAAATCCTCAGAAATATAAACAGAATGTTGAATAGAGCAAAGGCTCAGAGAAATATACGTGAAATGATGGATCCAATCAAAAACCTAGGGGAAAATCTGAATAAAACAGATGTATGTAAAATACCTGAAGAGGAATTTAGGGTAAGAGTGATTAACATACTCATGGGAATCCAGAAATCAGTAGAAGCAGTAAATGAGAATGTCAGGAAGCAAAGAGAAGAATTAAAACAACACATCAAACAGGTAAGAGACACGACGGCTGAATTAAAGAACTCAGTAGAGGGACTCAACAATAGGATGGATGAAGCTTCCAATAAAATCAGTGATCTGGAAGATAGGACAGAGGAACTCAATCAAGCAATCCAGCAAAGAGAAAAAAATTCAAAGAACTGAAAACAGCATTTAAGACCTCTGAGACATCGAAAGAAACAACATTTGCATGACAGGAGTCCAAGAAGAAGAGAGAGAAAAGGGGGCAGAAACCATATTTGAAGAAATAGTAGATGAGAACTTCCCCAATATGAAGAATGAAGCAAGCCTCCAGATTCAGGAAGATCAAAGAATTCCTAACAAAAGAAACCTAAACAAAAATATACCTGACACATCATCATAAAAATGTCAAAAATACAAGATAAAGAAAGACTATTAAAAGCAGTTAGAGAAAAACACGTCATATACAGAGGAGCTCCCATAAGATTGTCAGCGGACTTCTCAAATGAAACTCTACAGGCCAGAAGGGAATGGCATAATATATTCAAAGTGCTGAAAGAAAAGAATTTTCAACCTAGGATACTATATCTGGCAGGATTATCACTCACAACTGAAGGAATAATAAAAACTTTTCTAACAAGAAAAGTTAAAGGAGTTTATCACCACAAAACCAGCTTTGCAAGATATATTAAAGGATGCTTTATAAAGCATAAAGAAGTCACACACAAAAATAGTATGACAGCAAATATTAAAAGTGCGGAGGAAGAGAAGAGGACAAAAATGTGGATAGTTAGAATGAGTGAAAGATTAATATGCTTTCAAATAAACTTAGGTAGTAAACATAGAACTGTGAATGCTAACTTCAGGGTAACCTCAAAATACAGCCCTAAGGAGAAAGCAGAGAAAACAAAAGGCAAAATCAATCAAAACATAACTGCACCTATCCAACCTAAAAAGAGTAGGGAACAAAGTCATCTGGAGCAACAAACAAAAGACAAATTATAAAATGACATTAAGCAGCTACAAGTCAAAGAAAGAAAGATAGATACAAGATTACCTCACTTATAGGTGGAATGTGACTAGAGAAAATAGCAACAGATGAAACATAACCAACCCTGAAATATTTGCCACAGAAGTGAGGTTACCAAAAGGGAATGAGGTGTGTGTGGCACATGGTGGTGAAGCCCACTGGACAATGGGGAAGAACGCTTGGTGATTTGATGTAGGCCATGGTATGCTGAAATATATCTAAGAAATGGGGAACCTATACATAGGAAATTATTTTAATGTGTAGAATAATTACTACAATAAAAAGTTAAAAAAAATAAAATGAAAGGGACCAGCATGTACCCTGCATTTTCTCTGAAAGGTATGACAATGCCTTTGGAGGTTCCCAGTCAAGATTTCTCTTGTGTCAGTCCTTTTCAGGAAACTATGCTATTTTAACCTGTTGGTAAAAATGTATTGTTTTCCTCTCATTTAGTCAGTTAAATTACAGCTGTTTCCACAAGCCTGTGATACTTCAGAGCCAAGGATACAACTATCGGACTCTGCATGCACTGTATTCCATCATCCTGCCTGCTGGTCCCTCCAAAGCCTTCCCCCATTGTTACCTTAAAAATAAAATAGTTTGAGCCCTAGGTAAGAGAAATACTATGCTCATGGCCAGCTCGAAGAAGTTACAGAAGAGATAACCTTTGTCTTTTTATCACCAAAAAGATTATTGGTCCTGTTTGGACAGGGAAGAAATGATGAGGTACAGGAGAGAAGCGAGTGACTGGAAAACCTGTAATCCTTCCCTAGCAACCTGAACTAGGCACATACCCACTTGTTACCCTCTATCCTTGAACTCTCCCTGGGTACTCCCAAAGGGAGTTCCGTTTCTCCCATATATGAGAGACTCCATTTTAACAACTTGCTCTCTTGTTCCTGTAACCCCAAGCTGCATGTGCCATTTCTGCTTAGTTGTTTTCTAATAAACTTACCACATGTGTTGGGGAAAAAATAAAATAAAAGAGACCAGCAAGGGAGGCAAAATCCAAGTGACAGACAATGAACTAGACAATGAGGGAAGCTAGGCAATGAGCTAGGCAAGAGATTCCCTAGTGGACCTTTAGAGATTCCCAGCTGTTGCCTGTGTGGGTGCTGTGAACATTTTGGTTTCTAGGACTCTTAAGCTCTAGGAGGAAAGGGAACTTTGGAAGGCACTGAGTAGATTTGTGGTATCATTCCTCAGATCACCACCAATCCTGTCTGTGCTAAGGACAATAGTACCCAAACAAAATAATCTGGAGATAAACAACTGAGGAGAAGCAGCAAAAAAATAAATAAATAAAAGCCACAAGTTTTAACAGTCTAGAAGAAAAGTTACAAGGATTAACAATATGTCAGAATGAGTCCTTCGCTCCTTATATGTCCTTCAATATTTAGTGTCTCCAGATACCTCTTTGGTAGGACCTACTATACCTTTCTGACTTTGGCTATTCTGATCTTACATTGAAGTTTTTATTTGTGATTATGATAACCTCATTCTAAGAACAGACTAGGTTTCATTTATTAGTTCAACCCTGCCTCTTCCTGAACTACAAAGTTTGATGTGATATGAGGAGGATCCAGTCAGTTCCTGGACTTTCTTGTCATTTATTTATTGAAAACCCACTATATTCTAGGCACTACACCAGGTGCTGGAAATATTATAGTAAATAAAATTGACAAAAATAGTTGCCCTTATGGAGTTTCTAGTAGAAAAATATAATCTATGACACATAGTTGCTCAAGGTAGAACTGAGGTATGACGATTAAGATTGTGCATGGGGTGGTCAAAAGGGATGACCATTAAATAAAAATTTAGAGATTCTATTAGTAGGGCAGGGCTGTCATAAAAAAAAAATCACCGACTGGCTTTAACAATAGAACTTCATTTCTCACAGTTTTGGAGACTGAAAGTCTAAGATCAAGATTATGGCAATGTTAATTTTGAGTCCTCTGTTCCTGGATTGCAGATGATCTGATACCTACTAACTGTGTTTTCAGGAAAGTTGTTTTAAATCTTTGAGTCTTATTTTCCAAATCTATAAAATTAGAATCATAAGGAACATACCTTGAAGAACTGGAATGCAGATTAAAGGAGTTAAAGCATTAGACTAACTTCTGGCCCACAGTAAGTAGTGTATGAATGTTAGTTTTTCTTATTATAATATATAGTTGCCTTCTTGGCAGCTATACACATTGCATACCAGCCAATCATCTGTGACTCCAAATGTGTGATTGCCCATCTCCTCTAAGGTTTGGATGGGCTTGTCAGACTTTCTAGGCAGTAATACAAGGTCAAAGATCAAAGAGTAAACTAAATTTA